>JAPKLW010000308.1:425319-635412 GCA_026898455.1 Plectranthus barbatus
AATTAATATAATTTGTAGCTCATTTGTTAAGTTTCTACTTTTTCATACAATTAACTCATGTTCAAATTTATTGGCCAACATACTATAGTTTTAGTTTTATTTTTTTATTTATCAAAAATAAACTAATAAGTATTAACATTAAATAATATTATTTTATATAATTTCCTTAAGATAAATTAAGCATGAACTTTATAATAATAATTTTACACATCTCTTTCAATTTTACATTTGAATTTTAAGGTTATAATTTTAATACATTTGACTCATGTGTTTCTTTTGATTTACATTAAATTATAAATATAAGATTTTTAGAATAAAAATTATATTATCATAAGTAGTAACAAATAATATAAAATAATTAATTTTTATTTAGGCCCTAGTTTTCTACAAATTATAGTAGATTGTTGAAAGTTGAAACATATTTCTTTTCAAACCGTCAAACCGGCCGGACCAAACCGTTTTTATATGGTTTGGCCGGTTTGGTTTGAAAAATTTTCAAACCGTACCTATCGGTTTGGCCGAAATTTTCCTTCCAAACCGGCCGAACCGGACCGCGAACACCCCTATAAGTTATGATAGTAAATATAAATGAAACTAACGAAGTTAAATATTTTTTCTAAATATAAAACAAGACTGAAAACAATATATGGTAAATTTCAGTTGCATTAATTGTTCATTAAATGGACTACTCACTTCATTAATTATTGTGTAAAACATTCCATATTCATTTCACATTGAATTTTCATCATTTGTTCAATATGTATTAATCAATTAGATTGGTTTTTCCTAAATTATTAATCTATATATTTTTGGAGAATATGTATAGATAAATCAAAAACAAATTAGTTGATTTTATTTTTTTATTATTTCATGCATTGGTCAATTTCTTTAGGGAAATATATATGTCTTAAGTTGAATTAAATTCATTCTAGGAATGTTCCAATATTAAAATGTGAATTTTATGGATAATGACAATATTACATTGATAGATGTATTTAATTAAATTAAATGAGATTTATTTTTAAAAATAAGGCATAAACATAAATCAATATCATTTCTAATTGAATTAACTAAAAACTTTAGAAAATGGTAATTATAACCGTGATTTTAGGCATGGACACAATTTATATAAATATGTATAAATAGGGATACACATAATCATTTCCTTTTGCATAAAATTAGGGGTACACAAATAAAACCTTATAATTAATCCATATATTTTATGGAAATGTGTATAAATCAATTAGATTAATTTTCCTTAATTATTATTTTCCTATAATTAATCTTTATATTTTAGGAAAATATCTATAAATCAATTAGATTAATTTTACTTTAATTAGACATCAATCTTTAACTTTAGGAAAAAAATGTAGCAAATTAAATGAGATTTATTTTTGAAAGTAAGGTGTAAACATGAATTAATATCATTTCTAATTAATTAACTAAAAACTTTATATAAGGATAATTATAACCAATATTTTAGGCATGAACATAATTTATATAAATATGATAATTAGGGATACAAACAATCATTTCCCTTTGCATAAAAAAATCAAATATATAGATCAAATTTTTAGTTGAACTTCACTATTAGTTTTGTTTATGCATTGCACATTTCAAAATATATGTTGCATGTTAATAGTTCATAGCAATTTCGTAGTTATCATCAACTTATCATATCACAATTTCATTTTAGTTTAATAATCCGTATAAAAGGAGTAGGTCAAAAGAGTTGAGAATAAAAGGTAACATGTTCGTCTTCTTTATTTTTTTGGTGAAATTGATCCGTATTCATTAGTTTTTTTTTTAAGTCCATGATGATTTCACGTTTTGGCTACTGAGAAATATGAGATCGTGAATAACTCATTAGCTCTTAATGTTTCAGTTTTTTTTCTAAATGATTGTTTATCATTGATTTTAAAAAAGTTTTGCACAATTATTTAATATTTCATATGTTCTTTGATTGTTTGCAGATGATTATGAGAGGAAATTCAACAGCACATATGAATCTAGACCTTAAGCTACAAAACTGACAAAAAAGAAGTATGTTGTAAAGACGACGATGATATTAGAAGGATTTTTTTTTTCTAGCTACAAAATAATCAATATTGTAACTCAATTGATATATTTGAGTGTGTATTATAGCAAGATAATTTTGGTTGTGTATTTTAATCAAGAATGTAGTGTTGCAGCTTAAAATTAGAGTTTCACATTGTTATGTGTAGTTTATATTTTGAAGCGATTAATTAATTATCTCTTTATTTATGTTTATATTAAATAATTAATCTCATGGTCAATCAATATTTTATTATTCGGTTAATTTTGTTTATGTTTATCATTGTAATTTTATAGTTAGATATATTAATAATAATTAAAAAATCATAAAGTTTTAAAGTAATCTATTATTAAATAAAATTTATTTAACTTAAGAAACTCTAATTATTTGAAATTTTAAAATTGTGATGCTTATATATATAGATTTCTATTATATTTTAATATTATTAAAAATAATCTCGACTTATCCATATGTACATGAACTATCCATAATATCCTAAATTAATATTTTTAAATCCTAAGAATATTTATGCGAATATATTTTGGAAATTGCCAACGCACTTAATAATTTAATATTCAGTTATATGAGATTATCCAAGGATGAATTTTAAAATTATAATGATACGTACTATCTTGCATTGAATAAATTTGGAAATTTACCTGAGGAGCGATGTGTACAAGTATAGTACTAAAGAGAATGAAAAAGATTTTGAGAATGAATGTAATTCCAAGCTTGAGTGCTCATTTGAGAGCATGTCTAATGCACTACTAAGTAATTGAATAACTATATAAAAGTGGCAATCATATTGACCATATATGCTCCCTCTCCGGGAGGAAATTGAACCTATCAAACACATTTTTATTCAGTATCAATGAGTAGAGATGGTTTGGTATGATTTCGTTTTGTGTCTGAATTTGGACAAAAAAAAAACTAAGATATCTTTTTATAGCTCTTTTGAGAGATTCTAAATTATTATCCAAAACATTATGTGGAGCTATTTTCATATGTTGCTTGGAATATTTGGAGAAGACGAATGCAGTGCTTTTTAAGGAAAGGGAATTTAATGTGCAAGAAGTAATCCGAAATTCATATTGAAAATGGAGAGATTTTGACGATGAAAAAAACACAATTGAAGTAACAAAAGTGAAGCTTAGTGAAAGATGGACAAGGCCCATGGCTAGAACAAATAAGATAAGTTGTGATGTTGTCTAATGAACTAATGAGATTGTAGTTGATTTCATCGTGAGAAATAAACATGGTGAAGTGAAATTCACAGGAAAAAAAGAATAAATTATGCACAAGACAACAACATATTACTTGAAGTGTCTCGACATGATGTATGCTCTTTCAAAGGCTAAATATTAAGGAGTAAATGCATAAATGATTGGGAGTGACAACAATACACTCATAGCTGAAATCAATGGCCATGCGAAGGCGGACGTGTATTGTGATATTTTTGTTGATAATATTTGAGACATTACAAAGGACGTTGAGTGCACCCATTTTGTATTATGCCAGAAAAAGAAAAATTAAGTGGCACATAAATAAGGCTAACTAGAGCGGCCTAATTGAAAGTTCGACTTCCCAGACCTTCAGCGTAATCTCATTGTATTCCCATATTGCTGACTGACTTTCGGGTTGTATTCCCATACTGCTTTACTGAGCCTTTTACCTGAAAACACGGACAGAAAATTAAACATGAATAAAGTAAAATCAAATGTTGCAATATGCAAAATTCTTTTTTTATGCTATGTGCAAAACTTTAAAAACATGATTAATCCAAAATACTCCCTCCGTCCCACCTCAATTGTCCCACTTTCCTTTTTCGTCTGTCCCACCTCAATTGTCTCATTACTTAAAAAGGCAACTTTTTCACACTCAACAATAAAATATTAATTCCACTCAACTTACTTTACACTCACACTCCTTGGTTATTGTGCCCAAAGTCACCGGGACAATTCAGCCGGGACGGAGGGAGTAACATCCTAATTTATTTCTTAGAAAAAAAGTATTAAACTATGAATTCAAAATAAAAAATGCAGAGAATAAGACAAATGCAGTAAAATGAAAAATTAGAATTGTTGGTCCCCGATCAGAGTGTTCTATATGCAGCGGAAGTATTAAATTTGTCTTGCATATATCTTGCTAAGGTCTCAACTTAGCAAGTGTTTATCTAAAGTGTTTTAGCTCGTATATTCGTTAGTTCGATTGCAGTTTATACTTCAACACTTGATGTGTTGAGTTTCAAATATGTCTAAGCACAGACAATAACGAAATAAAAATGCTAATGACACAAGGGTTTTTATAGTGGTTCGAACAACTGTTCTACGTCCACTCTTCAGTCATTTGACTGAAAATTCACTAAAAGAATGAGTACAAGGTCAAGCCTGATCTCTAACGTTGAGCAGCTCCTCCGTCTGGTCAACGCGCACCTTCAAGTACCTCGATCTCCAATCTTCAACCGGTGTTGCTCCTTAGAGTGAGGACAAACCTCCCTTCTCCTTGGACGTCAACTGATGGGAGTTTTTTAGTTCTTCCCGGAACCTATCCTTGCGTTGGCGTTGTCCGTACGAATCACTCTTGCACCGCAATAGTGACTGCTAGATTCTTTCTAGAATAGAAGGAATCCCAATATTACGTTTGGAAGATTAACTTCACAGGTCTTCGAGCTTCTGTTATGAAAGCTTGCGAAAAGCTTCAATTAAGAACTTAGCTCGGACGAGTTCGCGTGGTGTAGAGAATATGTTTTATCTCCTTTTCTTGTAAGTAGAAAGTCACGAACATTTGAATCAAATAAGGATGACACCTATTTATAGGTGAAGATTCAAACGGTTGTTTGAATCTTATCTGTTAGACTCAAAGGGAATGCTCACCTATCTGCGTTCTTCTTTTTTCTGCAGTGGACAGAGACTCTTCAAGTCTACTCGTCTCAGATTGGCGTAGCATCTATCTGTAGCCGTTTCTTGTCAGAACGGATCCTTTGTAGGTCTGAACCCTTCTTTTTCATGATGATTGTTCCATCCTTTTGATTGGTCGGGTTTCCTGGTAATTTGTAATCCGTCTGATTCTCGACTCTGTAACTTCTTTCTTGATTGTTGATTATCATCTGTTGGCTACTGGTGTGCGTTGGATGTCTCCGTAGTTTGCTGGAGTTCCTTCTTCAGCATCCTTGTCGCTTCCTCCGCACTGCTAGCCTTTTTTTTCTTTTTTCACCATCATATACTGGATATAGTTACCTAATTCCAGTCACATGCAAATATATACAAATTATTATTACCCAATATGCAGATATACAAGTACATGTAAGATTCTTGACCATAACATCTCAAAGTAACACAAATTTGTATACACATCTAGACCTTCATTATGCTTAAGATTCCGTCAAGCCATCAAGATTAAGGTTCTTTTAATGACAGATAAAAGAATGAATCTTAGTTAGGTCATATCAATACATACCGAATGTACCAGCATATATAGCAGCCAAGATAAGCTACTTATAACTAAATATGTCACAACTTATACCAACATTTTATCCTGGAACTGTCTTAGTTGTGATAATTATTTATATCTCACTAGGCCAAGCTATTCATATGATCTTTCGTGATCTACTACACACCGTATGATCTCTCTATCGACGAGATAAGAGGATACTATTATCCGCATTGTATGTTTGTTAATTAGACAGGAAAATTGTATCATTGTATAAAAGATATTAATGATTACCAGCATATCAAACAAAATTGTTTACTGATATACTAATCATAAAGTTGCACCGATATTAAATATTATCCTAGAATTGCCCTACTGCTAGCCACTTGGTCTGTTCTCCCGGATGGTTATAAGCTCCTACATATGCCTAATTCCCCTTTTACAGTAGTTGGTCCGCCCAACCGTGTTACTTTCTCATCTGCATTAATCAATGAAAACCCATCTCTACCCCTCAGCACCGACTCTTGTTCCCACTTAGGATTATTATTCTTTCCCCTGCATTTTTTTTGTTTTACCACTCGTGATTTCACTCTGGTCTATGCTTCCTCACTTTAGCTTTCTACACCTACTGATCTAATAAGAAGATCAATCCCAATAGCTCAATTCGGAGGTTAACTTGAAAGTTAATATAGAGATCAAATCAGGAAGGAATAAAAGAGAACCGCGATAGGTGAAGTTCGCTTCTGACAACCAATGAATTGAATCTGAAACCTCACACCTTATTCAAGCATTCTCAATTACGTTAATTCATCCACCTCAAGCTGGGCATTTAGCTAGACATAGAAATATAGCACAAACAATTATTCATAATAAGAACCATATCATTTTATTATAATAATAAGGAGGGCGTGAGTGTAATCTCAAAGATACAGTACGATAATGCAGAAAAGTAAAATAAACATTCAGTAACTAAAGTACTTCCAAAAGCTACCTACATTGTTTAAGATGCAAAAATGTGTATTAAAACATATGCGCCACGTATGGCAACTACCACATCCACGCAAGGATGATTGATCTTCTCCTTAATTCACGTTCTTTCCTAGTACAACAACTTTCCTTTCTTGGCCAAATAAAATCCCCTTTCTGTAGAGATATGAATGGATTTCGTTGATTCAGCTGGATTGTGGCAAGAGATTCAGCACTTTAGATATTTAGTTTGATTGTCGATTTGCCCAAACGATGAGGTGTATTCAAGTGCATCTGAAAACAAAAATGCATATTCCTTCTAGTCCTCGGAGTATGAGTATCTCCTCAACAGTCCCAAAAACGTCTAAATATGGCCAATTTCCAACCATCCTTGTCTTCTACAATAATTTAGCAAAAACACCCCGACTCAACTACAAACTCTAAGTAAAACAGTAAAATAAGACACAAAATAGACTCAACTATGGTAAAATTTTGAGTCGCGTCAATATCTAGCTCCTATTACAATTCGATAATCTTATACGGGACATTACAAGTTTTAAGCTAAGTTTACATCTAGCGACTTGTCCGTTCTATAAATTTTAACTAATAAACTAGTTGGTTTGACACATCAAAACATTACAAGTTTATAAGAACTAAAAATATTGTTAAATCCAAGTAGACCGTGAGGGTGGGTTTAGAGGACATGGACCTAGGGTCCCCAAAATTTGTAGTCCACTGTGTATATATAAAGAATGGTATTAGGAGCCCTAAAATTTACAGTTCTCTATATATATCATGGATTAATTGGATGTAATAACACAACTTTTCATAAATTTGCAAATATAACACACTTTTTGAACTTTAGCAATTATAACATAACATTTATGAATTTGGCAATTATAACACAATATTTGAAAGTTTTACATTTATAACAATTTACTTTAGATCAGCCGCCAATTATCTCGCTCAAAATCAACACACTGTTTACTCCCTTGCATTCTTGAGATTTAGGGGAGAATGGGAGGCGTTCTAGACATTAGAGGAGAATGGGAGGGTTTCTACGTTTTGAAGTTTGGGGAAGACGGTTTGAGATTTTACTTTTATTTGTTAAATATATTTCTTATTTCAAACTTTAAGTAAATTAAAAATGTAGAAATGAAATAGAAAATATAATTTTAATTTTAATTTTATAGTTTTTAAGAAGTGTGATGAAATCGCAAATTTTTTTAAAAGGTTTGTTATATTGCCAAGATATACAAACTTGTTATAATTGCAAAGCTTTTTGAAAATTTTTGTTATCATTTGCAATTAACCCATATATTATAGATTGATATTGGAGTTCTATTTTCAATTTTCATACGCGACTCTAGCATATCTTGTGTTTATGCATGCATGTCTACCAATTTTCTTTTTGCATCTATTGCGTTTCTTTATCAGATTTCTTTTGCTTCCCATTCTAGCTCTTATTCTCAATGTCTGTAAATTAGTGGTACAAAATTTAAGTATTTTTTACCTCTAGTTTATTTTATCTATTAATTATATTTACATTATGTTTGATTAATACGTGATTTTAACTTAATTTATTTTTAAAATTTATTACTACATTAAGAATATGGCACACAATTTATTATCTAGAATCATAATAAATTTTTGCTTAAATTTGGTAATACAATAAATATAGATTTATCACAGAGTAAAATCTAAAATAAATAATGCACAAAAAACTGCTGGAAAATAGAAAAGAATCCTGTTGTTAAATTGAAGCTGTTTAATTTTAATAGTAATAATCTATAATATTTTATAAAAATGAAATACTCAAATATGATAATAATAATAATAATAATAATACGCTAATTATTACTTATAATAAAAACTGTATTTTATAAATCAAATATAGAAATCTTAGGGGGCCTGGTTTTTTTTTTTTTTTTTTTTTTTTTCTCTTGGTTGCCCACGAGCCTCCATATTATTAGGCTGGCCCTGGTGGCTGATAATGCCAGAAAGGTTTGAAATGAAAAATTACACGGCATGCATGCATGATATGATGCATGCATTATAATTATTTGCGGTTGAGAACAACAATAAGTTGGGAACCAATGTGGGTTTTGGATGAGTCCAAAATAGTAGAGAATTTGGACTTGTGTTGAATTGCCCTCTTGAAAAGCTCATCCACAATCTCACTTCCCAAGTGATTGGCAAAAGTCCCTTCTGCCACTGCTCTAAGATGCAGTATTAAGACATCCATGTCTATTAATACGTTTAATAGTGTGTTCCTTATTTCCATTTTCATGATTTCGAAGCACCCATTCTTCTCCACCGCTCTCCTCATTTGCTTCATCGATGGATATACGTGACCTACGTTGAATGCATCCACTTTTTCTTGGCTCAACATTCCCTATTTTGGATACATATATAATTGAAGAATCAATTTAAACGTACACGAACGTAATATTTGAGAGAGAAAGATAGCTAGGCAATACCTCTTTAACCATGTCCATGAGAATGCATCCAAGAAAATCCAAGGCAATGCCAACATAGTGTGTAAGAACACCGTCGGGGACACCGGGCATCATCATTATAACCACCCCTCCCGGGACAACTTCTTCGCCTCTCGCCCTCAAGAACACCTCCATGTCCTCCTCAAACTGATCTGCATAAGCTTTCACCACCGCCTCGGAGGAGGCGCTCGTGTAGTGAATCTTACCTGCATTCCACGCTGGAGAGTCCTTCACCTGCAGCTGCGGCGGCACCCTCGACAGCCAGTGGAGGGAAGAAGACGAAAACACGACATGGATGGAAGAAGATGGGAACAGTCTTCCGTGGAAAGAGCCCGGCACCCCGGCGGCGAAGTAGTTCCTTGGATTGGGAAGGGAGGCGAAGAGGGTGTTGAAGTCGTTGGCGGTTTGGTCGTTGAAGAAGACTTGGAACTCGAGGTTTAGAGAAGGGTGTTTCTGCTCCACTGTTTGGATGATGGTTTCCATGGAGAAGAAAGTGTTTGGCCCCACTGAACACCCTAGGTCTGCAATGGCGAACGTAGTTGAACCAGATGACAGCAACTTCTCAGTGTCAAGATTGTTGATGAGTGCTTCATTTATTACGTTTTTCGCAGCTTCGGCTACATCCCTCTGCAAAATTAAAACACATGCATTTTGATTGGAAAAGATGGAGATATATATATATATATTCATCATTGATGAGGAATTAGTATACTATTTAATACTGAACCTGTAAGAAGGAATTCTTCTTGTAGCTGTAGATGCCGTCTCCACCGATCATTGGAGATGAATCTGCCATCTCTCTCTCTCTCTCTATGAACAAGAAAGACTAGAGTTCCTGTGAATGAAGATGCGGTAACACACACTCTTCTATTTAACATATATCCCTAGTTTAATTATATATCAACGCTACGTTGCCATTTTCTCAAATAATAATAAAGAAAAAATAAAAGCTGCCATCGAGAGTCTAAAAGTTTGATTTCACCTCTGTAAATAGTAGTCCGCAGAGGCGTTAATTTCCGATCCCGACCTAATCCTCATTAATATAATAGATTTGGATTAATGTTTGTTGAATTAGGATCCTCGTTATATGTTTCGATGATCACCATTTTGTGGAAAATTGTTATCCATTAGGTATGAATACGTTAGATACCTATGAGCTATGACTCATTCGTGAAATAGTATCCAAGCATGTATTCTTTTACCAAATGCAAAAAATATACTATTTTATTGCGAATGAAGCGACTACCTGCATGGCTTATGAAGAAGGGCATAAGGAAAATAAATACTTCCTTCCATTTTCCTTTTTCGTTTGTCCCAATTTAATTATCATCTTACTAAAAAAAGTCATTTTTTCACACTTAAGAATGAATATTAATTCCACTCAATTTATTCTACACTCGCATTCCTTAGTTATTATGTCTGGTCAACCCGGGACAGAAGAAGACGTATTTCTTTTTGGAAAATACAATGCATGTATATTATATATATATTTCTAAACTTTGATTTTTCTAATTCTATACTTTATATATTGAAATTGAATTAATGATTCTAGATATTTGCAAGTCAGGTGGATAATGTTGAATATTTTTATAGGTTTGAATTAAGAGAGACTTAATGCATTCTATATTTGAAAAATGTAATCCTATCAAATACGTCCAACCTAACATGGTCTTATTTTACGGATCTTTGACTTTGATTTTTATTACAGTTGGTCATTATTATACATTTACTTTTATCCTACACTTCTATGAAAATCTTCCGATGATATATAGATTTTGTGATTGGTCTTTCATCCGATCAACTAAGCCTCCTCTTTAACTTTAACATGTGTGTGTTTTGTAAGATATTTTGATCGGAATATATT
Source organism: Plectranthus barbatus (assembly GCA_026898455.1). Lineage (NCBI taxonomy): Eukaryota > Viridiplantae > Streptophyta > Magnoliopsida > Lamiales > Lamiaceae > Plectranthus > Plectranthus barbatus. Next base: position 436,133 of record JAPKLW010000308.1, read on the forward strand.
TACATTGAGTGCAATTCATTCGAAAGTAATTATATGTTGAACGTATTTCATTTGGGATTCTAGCTCATTCCCATTGAAATGAACTATGCATAAATTATTATTCGATTGGAAATGATTTTACATTAAGAGATCGTGTCGCACAAATTTCTACCTTCATCCTCGTCTTCTATTCTAAATAAAACAAAAAAAGAGGTTATTTTACTTTGCATAATCGGCCTTACAATTTCATATTTTTCAAACACACTTCTGTAAAGTAATAGACTGATACATTAAAAGAAATGATGATTGTAAGTACAATCATTTTTTTTTTATAACCTGTTTAAAAATATATATAATTTCATATTTCAGTTTTATCCCTATAACTTTAATTTAAAATTTTAATTAAATACGCTAATATTCAAATAAATAACCCCATAAAATAAAGTCCCAATCAGTAAAAAGCCTCGTAAAATAAACCTCTCTGTATAATTCAAAATATCATATTCTTCTGCCAGAATTGAAACCTAAGTTTGCGTTAACAGCTTGACGGAACCTTTACGGCGTTTGTTTCCATTGCCTTTTTTTAATTCATTAATTCCGTTTTTTTATTTCATGTTGTTTCGTTTTGCCCTTAAATTGTTTGTATTGGATCATTGGATGTAATTTAGTTAGAAAATGTAAGAAGTTTAGCATTAGTTTAGTTAGTTAGCAAAAGATGTAGGGATAAGATCATTTCCCACCGAAAAATCCAAACTCAAACAAAACATCACTCTTCTCCAATCGAAAACACTAAACTCAACCTCAAAAAAGAGGCAAAAACTTGCGTTAGGCAGGCCTAAACGGTTTAGGCGGGTTTTATCCTACCCAAATGGGTTGACCCATCCCAAATAGGGTTTATTAATCCCAATTAGGGTATATTATATGGGTTTGGGCTTAGGTTAATGGATAAAACCCGCCTAAATCGTTTAGGTCTGCCTAACCCAAGACCTTCCCCAAAAAAGAATATTCTCAGCATATTCTTTTTATCACAATTTTTCAAACTTTTCAAATACTACCAATATCTTTAACAAATTTGCAATTTGAACCCTTTATTAATTTCAAAGAAAATAAATTATTACAAGATAATTAATTATTAAAAATACAAAATATTATTAATTGCTTATTTATTAATTGAATAATTATTTAAACGATAAATTTATAATTTATTAAAAACTATTTAAATAATAAAGAAATTAAAAAAAATATGATATTAAGATTATATTAAAACATATCAAATAAACTAAAAAAGTTGATAATAAAATTACATGACAACACACCAACTAAAATACATGATTATTAAATATCAGAATTAGAATACTCCTCCCACATGTGTTCATGAATTTCGAAGTTGTATTTCGAATTAGAATACTCCTCTCACATGTGTTCAATTAAAATTACATTGTGTTTTGTTTTTAGTATTGTAGTATTGTTTTTTGATGTTTCATGTAATGTTATTGTTCTATAAATTTTAATGTTTTTATGTCAATGCTTATTTAAATTTTTAAAGTTTAAATTTAATTTAAAAAATATAATAAATTTAAAAGCAAATAAAATATTAAATGGCACATTATTTTTTAGTAAATAATAATAATAATATAATTAAATAATATATATATATATATATATATATATATATATTACTAGAACAAATAATTAAATACAACAAAATTTATAAATACCAAATTTATAGAATTATATAAGTTTGAGGTTAAAGTGCAATTTTAAAAACAAAACGATGTGGTGAACAGTAAAACCGCAAATTTTCGTTGATTTTGGAGATAATACTGCAAATGCATTTTGTGTTTTCGTTTTGGTATCGGTTGGAGGAAATTTGAATTTTGCGATGCGTTTTCTAGTTCCAGCTTGGCAATTGAAGTTTCAGACTTTATCGTAGCAAACAATATGAAAGAAAAAATGGAATGAATGAAAAATAATTAATAGAAACAAACTTTAGTAATTTTCTTAAAGCATATAGCCACTAAATTATGGCAAAAACTTGCGTTAGGCAGACCTAAACGGTTTAGGCGGGTTTTATCCTACTCAAATGGGTTGACCCATCCCAAATAGAGTTTATTAATCCCAATTAGGGTATATTATATGGGTTTGAGCTTGGGTTAATGGATAAAACCCGCCTAAATCGTTTAGGCCTGCCTAACCCAAGATCTTCCCCTAAATTATTGGGTGCACCAGATAAATAAAGTGGAGTAATAAAGATGTTAAAGACTAAACTTATAGGATAATATCATAATTTTTATGGGGTTTTATTGAACCATAAAAAGTTTAATATAACACAAAAATGAAATTAAAATGTGACTTGGGCCGTTAATATAGTAGTTAGGCCGACTTAGCTCATATATAATTATTGGGCCTTTCCGGTTATAACTAACGCATGCCGAGAGAATCAGTGATATTTCAGGAATTGAGAGATGGAAAATGTAAATAATTTTTTCAAAAGAAAAAAGTTAACATGATTATATTTATTGAATAGAATTACAAGTATAGAAGGTGACAAATCATTTTGGAACAAGGGAATTTTTTCAAAATTTTCCTAGTAGTTTATTTAAAAAAGAAAATTTAATCTTACATGAGTGAGAAGAGAAACAATGAAAGCGCGCATGCCTGGCATAAGGGTAGTAAAGAGGGTAAGATGATTGTACACTTTTTTTCCTTCATTTTATTAGAAATCATGATTCATTACTTTCATTTTCTTTTGCCTAATATTTGTAAATAGCAAAAATAAAGTCATACTCCAAATATTCTATTTTGGGGAAGTGTTTCAAATATTAATGCTAGATTATATCAAATTAAATAATTCGAATATGATAAAACATTCAAACTGTAAAAGTAAGAAGCAAAAAGTGATGAAAAGGAAAATAGAGAGAGAGAGAGAGATTCACGAGAAGTGGTGAGTTGTTTTTCTTTTAAGGACACGTCGCTCTAGAAAGTAAATTTTGACTTGTTTCCTTTGGGAAACCTCTCACCTCACCCACATTCTCCATCAAATAATAACAAAAACACTATCATAATCTCAAATGTGACATATTCAATAAAATAAATTCAAATATATATTTAAAAAAAAAAAACAACAATTATAAAAGGGTATTTGGTCCCCCCCCCCCCCCATTGTTGAGCTGGTAGTGTGAAATTTGAGTAGGATAAGATAATCATGACTTACTATAGATTGTTTGTTTGATTGCTTAATTTAAGGAATTTAATTCAAACATTAGAAAGATGAGGGTCATGTGTTTTGTGTTGATGCGATAAGGAAGTTCAAGGAGAGAGAGAGAGAGCATTCTCTCTATTATATAGTATAATTATCTTAATCAAGTGGTGATTAAGGCAATGATGCAGTATTAATTGGATGGTAACCTTTTCACTAATCTCTAGAATATCATCCTTCCAGCATATTTAATATGAACTCAAGGTTCAGTTAAAATATGTCGTCAATTTTAATTAAAAAAATGTTACAGGGTTAATAATATGCGACTCATAGAGAAAATCATAATAAAGTGGAAAGATGTAATTATAAGTTTCCTTTAGACACATATGGTTTATAATTTGGTATTTTTTCGTCGCGTAATATTTATAGTGAGACATTTGCAATATTAAGCACCAAATTGTCACCGTTAATATAGATTTATCGACTTCAATAAAAAAAAATCTCGTAACTCTTTTATGGCTTTTAATGAAATTATGAATACTTTGTAATTTATCTTATTTACTCATTCAAGCTCCAGCATGAGATTTGAATAAGTATATGCATAAATTAGTTTCTAAAAGAGATGAGATACAAAATAAAAAATAAAAATCTGTTGAATATAAGAATAACTCGAGTTTTTATATTGATTACATATTAAGCATAATATATATAAAAAACACAAAATTTTAAACAATGTTTGGTATAAATCATTAAATATATATATAGAGAGGGTGTAAATTCATTATATATATAATGAATTTAATTTTTCTAACTAAAAATTAATTTTTCTAACCATATTGAAATATATATATATATATATATATATAAGATTTCCCGCCATTTTTGCAACTATACCATTTTATTAGAGGAAGATTTTTTTTTTTTTTTTTTTTTTTTTTGAGAAAATTAGAGGAAGAGTTGAAAAAATAGAAATTGGGATTTGTCTGCGTAGTTTTGTCTGTCTTGTCACGCACCTACTCAGAAGCCCTCCATTTTCCCAGATTTTCTACCAATAAATATTTCAATTTGATTTTCCCTCAATGATTGGAATTTTGAAATAAGGCACACTGTTCTTATTAAACAATAATAAATACTCTCTCCGTCCCACCTCAATTGTCTCGCTTTCCTTTTTCGTCCGTCCCACCTCAATTGTCTCATTACTTAAAAAGGCAATTTTTTCACACTCAACAATAAAATATTAATTCCACTCAACTTACTTTACACTCACACTCCTTGGTTAATGTGCCCGGTTAATCCGGGACAATTCAGCCGGGACGGAGGGAGTAATTAAACCCCTCAAATTAATAGATATATATATATATATATATATATATATATATATATATATATTATTAGTGAATTAAATCGAGAAATTAAATAATGTAGACAGGAACTATTTCTACACCAAATTATTTTAGGAAGATTTTAATAAACAATGGGCTGGCTTTCACTTTTTCTACACTAAAACAGTTTTCAGTTTACTATTTTCCTTCAATCAAAAAAAAAATAAAAATTATTTAGGCCATGAAATTGATAATAAGAATTAATAACTGCCTCTCTTTAAATGTAAAATCGGAGATTTACTTTTTGAATTGCTGTATTTCATTTTTCATAAACAGTGTGCTTTTAAGGCAGCTTTTCCATGAAATGGAAGCAGCCTAGATTCTCCTCTCTCTCACTCTACCTCCACCTCCTCCAACCAACAATCCATGGAGAGAGCTGCACGGTGGTTTAAGGGCCTTTTCGGGATAAAGACTAAAGTTAAAGAGAGAACTACTGAATATTCCTCCGCCGCCGACGACAGGTGCCGTTGGAGCTCCAGTTTGTGCAACAACCCCAAAACTATACCACCCAATATCACGCCCGCCGAGGCCGCCTGGCTCAGGTCCTTCTACAGCCAGGACGACAAGGAGCAGAACAAGCACGCCATAGCCGTGGCCGCCGCCACCGCCGCTGCGGCCGATGCAGCTGTGGCGGCTGCGCAAGCGGCGGTCGCAGTGGTCCGCCTCACCAGCCAGGGGTTCGGTGGGAAACGAGGAATGTGGGCTGCTGTCAAGATTCAATCACTGTTTCGTGGATTCCTGGTACATTGAGTTTTTTTTTTTTTTTTTTTTTTAATTTTAATTTAATCCATGTTTTTTTGGGAGCTCGATTTACGTAGTAGATTTAGATTGTCTTAGTAAGATGTCATTTCATAAGTCATTCGTAACGCTTATGTTATGTTTTAAGGATTTCTTTGTTGTCTGTCATTTCCAAATTCAATTTGAAGGCCCGTAAGGCTCTTCGGGCCTTGAAGGGACTGGTGAAGATTCAGGCGCTAGTGAGGGGATTTCTGGTGCGTAAAGAAGCAGCCGCCACGCTTCACAGCATGCAAGCCCTCATAAGAGCTCAAGCTAGCGTTCGGGCCGAGAAAATGCGACTTCTTCAAAGCAAAGGAGAGAGTTTCCTCCCAAAATACCAGGCCCGCATACCCCTGGTCTGTCGTCGACAGCTTACAAGTTTGAAGTTTCTCAGCCGTAAACTAACCTTCTTCTTCCAAATAATAAATTTTTCAGGAGGATGAAAGAAGCGAGCATCCATCATCATTTCACGGCAGAAGGCTTTCTGCATCATTCGACAATGCCGTCAATTCTTTAGACGAGAGCCCGAAAATCGTGGAAGTGGACACGGGCTGCCGGCCAAAATCAAGATCCAGGCGGGCCAACTCTACCGAAGACTCATTGCCCTCTTGCCGAATCCCGACGCCGGATGAAGAATGGGTGGAAGAATGCCATTTCTCGACGGCGCAGAGCACTCCAAGATTCGCAGGTTATTGCGGCTGCAGCGGGCCCATCACGCCCGCCAGAAGCGCGTGCGCGGAGAGCTTCTTGAGGAGCTACGGCGGCAACCCGAGCTACATGGCGAAAACGCAGTCTTTCAAGGCGAAGCTGAGGTCGTACAGCGCGCCCAAGCAGAGGCCCGAGCCGGGCCCGAAGAGGAGGCTGTCGCTTCATGAGATGATGGAGTCCAGGAATAGCTTGAGTGGGGCGACGATGCAGAGGTCGTGCTCACAAGCCATTAATTTCAGGAATGCCATCATGGGAAACTTTGTTAGGTCGTCTGATTTTGTGAGAGAAAACAATTCAAAAGGCAAAACATTTTAGATTTGTACAAGTTTCCATAGTTTATTAATTTGTTCATCTTATTTTATTATATGAGAAATATTTAGTGCTCATTTATCTCGATTCCAGTTTAATAAATGACCATACCAGAGTAGCCAAGATTTTGAACAATTTGATTAGCATCTCCAATTAATTAAACATATACTCCATTTATACCACTTAACATATAGTATATGATTTATATCACTAATATAGGTTTTGTCATCACTGCTCATATCCCATACAAACCAATCACCTCATTATTTGAAAAATGAGTACTCAACAAAATCAGTATTTCAAAAAAAAAAAAAAAAGCCACAAATCAAACTGTTGGATTAAGGAGATGGTGGCAAAGATAAATATGTTGTGAATAATTGAGCAGTGGTACTTGAGGAAGATAATATATAGTTGCATCAGCCTAGTTATGTAGACAAATCATAAAATTTGTTGCATTTACTTTGTTTTGGAAAAAAGGAATTTTGGAGCCAGTGAGATAGTTCATTACGAAAATTGTGAAATGTAAAAAATTCTGAGATCGTATGTTTTCTTCTGAAAAGGAAAGATTCATTGGACCTGGCTCCTTGATTCTTGCTGATGTAGTTTTGTATTTATTCTTCACATTGTGGCTTCTCTAGTCTCAGTATTTTGTTTCACAGCTTTCTTGTTTTCATTTCTCTCACCGCATGAAGTTTTATTGACTACATTTATATGTGAGAATACATACTAATCATTCAGCCAACTATAATTATTAATTATTGATCATTGTTGAGCCTCAAACATAAGTCTTCGACTACTTATGCCCGACGACTTATGTACGACGATATTAGCTCGGCGAGCCAGTCGGATGGACGGTCGGTTTTCAGTGGCTGTTGGAGTGCCCGAATACAGAGAATTTAGGGGCATTAGAAAGTTAATGTAATTTAAAGTCTTGTAACTATTTGCGTCTCTTCATGTATCTGATGGATGTATTGTGATAAAAAGAGGGAAAAAACAAGGAAAAAGGGAGAGTACCTTCTTGAGAACCTGCATAAGAATTTTTCTTACATTTTTTCCTTTCACAGCAAACACACTATTGATGCACAAAAAGGGACTGATTGTATGCCAGCAAATATGTGGAGTTCGTAGAGAAGGTACTCTGTTTATTTCTTCCACCTGACCTTTATTTATACACTGCTACATGATTGCCTCAATAAATATGAATAATGAGCTCAAAAGAAACGTTTACAATTATGTGCTGGAATTAAAGCATTTAATGTCACGTTCTGCCTACTCCTGGCGGTTACAGAATATTGAGGGTCTTGGCTGGAGAGGTCGTCGAATTGTGAAGTGATCCGTCGAACACAAGTCCGTCGAACCATGAAGCGATCCGTCGAGATCAGCTCAACAATAGCCCCCAAACTTTTCGTGAGGCGCGTAGAGGACTTTCGAAAAGTTTTCGCCACTTCGGCAAGCCTCGTGGTAAACACGTGTGTCCGGGTCCCCAGCGAGTTACGAGAGTTTCACCATCCCCTTCTCGTATGTGATATAGATACTCGGGTTCGACGAACTTGGCCCGATACTGGTGCCCGTTCGTCGCCCCCGAGACTAGCCAAAAGAATTTTACGTTTTCTCTTGACTACCCCCATGGCGCAAACTGAATCGACGATTCGTTCCTGGCCCTTCTTCCGTCTATAACGAAAAACAGACCTTCTGCACGACCATGTCGGTGCCAGAAGGTTTTCAGATCCCTCACCCTTGGGAATTTTATTCTGGCACTACTTTGCCTCAAACGATCGTCGAATGTACCTTCAAGAGGTGTCGACATTGTTTATTCCAGTGATGGTACTCTCAGACATTCGTCGAATATACCCTTGGGGTATCGACGTTAAGTTCATTCAAACAGCAGTTGTCTCTTCAGATCCCGAGCAAATCGATCGTAATAATTGCGATGGCACGTGTCGCGCGCCGACTTGCTAAGATGAAAAAGTGAATTCCGCTTTTCGAGGAAGCGTCGTTTCGCATTTTATAAAGTCATCTTCTCCGCTTCTCCCCCGTTTATCATAATTCCAGAGCACTCCAACCCCTCGGGCGCCCTTCTTGCACGCATAGTCGCGATTTCGTCAAAAAAGTCTCCCTTTTGCAATTCCGGCGCCGCCACACGGTACACTTCCGTTTTTTATTTCATAAATTTTGCGCTAGCCCTAGGAAAAAACATGTCCGGTAGTCCCTGTCCAGATACTTCTTCCTCTCCCTCCACCTCTGGATCGGATGATTTTCCGGCACCAGGGAAATTTCCGGCGAATTACGACGGCCGATTCAAGGGGGTGTTAACCACAGCCCGTTCCCGTATATCGGAGACTTCATTAAACCATACCTTCACAACGTACGGAATACCCCCCGAAATCAAAGCCATTGCGCCTAGACTTTATGACCATCCACATAGCCCCCCCTTCGGTTTCACTGCCTTTTCCACTAGGGTCTTTGAGAAGGGGATAAATTTGCCCCTTCATCCATTTTTTGTCAAAGTTCTAGACTATTACGGCTTAGCCCCCATGCAGCTAGCCCCTGTCATCTGGTTCAATATGTTCGGGACTCTCCTAGTATTTAGGGAAACGGGGCTCGGCGAACCCTCAGTAAGGGAGTTCGTCGACCTTTACGCCTTGGTGCATAGGTCCAAAGAGAGTTACTGGTATTTCTCTAAGAGACATCACCAGGGGTCACCATGAAAAATTGGGCCCTACACTTCTTTTACCTTGAGATTCCTGACGAATTTCCTCGACTCAGGGGTCACCTTCACGATCCCCCTCGTAAGTACCCTTTCGTGCTTAGTTCGTCGAATATGACTTCCTTACACTTATCTTGTTTTGTTTGTCTTGCAGCGTACGAACCATTCGATCTTACCGAGGAGGAGCAGAGCCGGCTCGACCAGGCCTACGCAGTTAACAACAGGAGATTTGAATCCCTTCGCCGTGGCCGCTATATTGACGCCGAGGGAGTTCATGAGGCAATGGAGAGACCAACTACCAGTGCTCTGCGCGCAATCCTGGAGAAGAAGAAAAAGAAGAGAGAATCTTCGGGCAAGAAGAAGAAAGACTGTCGGCCTCCCAAGCCATCCACTAAATCGACCCAAGGCGAAGGCCCCTCCAGTACTCGGAACAACCCAACCGTCGAGAAGCCAAACGATGGTGCCGACGACACCATGGGGGATTCAACTTCCCGCACCAACCCCGAAATGGGAACGCCAGAGCGTCAGAACAAACGGCTTCGGAAGCAAGACGAGAACCCTACTACAGAAATTCGGGAGAGGACGATCACGAATCCGGGTCTGGAAGACAATACTGAGGACGCCCATCTTCAAGATACCGGAACTACCCGAGCTGTCCTAGCCCGAGAGCCAGATTCGTCGGGACCGAGGGACCCCACAACGGACGAGGAGCTCGTCGAATTCATTCGGATGCTACTTGATGGTCCACCGTGGAATACCCCCAGCCCCTCCATTGGTCGAACATTCTCGCACTTTCGCCAGATGCTCCTTGTAAGGGTTTTCACCTTTCCTGCTCCTTGTTATTGTTCTAACCATAAATACAGTGACACAATTATCCCTTTCCCAGAGCTTCGGTGGCCTGCGGAGCGACTACTTCGAAGTGATGAACTCAGAGCATGCTTGGATGCAATGCTCCTATGAAACGAGCACCGCCTTTGCTCAGGTCAAGGGAGAAATGGCCGAACTCGCTGCCCTACATGCCCAAGCTGTGGCCGACTCGTCGAAGTTCCAACTCCTGAATAGTAGCCTCCTGCGAGAGAAATCTGAATTGTCCGAGAAGGCCAAAACTCTCCAGTCTGAAAAAAAAGTTGCCAACAAATGAGTCGCCGATCTCGAGAAAGCTAATCATGCCCTGGAGGTCGTTCGAGACGAGGAAGCCGTCGCACGAAAAAGATCTGAAGAGGCGCATCTGCGGACCCTACAAGAAGGCGAGGGTCTTGACTTCCTCAATCTCCTGGACAAGCCCATCGCCCAGGATGCGATGGAGGCTATGCACAGCCATGCGTGTGCCCAGGTCAAAGAGCTTATCTCGACAAAATACCCCGACCTGGACCTGAGCTTTCTAGACCCCGAGGAGGGAGATGACGAAGATGATGGGGAGAAGGAGGACGGCAATGAGAAGGAAGAAGGCGATGACTCGGCTACGAAAAAAGTGTAAAAGCATTTGAATTCTCAGATTCTTGACCATCATCTATTGTATCTTTCCTTTTGACGTACCGATGTACTTTTATCTATTTAAGAAACCCCGTCGTTTTTAATTCCAACCCTGATCATTGGACGAACAATCGTTATTAATCAGTGGAAATATACTTTGACATTCGAACAACCCCAAACATTACGAACAACTCCTTAACAAAGAGAAACGCAAGACTGACAGACCCTCGACCCAACTTAACAACACAAACACGAACAGATCGTCGAACAAACAGAAATAAACATACCGCCTCAATCATACAGAGACAAATATACAATGTCAAAAATAAAATTTCTTAAGATACTTTATATTCCATGCATTCGGGAGATCCCTCCCCTCGGGTGTCATCATACGGTACGCTCCATTCGCCACCACCTTTGAGACAACATAGGCCCCTCCCAGTTGGGAGCTAGCTTCCCTGCGTTTAAGTCCTTCGTATTTTGAAACACGTAGCGAAAAACCCAATCTCCCACTCGGAAGGACCGAAGTCGGACTGACCTACTGCAATAACGATCCACCACCATCTGCCTTGTCTCCATTTTCCTTGAAGCCTCCATCCTGGCCTCGTCGAGGAGCTCCAGCTTGTCGAACCGGCGATGCTCGTGGTCCCCCTCGTCGAAAAACTCAACCCTGGGACTTCCTTGGATCACCTCGACCGGAGTCACCCCCGCAACCCCATAAGCCAAGGAGAACGGGGTTTCCCCCGTCGAAGATCGCGCAGTGGTTCGGTAAGCCCAGAGTACCCCAGGTAACTCCTGCACCCAGGCGCCCTTAGCTTGTCCCAATTTCTTCTTTAAAGTGCCGATGACAGTCTTGTTCGTCGACTCGGCCAGTCCGTTAGCCTCTGGATACCGTGGTGTCGACAAAAGCAAACGTATCCCAAGGTTAACGCAATAATCCTTAACTTTCTGGCTGACGAATTGCCTACCATTGTCGGTGATTATCTCCCTGGGCAACCCGAAGCGACACACCAGGTGCTTCCAGATGAAGGAAACCACCTCTCTGTCCCGAATTCTCGCTAGAGGTTCTGCCTCCACCCATTTAGTAAAGGAATCTGTCGCCACAAGGACGTACTGCCTACCGGCGAGGCCCTTCGGGAGTTGCCCAACAATGTCCAGCCCCCAATGGTAGGAGGGCCAAACCGGCACATTGGCATTTAATAACTCGGCCTTCAAGTGCGTCGTCCCTGCAAACTGCTGACACGTGTCGCACTTCTTAACCCATTCCTTCGCATCCTTCCTTAAAGTGGGCCAGAAAAACCCGGCGGAGATTACCCGATGGGCCAAGCTCCTATGGCCAGCGTGGTTGCCGCAGCTCCCAGAGTGAATCTCCTGGAGAAGGGCCGGCACCTCCCCATCACCGATACACCTCAGCAACGGTCCTTCAAATGACTTCTTATACATTCTGCCATCCAAAAGTATGAATCTGGATGCTCGTCGAACCAGCCGCGCTGATTCCACCGAGGATTCCGGCAACGTTTCGTCACGCAGGTATTCGATGAACGGAGCCATCCAAGTGCCTAAGTTATCACTGATAGGGAGGACCTCCCTTCGACCTTTGTTTATGTCCGTGGCCGGCCATAAAGCTGTGATTACCGGCAACACCCGCGATCCTCCCATCCTGGCGGCGGCGGCGAAGCCGGCCAGGGCGTTGGCATGCCTGTTCTCTCCTCTCGGAACATGATCGACTGACACTTCGTCGAACCTCCTTAACTCCTCCTCAACTACCGCGTGGTAAGCCACCATGCGGGGATCTTTCACCTGATACTCCCCTTTAAACTGTCCCGCAACGAGTTGGGAATCTGTCTTTATGCGCACCTTCTTGACGTTTAGTGTCGTCGCGAGACGCAGCCCTGCTATCAGGGCTTCGTACTCCGCTTCATTGTTCGTTGCCTTAAAATTGAAACGGATTGCCCTTTCGACTATAACCCGATGCGGGGACACCAATAACACCCCAGCCCCGGCTCCGCCCGAATTGCTCGAACCATCGACGAATAGATCCCATGCCTCAGACTGACCATCATCCTTAAATGCCTCGACTTCAGCCTGTAGGTGTAGTTCTGGAGTGAATTCGGCGACGAAATCTGCCAGGACCTGACTCTTGATTGTCGTTTTGGGTCGAAAACTTAAACCGTATCCGCCCAACTCAATCGCCCACTTCATGATACGCCCAGACAACTCAGGCTTCCCCATGACATCACGGATAGGAAAATTCATCACAACCGCGATCTCATGGCATTCGAAGTAGGGTCTGAGCTTCCTAGAACACGCCACCAAGGCCAGCCCCAACTTCTCCAATGTCGAGTATCTAGTTTCCGCATCCAGCAGAGATCGGCTCACGTAGTAGACGGGGTGCTGCGACCCATCCTCCTCCCGAACCAAAACCCCGCTCACAGCGCGTGGTGAGACGGCCAGGTAGAGTTGCAACACCTCACCCGTCTTTGGTTTCGACATTATTGGTGGTGAGGTCAGGTAAGATTTAATCTCACGTAGCGCCTCATCGCATTCCGTTGTCCATTCGAACCTTTTTGCCTTTCTGATCACCTGAAAAAACTTGCTCGTACGATCGGAATAGCGGGATATGAATCGACTCACTGCGGCAAGCTTTCCGATCATCCTTTGTACTTCCTTAATGTTCGACGGCGGGGCTAACTCCTGGATGGCTCGAACCTGCATGGGGTCCACTTTGATTCCCCTCCTGCTGATGACGTACCCCAAGAACTTCCCAGAGGAAACGCCAAATAGACATTTTGATGGGTTCAGCTTCATTTGGTACGCGTCCAGAACGTCGAAAGCTTCCGTTAGATGCGATAAATGAGTCTCCCGCACCCGAGACTTCACCAACATGTCGTCGACGTATACCTCCATTGTGTCTCCGAGCTGCTTGGCAAACATCCAATTCATCAGACGCTGGTACGTCGAACCAGCATTTTTTAGCCCGAATGGCATAACCTTGTAACAGTAGATGCCTCGATCGGTAACGAAGGCCGTACTTTCTTGATCCCTCTCATACATCGGGATCTGGTTGTAGCCAGAGAAGGCGTCCATGAAGCTCATCAACTCATGCCCTGCGGTGGAGTCGACGAGTCGGTCGATGTGTGGTAGAGGGAAAGGATCCTTCGGACATGCTTTGTTAAGGTCCGTGTAGTCCACACAGACCCTGTTCTTTCCATTCTTCTTTTTGACTACGACGACGTTGGCCAACCACTTAGGGTACTTGACCTCTCGGATGAACCCTACCTTCAGCAAGCTTTCGACCTCCTCAGCTATGGCGGCGTTCCGCTCCGGACCAAATCTCCTTCGTTTTTGCATGATTGGTCTTGCGTTGGGATTCACCTGCAGCCGGTGTGTAATGACTCGAGGGTCAATTCCTGGCATATCCTTGTGACTGAAGGTAAATGAAGCCACCCTAGAGCGCAAAAATGCAACCAGCTGCAGTTTTAACCCCTCCTCCAAATCCTTTCCCACAAAAGTCACTCTCGACGGATCATCCAGGTCTAATGCCACTTCCTCGGCCTTTTCAACCTCATCGACCGCTCCGACTGTCCGTAGCATGATTCCGTAGCAATCTCTGGCAGCATGCTGCTCGCCATGAATCGCCCGAATCCCCCAGGGCGTCGGAAACTTAACCATCTGGTGGAAAGAGGAAGGCACCGCCTCCATCTCGTGCAACCACGGTCTTCCAACAATCGCATTGTACGACGATTCTATGTTCACCACTTGAAATTTAACCGTAAGGTTTATGCCTTCCGCATATACCTGTAGTATGATTTCACCAATCGGATCAAGAACCTCGCCGCTAAAGCCGACCAACTGGGTTTGGCTTGGCCTTACGCTCTCGAGAGATATCCCCATTCCCTCTAGAGCACCTACGAACAGAAGGTTCGAAGAAGCCCCCGAGTCGACGAGAATTCGTCGTACTCGGCAATTCGCTATCAGAAGTTCGATCACCAACGCTTCGTTGTGCGGTCGTCGAACCCCGACTGAGTCATCTGGACCGAATTCTATTACTTCCTGTGAGACGGGCTTCGTGGCCATCCACTCCATGGCCCTGGCCTCTCGACAATGCCTCTTACGAGCATTCCTGGAATGCCCCGCCAGGTCACATCCTCCATGAATCACGTTCACTGCACCTCGGGTGGTTTGGGAACCGGTACCCTGTTGGCGTTCGTCGCCGGATTCCCCTCCCTGGCTCCTCTTCGCCAGGTGTTAGGTTTCCCTCGCCCTCCTTGGAACTCCTTCAGATGCCCCAATTCCAAAAGCCTTTGAATCTCCCGAAGGAAATCCCTGCATTGTATAGTGGTATGTCCATAACTGTGGTGGAACACGCAAAACCCGTCTGGGTTTTGGCCGACGTTCAAAACTTTCTTCGGCCACTTAACAACCTCCCCCAACTTTTCCATTTCGCGCACAACCACCACCGGGTTGACTCTCAAGGTGTAGGCAATGTTGTAAAAATTGGCGCCTAGGACCGCCTAGGCGCCGATTAATCGGTAGGCGGAGGTCCACTGCCCCGATAAATGCGAAATCGGCTAGAAAAATTGGTTTTAATTTAATCAGTGATTAATCGGCGATTAATCGGTCTAGGCGGATTAATCGGATCGGATTAATCGGATTAATCGCTGATTAATCGGATTAATCGCTCATTAATCGGAAAAAAATCGGCTGAAGTAAATTTTAATTGTAGATTCAATTTTTAAATTTTATTTTCAATTTTTAAATTTTAATTTCAAAAAATATTTAAAAACATAAAAATATAAAATTAGAATAAATGTGTAAAACTAATTTTATTCCCAAATCAAATTTCCCAACCAAATTCACGATTCCTCAATCCTCACCTCCGCACGCCATACTCCTCCACCCACGGCCCCCACCGAATGTGTGGATGGTTGTAGTCCGAATATTTAACTTTCATTATGGTTTGCTTTTATTTTAGGCTTTGCTTTTATTTTGGATTGATTTGAATTGTTATGATATTTGTGCAGGAATATTTAAACTTTAGTTTATGATTTACTTTTATTTTGGATTTTGCTTTTAAATATAAAAGTGCTTGTTGCAAGAATATTTATACGTTTGGATTTAAATGTGAGGATGTTTGTTGCAGGAATATTACTTGAGATACATATAAAATGTTGAAATTTTACTTGCTTTTTAAATATATAATTTGTTGTTAAAATTTTTATATATTACTTGAGATATATAAAAAATAAAAAAATAAAAATACTTAAACCGCCTAGAATCCGCCTAGAATCCGATTAATCCCCGCCTAGACCGCTTAGGCGCTAGGCCCCCCTCGACCGCCCGACTAGCGCCTAGCGATTTTTACAACATTGGGTGTAGGTGGGGGTTTGTCTCGCGGTGTTCTGGCTGGGCACGCTCTTCTTCTCAGGGTTACGCTGGTATGGTTAGAACTGGGTCGTAGACCGAGACCCGCCCCTCTTCTCACTTCGGCTAGGCGTCTTTCCTCGGTCTCTTTGATTCAGGTTAGCCTGTTCCAACTCTCGTCGAAGCTGAACTTCCGCCCTTGCCATGACTTCTCCGAAGGTCGAGCATGGATACTCGACGAGTTTCCAAAAGAGTCGCGACCCAGGCCGAAGGCCATTCTTGAACGCAGCAATCGCGGTCTCCTCAGAGCAATTTGTGATGGTGACCTTGAGTTCGTTGAATCGTCGGATATACTCTCAGAGTGGCTCCCCCTCCTGTTGTATCACTCGGTTCAGGTCGTTGGATCTGGCCGGGACTCGCCGACAAGACGAGAATTATTGGACGAACTTTTGGTGAAGTTCGGCGAAAGAGGATATGCTACCGTTAGGGATCCGCATAAACCACTGCATGGTCGGACCCTCCAGGCATGCGGTGAAACTTTTGCACATACACGCTTCCTTCGTTTCCTCCGATACAGAAACAGTATGCATCTTGAAGTGATACAGTGTTATGAACTCCTCCAGATCCGTGGTCCCGTCGTATGATTTGATTGTGGGGGCCGTGAACCGGGAAGGAAGTTGTATATTAGATATCTGGCGTGTGAATGGAGTGTCATTGTAGCCCCTCGGTGCTACGTTGAGTGGCTGGACAGGTGCTCCGGGAACGGTGGCGAACATCTTCGCCATGTCCTCCAGCCTCTTTTCCAAGGCGGCCATTTTTCGGTTTCCCTCTTCGTCGTCCGAACGATGGCTTGTCGCTCGAGAAGATCTTTGTGTCGTTCGAGTCCTGTTCGCAGAACTCCGGCGGGAACGACTGCGACCCGTCCTATTGCTGCTGGCCCGGCTTTCTTCACCGTCTCGTTCATGGAGTCGGGCTAGTTCTCCGCGGAGCCGGGAGGCTACAAGGGTGTTTCTCCGGTTCTCTTCCCGTAGGAGGTTCACCTCCTCCTGCATCCTCTGCATATTTCGCTCAAACTCCTCCCGCCTTACTGCCTCCGACGTCCGGCTCTCGTGATGGCTTGCTTCACTCATTTTGACTTCGCCTGATATGTTCCCTTTCTCTGTAAAATGAATGACAATTCCCACAGACGGCGCCAATTGTTGATGCACAAAAATGGACTGATTGTATGCCAGAAAATATGTGGAGTTCGTAGAGAAGGTACTCTGTTTATTTCTTCCACCTGACCTTTATTTATACACTGCTACATGATTGCCTCAATAAATGTGAATAATGAGCTCAAAAGAAACGTTTACAATTATGTGCTGGGATTAAAGCATTTAATGTCACGTTCTGCCTACTCCTGGCGGTTACAGAATATTGAGGGTCTTGGCTGGAGAGGTCGTCGAATTGTGAAGTGATCCGTCGAACCATGAAGCAATCCGTCGAGATCGGCTCAACACACACGAACGAAATTTCATACATCAACAATCATCAACTTTGACAAATCAAAAAAATAACATTATATTTTTGTTTTGAGAAAAATATTAATTATACCTTTTTTGATTGCTCAACTATAAAAATTATTATGATGTTTTTGATAGAGAGCCGGAGTTTTTGATAGAGAGCCGGACGTGGGAGAAGGGCCTAGGGCCTTATTGGTTTATCGTAGGTGAAAATGGGTGTGATTGGAATGACATGTTTAAATCACTGCTGCAGGATTGATTAGCATCGTTTAATTTACTGTTCTATTTTATTTGATTTATTTCCTAATTTGATTTTCTATTTTATTTGATTTATTTTCCTGGAATATTTTAGAGATATTTTAAGAATATTATTATAGGATATTTAAATCCCCTATTTAAGGTTATTTGAATTTAAGCAATAATATTTTTATTGATTCACGTTTATATCAAGGTATGAATCTATCATCTAATTTGTTTTTTTTTTATTGTACACTATTTGAAATTAAACTCGGAAATATTCATACGCCACAAATCTCTCTCCCCAAAAAAAAAAAAAAAACTTTTTAATTCACACCTTTTTTTTCTACTCAAAACTGACATGAACTCATCCATACCAAAAAAAAAAACAAAAACGAAGGAAACAATGAGCAACGAAGTTCAGATTTATTATATCCATAAAACCGGAGACTGAAAGCAAGATCACCAGTCACGAGAGGCAAACGGAATCACAAAACATATATTTACAATAAAATTAGGAGCGAGAAGGAGATATTATCTCAGTCGGTCTCGGGCTCTTCAAAGTTGGGGTCTTTGGCGTCTATGGCAGCTTCAACATCGGCCCGGCCCAGCTCGGCCGGAGAGTACCCGTCGCCGGACCACGTGAACTTACCGCCATGGCCGCTTTTCTTGGGGGAGCCGAGCAGGCCCGAGCCCGATTTGCGGTCTTTGCGCAGATCCGTGGCGTTGGGTTTGCCGCTGGATTTGGAACCTTTCTTCATCTTAGATCTGATCTGAAAATGTTGATGTGTGTGATGAAATGAAGATACTTATTATGCAGCCCTACTTTGGATAAGAACGAAATCTTTCACATTCTTTATCCATCTTATTCACAATATTTTTATTAAAAATTAAAAAACATACTTCCTCGGTCCCGTAAAAAATTAATATTTTATTGTTGTGCGTGGAAAAATTATCTTTTTAAGTAATGAGTTTATTGAGGTAAGACGGACGAAAAAGAAAAGTGGGACAATTAAGATGGGACGGAAGGAGTAATTAATAACACATTATTTTTATTTGTAATTAAAAAACCACTCCTAATTCTTTGCCGGTGAAACTTGTCTGATTTACATAGATAAAGCCAAGAGGGGCAACCCCAATTTTCTTTTCAAAGCCAGAAAATAATTAAATTAAAACATCCTCACAATAAAAAAGATAAATTGTATAACTGTATATGTGTGGAAAATATAAAAGACTTGGAATTCATTTGACCAGAACAAGTGTAAGTGTAACACAGCAAAGCCTGAATTCCATCACTATGGATTGTATAATATCACTAAAAAATGTTGAAGATTGTGGGGGTAGGGTAGACGTAGAGCATGTCAAACATACATATTACACATATCAATTTATCTGGGAATATTAACCGGTGGATCCAAGATGCCAACCAAAATACTGAGATCAATGTCTTTGTCTTCGAACTTCTTGATGAAAGGGTGGCTCTGCGTCAACCCAGTTTCCAAGTTAAATTAGGCATATGAAGCGATCGAGACAAATTACGAATCTTGAACACTAGCTTACCAGTAGTTCCAAAGCTGAAGATCTGTCTCTAGGATCCTTCTGTATGCTGCATAATCGCAAGCCAATGAAATCATAAAATAGTAGACAGGGAAATGGCAGGTGTTCTAACGCATTTAAACTATATGCTAAGGTTCGGGGCAGGAATTCTTAGTATTCGCATGCATATTGTGATCATTCTTGACATGGTTGTTTTCTATCAACAAACAAAGACAGCAGAGAGAGATTAGTGGGAATGAAAGGATTGGGTAAGCTTGGAATAAAATACAGTAAACACAACCAGGATAATGTACGAAATCCAACTTAGAGAATTATTAATGAACACATTTGTGATTAATTCTTGTAATGACACAAGATTTAGGACCTAGAATATGTACAGATGCGGAATGGTAACGAATAACGTGCTCAGGAAACAGAAAAACTAACCATGCAGATATAAAAGAACAGAATTCTGGAGAGAATTGATCCGATGGAGCAGAAGGTGGTGGACTTCCTACAATAGCCTGCAGAAGCTCATAAAAGCTTGGACCACTCTGTTGATCTTCAGACTTGGTATAAGGAAAACGTCCTATAGCACACTCAAGAATAACCATGCCCAGACTCCAAATATCACTTTTATAGTCATAGGTGCTTCCACTGATTCTTTCAGGCTAAAGAAAGATTTCAATAAAGAAAACATAGTCAGGTACTCTGGAACCATGCCCTTACACTAAAGTAGACAAGCAATCATCATCATTTGATGCTTATATGTTACTCACCGCCATGTAATTGTAAGTCCCAACAAATGTGTCCCGTTGGCCCATAGAGCTTGCCAACATTGCACTAACACCAAAATCTGTGATTTTGACTTCCCCTTTGTGGTTTACTAGTAAATTCGAAGGCTTTATATCTCTATGTATAACATGTTTCTCATGATGCAAGTAAACTAACCCTTGTAAGACCTGAAGTTAAAAATACACTTTACTTAACAATCAAAGGTAGCAAAAGGTTACAGTTTAATTAAAAGATTGTACAGGGAGAGCATATGAACCTGTTTGCAGACAACGGCAAGATATGGTTCAAGGATGGTCTTGACTTGTCTGATTACATCAACTAATGATCCACGATCCATGTATTCTAACACAATAGATATAGCTCCATTGTGATAGAACGAGTGATAGCAAACAACGACATTTGGGCACTGTGATGCTTGATTTATTTTAAGCTCTTGAACTATTTGTTTCCGAATCTCCTCTTGTATAGTCATTTGGATAACCTGTGGTAACACCTCATTCAGTTAAATGAAAAATATTAACAAAAACAAACCAAAAGGGGCAACATTTGGGTTGTGTATGGACTGTTGTGAAGCACATAAAGTTAGCTAGTAGTATTTTTTTTTCAAAAATTTTAACATTAATTTGAACACACACACCATACATGTTCCCATGGAAGCTCGAACCCATGACCTATTAATCATAGATAGAGTGCTTTCACCACTGCACCCCGAACAAGGGACTTTAGCTAGTATTTTAATATCTAGTTGAGTAGGAAAGATAATATTATTGAACTTGTTTGGATATTGTTGCCTTGCATTATTAACTTGCCTCCCCAACATAGTAAGTTTTAATTGTTAGATCGTATAAAGTAAGCTGAAGCACTATATAAATGTGTGCATACCTTCAAGGCAAAGAATGTTCCAACCCACTTATGGCGAACAAGTTGAACAACCCCACCACTTCCCTTGCCTATGACTTTGATGGTTTCAAGGTCTTCCAATGAGAATTGAAGATCAAGCTCCTTCACCTCTGATGGCTGAAGTATTATCCCCAAATACAAGGAAAGAAAAATCAAAGTCAAATAGTCAATACAGCATATCCTATACAGCAGGAATTCTGCAATCTCTTTTCTGCCATCTGCAATCCTATACAAGTTCAAAATCCAAGAACTGGTGCAATTCTATGCTTAATAATTTTAAGTTTTTCAGTTTCACTTTGGATAAGAATTGTTTCCTAGCCTAAAGTTCAAAGAAATTCAGAGAAACCACATCAGTTACACTTTTCCTTGATTCTTTCCTAGTCTAAAGTTCAAGAAATTCAGAAAAACCACATCAGTCCTAAAATCCAGAAAGAAAAAATTGTTATGAAGGTAAATATGCATAAATCGCCATCAAGAAGCACCCAAAAGCAAACAGGCTTATCATTCTTCTCCGGCAGAAGAAAAATATTATCCAGAATGTCTGATCCTATTCATTCAATTTTTTACCTTGACGGAACTGCCAAGTAAACGACGCCCTCGTTACATAGAGTGTGTTGCCTTTATTCTTGAAAAATAATAATGGCTTTGATATTAACTTTCCATTAGCTATTAGTATATAGAACTTCAGAAGCCTTTCTTTGTTTGAAATGAAGCCCTTTTTCTTTCAATTACCCACCAAGGTGTCTAACAAGAATTGAGCTTCGAAGATTTGATTGAATTTTTTTCGTTTTCCTAATTCTTCACCACAAAATTTAACTCAAGTCCATTATCTTGCAAGTTCCATTTGGGCCTTAAAATCGGAAGGAAAAGAAACGCAAGAAAGCACTTACACGACGGGGTTCATTCTCATCAGAAATTAATCGAAGTCCTTTCTGATTCAACAGTAAGTCGCCATCGTGGAAGGTCCCACTTGCCGTCCTGCAACTCAGTAATGAACGAAAACTCGACGAATCTAATCTGAAATCGAAAAGATAAATATTGTAGAATAGATCAATACATACAGGAAGGAGGAGATCGGGGAATTCTGAGTCGGGACAGAGAGCTTCAGTTCCTTTAGAGGTTTCTTCAACTTCATGATGCAGACTGTATTGCAGAATTTTAGGGTTCTAGTGTGGTAGACGAGAGAAGTTGAAGAGAAATTCAAATGAAAAGACCGCCCATCTCCAACGGTACTCGACTATTTTATTCAGGGATTTTTAACAGTTAATACTTTTCGTAGGTCCGAAGAGAACCCGGGTCAACCCGGTTAGCCCCACCTCCGCTAGTATCGGGTCGGGCCAATCTTGGGCCGGCGTTTAACATTTGCTCGATAGATCCATGCCATGAGCAGCCCGACTCTGTCTGTCAAAGGGTGTGAGAGCGAAGGTTCTGGGTAATTCTACAAAGCGGAATTCGTCTCATTTTTTGCAATTCTCCCTTTCTCTTCTTCGCCAAGCAATTCATTTCCCTGCACGTTCTTTGTCTTCAACCACGAACGCGTGCGCCAACACACGCTAACAATTTTCAGTTGCGGATTTTCACCGGATCGTTTATTTTTAGTACCTGTTCAATCGAAGTGATTTTCTAGATTCGCCATGTCTTCCCCTGCCGAGTAATGTTCACCTCTCTCTCTGTAGTGGTTTGAATTGATGTGATTGTTTTTATGTATTTTGTGCTTAAGCTCTGACTACAATTCGGAATTGAAGGTGTTCATTAATGCGTTAGTTGCTGCTATTATTCTGGAAATAAGGCCTCAGGAATAGGATTGACTTTTTTTTTTCTTCTTCTTCTTCTTCAAAATATCCGTTTTTTAAATTTACTTTTGAGCTAAATTTTTATGAAAAAGAAGCGTGTGTGTTCTTTTATTGAAAGAAGTTTTTTAGTTGTTGAGATGCTTCCAAGAGAGAAACTGACTTAGATGCATTTGATGCTAAATATGTGTATGATTTATTTGGTAAATTTGTTGTTTTGAGGATAAAAGAGACTAAAAAGCTGAAGTTAAGAATGTGGTTATGAATCTATGATTCATCGGCCTCACTTGTATGAAGCTCTGAGAACTGATTTCCTCTTTTATTGCTGTCATGTCCCATTGGCATGAACTTCACTGGGCACAGTTTTTGAAAGTTCCTACTTGGGTATTTAGCATGTTAGGTCAGCTACATGCATGACTACGTTTAGGAATCTTGTTTTTATTTTTCATGATTATGGTACTATTAGTCTCTTTATTTAATCTATGCAATTTCTATTTCATCTAATTGGTAAGGTGATTTTCTGCTTTTAGTGATGCAGTTTCATGAAAAAAACAGTTAATTGAAATTGACTGTCTTATAATATGTTGGTTATAACTTAACATGTCGTGCAGATATTATCAATCTCTTCCACCTATAACTAAGGCTTATGGGACTGCATGCTTATTGGTCACCGTTTTATGCCAAATTGGGCTGCTCCATCCTGCAGATATTGCATACTTCTCAATCTGGAATTGGCAGGTAAAACAATATTCTTCTTGGTACAAATTGAAATGTTATTGAGATCTGTCACTCACTTATGCTAAGATATATTATTTCTGGCAGCTATTTATCTTTCACTGTTGTTCCTAGATGTGAACACTGATGAACCTCATCCTCCCTTTCCTCCCAAAAGAATTTCAGATTTCTGATATTCAATTGTTCTAGCAGGCATACATGAAATCCTAGATTGCCAATAATGTTTTATTTACCATCTTAAACAAACCCATTGTCTGAAACTCTGAATGAAATTTGAAGTAATATGTTGAGATTTATTGTGTATTGGTGGATCTGTCGAGCATGAAAATAGTACAGCTATCCATTGATTTACAGTTTAGGTGAAACATAGGGAAGTGTGCTTCTAGTCTTCTGACTGCTTAAGGCTCAAATAGATTATGTTAAAGTACAGATGATTGGAAATTTCAAGTTAACTTTGAATCTCTACTTCTTTTAGTGATTTTCCTCAAAAATAGATATCTGATATCGTTTTTATCTTGTCCACAGGTCTGGCGACTAATTACCAACTTCTTTTTTCTTGGCAAGTTCTCTATCAATTTTGGTATTCGGCTCTTAATGATGTAGGTTACCCTAAGGATCTTGACTAGCTCGTGCTAGTCAGTTGTTCTATGCGTGTCTAGGTGCTGATCTTTACAAATGATAACTTTTTCATCACTTCTTATTTCTGTAGAGCAAGATATGGAGTTCAACTGGAAAATGGACCTTTCCAGAGACGGACAGCTGATTTCTTGTGGATGATGTTGTTTGGAGCTTTTTCTTTGCTGGTATGGAAAACTGTGTGTGCTATTTGCATTTTCATGCCTCTGATTTATTTCTCCGTCTTCACAAAGAATATTTGAAAGCAAATGTACCCCAAAATTTTGCAATGGCTTGTAATTGATTTGCTTTTTTTCTAATTTGTATTACTTTCTGATTATTAATTCCCTTTCCATATAATCTGATACTCCACTTACTATAAGAAGTTTTTTGCAAGTATATTTTTGTTCTGGTTCTCCAAGTCTACTTTCTAACTCTTTCACTTGTTTAGGTTTTGTCCATCATACCCATCTTCTCGTCCCCTTTCTTAGGGATCTCACTTGTTTTCATGCTTCTGTATCTCTGGAGCAGAGAATTCCCAAATGCCAACATCAACCTATACGGTCTTGTCACTCTTAAGGTATTTCAGTTTTCTAGTGGATTTTTGGACTAAATGGTTTCTTATGTGAGGGTCAATTTGTCATTGCAGGCATTCTACTTGCCTTGGGCTATGCTCTGCTTAGATGTCATTTTCGGTTCTCCATTGGTGCCTGATCTTTTGGGTATTATTGCTGGCCATCTTTATTACTTCCTAACAGTACTGCATCCACTGGCTGGCGGGAAGAACATACTGAAGACGCCCGCATTTCTGTATCCTTGTTTGTTGCTTTTTATATTTATATCTCAAATTTCAGAAAAGGGCAATTTTTTAAACTTGAAATCATGCCTACACTTCGATATCTCAAATTTCAGAATGAGTTTGCTGCTTGTGCTGGGAGATACAGTGCAATATGAAAGGGCAATATTTTAAATGTGAAATCATCTGATAGTTTGCTGTGCATTTTGCATGGAGAATGGTAATTTCTAATTATGTTTTCTGTTGGTTAGCGTTCTTATAACTCATGGCATGTTTTGTAATGTTTATCCTTATTCTGTCTAATAGCCGAAGTTATGAGCAGATATAGTTTTAGCTGAAACAAGTTCTTGTTACGTATTGATGTTTTCCTTGACTAGTACTCTTAGCCATAAACTAGTTGCAAAGTGGAGAATTGGTGCTCCCGCGAGCAATGTCGTTCAGCCAGAGAGGGCTGCTGGTGTCGCATTCCGTGGAAGATCTCATCGTCTTGGTGGTTAACGCGCCTCATACTAACTCCCCTTGGATGTGCTGCATATTCTTGAAACGACTGTGGATAACAAGAGTGAGTTCTTTTTTTTGGCTTTGGACAAAATGAAAATGTAATCCTGTGGGATATCTGATCATCAGTTCTTGTGCCATTTATTTGGAGATACATTTTTAGTTTATCATAACAATTCCATTCAAGATGATATGCGAGTATTGAGAATTGAATGAAGGAGCTCTAACTTCAAATTGATTACATAAAGACGAGATAGTTTTACAGATTTTGTCCCATCCGAGTGCATGTATTATCTATATTGTGAAGATGGAGTCCATGCGAAATTAATAAAAGAAAATATGTATAGTTTGGCTCCAAGTATCGTAAGTTACTGTCATAACCATACTCAGGTTTCATCACCCCACACATTTTGAGAGACAGAGAGAGTACTAAGCGCAACACCTAATGAGATATAATGTTATTTTGAGTTCCATAAAATGTTTGCTTCACCAAAAAATCATCTTATCAAAATACAGTTATCTACCACATTTTGGCACGGCTTGTATATGTGTGTTGCAGTTGAGTTAAATGTCATAATGGGTCTATTCATTGCCGGGATGGTCATCCGTACATACTTCATATTAGGGGTGAGCAAGAAATCGAAATAATCGAAAATCGAACCGAATCGAAAATATTTTGGTTATTTCGGTTCGGTTTATTTTTTTCAAAATTTTTGGTTATTTCGGTTCGCTTCGGTTACGGACCGAAATAACCGAAAAACTGAAATTTTATATAATATTATTATATATATATAATTAATATATAATAATACAAATAATTTTTTTTTTCTAAAAAATCTTAACCTAAAGACATTGAAACTTTGGACTTTGTAGTTTATGTTGAATTTTTTTGTTTTAAAAGTATAGGTTGTATTGATGATTATTTTATGTTTAGATCTTTGTTGAAATTATTCAAGAAATATGATATTTTTCAGGTTTTATAATTTTTTTTTAAAAAATTCGGTTTAAAACGAAATAACCAAAATTACGCACCGAATTCGAAATTTGGTTCGTTCGGTTGTATCCAAAAAAATTCGATTATTTCGGTTCGGTTATTTTTTAGGCAAAAACTGACCGAAATAACTGAATGTTCACCCCTACTTCAGATATATCATTAACATGCATTTATTCAATTCAGACTTGAATCCACTCAACGAGTTGTATGTATGGGCAAGGATGAGGAGGGGTACGGGGCAAAGCAATGGTGCAGTGCAAAATGGTTGTTGAAAGGCTGCCTGATTATCCATTCACCAACTCCTCCACCCTCATCATTACTACATATACATTTTCTCATAATTAGTTTTATTTTATAACGTAACAAAAGCTAGAGAGAGAGAAGAGTAAGTGAGCTTATTTGTTGTTTAGAGTTAATGATTAATAGTTTCTAGTTTTTAATTAGAATTGACTTTATGTAGTTTCTAGTTTTCGAGCCATTACAGACAGCACCAGAAACCTACCAAAATAATTATTTATAATAATAAAAAAAAAACATATAAAATAATAGAAGTGGGAAAGACTTGACAAGTAGAAAATGGGCATAAGCCAGTCTGTAAGAAAAGGAGAGTGTGGTACTGTACATTATTAGACCTCATCATATCATATCTTTGTGGGTCTCCCCCTCCCTCCCAAGTTAATTTGCAGGTTGGACAACCACTGTCACACAAAAAGCACCCAACTTTTTCTTTCTCACACATTCATCAACGTTTATATGTACGTAATGTAAGATGAGTTTCGGTGCTTAAGATTTTAGAATGTAGCTCAATTTCTACTATTAGATGAAGAATGTAGATCAATTCCTACTAAATACAAAAATAAATTTTAGCCCACTACAGTCCGGATCAAATCCTCTGTCCACAATAGTGTTTCATTTGGTGTTCCATTGTCTCGATTACTAATTTTAATTATTTTTTTATGAAAATAAAAACAAGTATAATATAACATATTCTAGTTGATTTTCAAGAACAAAAATTAGAATTTTATAAGAATACAAATTGTAGTTATAAATTAATCAATTTTAATAATCAAATTTTTGTTAAAATTTAAAAAATAATTGCTAAAATATTACAAAGCTTAATTGTGTGGGATGAACCATATGGATGAATTTATAAAATTAATTCAAATTACAATAAATTAAGATTATAATAAAAATATTAATAAAAATTAATAATTTTAACAATAAAATAAGGGTAGAATATAAAAATTAGTGATGAATTGGATTTTATGGCAACGGTGCATAGATGTGACATAATGGATTGGAATTTACATTAATGTCGTTGTTATTGTATTGTAGCGAACAAAAAAGTGACCACTTTCTTGTACCGAAATGATTCTTTTTTTTTTTTTTATATAGAAATCGAAATAAGAAATTGAGAAAAATACATTTATCTTGTAATATGATCCAATAATAGAGTAATATCCACATTGATTCATAGACAGGGATATATGAGCCAGACCACCCTATAAATTATTAAATTTCTTTTATCAGATTATTTATTATTATAGAAAAAGATATGTATGTATTTGGGTGGTGACAACATATTCATACTTACTTATGAATACGACAACCATAATGTAGTGAGATGGATACCAAGAACAGTGATCATGATTTGCTGGTCCAACAAAACTCACATAGGACCCAAAATCCTTTTATAATATTAAGAATCAAATCAATTATCGAATAAAAATTATAACTCTATATTATGTCGTAATTTTATATTTGAATGGAGCCCAATTATAAATTGTTAGATAAGAATATAATATGTGCAGCATAAAGTTTGAAATGAGAATTTGAAAGTTGTATCCAGACTACTATCAAAATACGGTTCATAATTAGTATTATCAAATCCAAGACCTGAAAGATGTTGAATCTAGCATCATACGATTTTTTATCGCAGCCTATTACGATTGGCCCAAATCCAATGCCACATACAAGAGGTTGAACAATGCTTCAAGTCCATCACATGATCGGTGATCAAAGCTCACCTTGGATCGGTAACCAACTACCTCCCAGAGTCGGTAATCGACCCACACACCCCCAAACCGCAAGAACAAAGCAGCCAAACATGAGAAG
The DNA here is from genome assembly GCA_026898455.1 of Plectranthus barbatus. NCBI lineage: Eukaryota > Viridiplantae > Streptophyta > Magnoliopsida > Lamiales > Lamiaceae > Plectranthus > Plectranthus barbatus. The sequence goes on from JAPKLW010000308.1 coordinate 464,544, forward strand.
TCTAGTAAAGGAGTCGCAACCGACCGATCCTAAGCTCCTAAATCGACCCCGCATTCTCTGATCAACTCAGAGCACGTCCTGGATAAGACAAGGTTGTTGCGAGAATCTCAAATCGCTACCTAGAAATCTTAGCAACCCTAATTGACCCCGAAATTTTCAGGGTTGGTTCCGAAAAAACCCGGGATCAACGCAGATCATGGGTTAGGTTTAGCTAAGCCCATAATAGTTGTAAGGGCCACTTCCTTGTATCTATTAAAGGGAGGTTACAACCTTTTTTTTAATCGAATTTTCTAGCTTTTTACTCTGCGAAATGCTGTCAGATCGCTCATTCAATTAATACTTAATTTCTCTGTCTACTTCGCATTTGATTTCTTACCTTTCTTGCATTTATTATTGTTTATTTTTTATCTCCTATAACAACGATTCTAAGGGCTCTAATCCAATCAAATATGAACATCAACAAAAGATAGTTTAATTGTTGATGCAGGACCGGAAAGATGAATTCTCAATTCAGAACTTGAAAGATTCTAAAATATTCAATCTAGAATCTGATATTGAGCCTCGAGGTCCTTAATGGAAACTTTTATAATATTTCGTTCTTGAAATTTCAAAACCAGAATTGGTAATTAAACAATATTTTAAGTTATGACTTGATAATTAGTACTCCCTCTGTCCCGTCATCTTAGACACGGAGGGAGTTGCACATGAACCATGACAAAAAGTGAAATGAATGTTTAAAGAGAGAAAAACACATAAAATATTAATAAAATAAGTACTAATTACAAATTTAAAAAGTCAATGAATTTAGTTAACAATAATAAAATAAGGACTAATCAAAATTCAAGTGCTGAAACATTCAGATTTTGGAGCCTAATTTTCAAATGAAAATTCCGATTTCCCACTTAATCTCTTCCTATAAATACACTTAGAAGTGATAAAAAAAAAAAAAACACTCAAAGTAAAAATTAAAAGCAAAATGGGGAAGGTTGGAGACATTTGTGAATCAACACAAAAAAAAATAAATATTTGTGGTCTTCTTGCTAGAGAATTCCACAAACAGCAAACCACTTAGAGGAATTCTCAATGAAGCTGCCACCAAGTTTTCTTGCTCAAGATCTTCAATTTCAAGGATATGCAAAGCTGCAAAAGAAGCAAGAACAAGAGGTGAGGTTCTACATGTGATAAGCAAAAGACATGGTAGAATAAGAAAGCTGAAACATGAGGTAAACATCGCTCAAATTGTTGCAATTCATTATCAAAATAGAGGTTCAATTAGAGCACTTGCTGAAATCATAAACATTCCTAAGTCTACAGTGGGAAGATGGGCTAAAATGAACATGATCAGAGCACACACAAATGCAATTAAACTATGTTTGACAGCTCCAAACAAACTCTTAAGATTGAGTTTCAGTTTACAAGCAATATGATATGGTAATGTTTTGAAGAAGCATACATTCAAGCCAATGGAGAACATTGTTCACATAGATGAGAAATAGTTTTACTTAACCAAAAACACACATAGATGCTACCTGGCACAATCAGAAATCGAACCACATAGGGCATGCAAGAGCAAGAAATTTATCCCTAAGTTGATGTTCATGTGTGTTGTTAGTATGCCTATATTTTCATAACAAGGGAGTGTCTTTTTTTTTTTTTATGGTAAAATAGGAATGTGGTCATTTATTGAAGAGGTTGTTGCAACTAAAAGAAACAACAAGAAAAGAGTTGTTGGTACATTAGAGCACAAATCAATTCAATCTATCACTAAGGAAGTGATAAAAACTTGCCTAATCAATTATGTAAGTAGTTCATGTTTAATTTTGAATGCATTTTATTGTAAATATACTAATGAATTGCTTGTTAGTTTTCAGCTTCTTCCAGCAATCAAGAATAAGTGGCCTACATGTTTAAGTAAAATCATATTCATTCAACAAGATAATGTAAGACCCCATATCACTAATGCAGATGAAGAGTTTAAGAAAACAACAAATTCAGAGGGGTTTAACATACCATTGGTGCAACAACCACCTAATTCTCCTGATTTAAATGTCAATGATTTGGGATTTTTCAGGGCAATTCAAAGCTTGCAGCAGCAACAAGCATGTCAAAATGCAAGTGAGCTAGTTACAGCAGTGATTGATGGATTTATATACTGAAAGCATTATGATTGGTATATTATGTACAAGGTTTATTGGTTAATATACTGGTAATCATAATTGTTGTATGTTCATCTCCTGTCTGAATTAACAAACATGTGTCGCAAACATAATTATCCTCTTATCTTGTCGATAGGGAGATCATACGGTGTGTAGAAGATCACGGAAGATCGTATGGATCGTTTGACCTAGCGAGATATAAATAGTCATCACAGCTGAGACAGTTCCAGGATAAACTGTCGGTGTAGGCTGCAGCATATGCGGATAAGCATCTTATCTTGGATGTCTTGGTATGCTGGTGTGGGGCACACATTGATGAGGACCTAAGTCGAGATCGATTCTTTTATCTGACATTAAAAGAATCTAGATCTCTATGACTCGATGGAATCTTAAGCCTATATGAGGATACAGAAGTGTACATATATTGTATATCACTTTGAGTTGTAGAGAAGGTTCTAGTTGAACCTGTACATCTGCAGTCTTGGGTAATATCAATTTGTGTATGACTGTCTGGTATCTGAACTAGGTAACCACATCCAGTATAGGATGGTGACATTCCCTGAACAGCTCAAAAGGTTCGTTATGCTAAAGTCCTGCAGGCTGATTAAGTTCAAGCATAAGTGAAAAGGTTTGAGTGGATTGATTCAGGAATTAAAGATGTTAATTAATTAAATAGCTTGTCAGAGCTTAAATTAATTAACGAATGTCTGTAACCTTAAATGTGGGGATAAACCGAGTCCAATGCAACCCGTTCCTCAAAACGTGGTAGCAAATAGGTAGGACAGTATTGATTCTCTGGTGGCATGAATCAATATTAATTAATTAATTATATTCTGGGTTGAATATGAGAATTAATTAATTGATAGGCCTTATTTGCTATTTGCATTCTGGTCCCTGGTCTGGCCCATGATAACTCAAGCCCAATAGGAGCCTAGAATTTCCTATAAATAGGCCTCAGTTCCTCAGATCTCAAAACACCTACACCACACAAGATCATAAGTTGCACACAGCAAACCAGTATTTGGGAGCTGTAAGTGATCAACTAAGATCTGAGAACGAGGAGGAAATTCTGCTTCTCAACCGGGCAAGGGATCTGATAGACAATTTTCACCAGATTTTCAGATCGAGTTGGGATACAGATCAGAAGATCAGATCAGGAGGATTTTTCTTCTTCTCTCTCCTCTTATTTTCGAAAATATTTACTTATTTTCTATAGATTAATTTCCTCAATCTGTTAGGAAATTAAATCTTGGTGCGTGGGAAAGATCAAAGGGCATCTCCGCGCACGCGTTCTTCAGAGTTCATCGATCCAGGTATTCCGCATAACCTTCTTATGCATAACTAGTTTTCTGCCCGCACGTTGCGCGGCGTATATATATTATTTGTATTGTATTGTCATTAAGTTCTAAATAATTTTTTTAAAATAATTAATATGAAAATAAATGAGTATTATTTTATATATATATATATATATATATATATATATATATATATATATATATGAAATAAACACTATAAAAACTTTAAATAATAATATACACATAAATAATGAATCTTCTAACATATGATAATATGCTTATGCATGAAAGATGATTTTGAATAAAAGAAACTCTGTACATAATAGAATAAGTAATCTACTTATAGTATTAATAAAATTAATAATTGATAAAATAAAACAATGAAGATTACACATTGATTTGAAGAATAACGTATGAATTGTAAAATTATAAATTCACAAAAATTTATTTGTACACAATATTTGATTTTTTTTACAAACTTCGGTCGTCTTTATCACATATCAAGATTTTCAATCCAGCACGACTTGCGACCCTAGACACAACAATATACAACTGTATATGCGTAAATGCTGATTTGCTGAGTAAAATCCCCACATGCGATAGAGACTGTTCTTGACTCTTGTTCATGGTCATGGGATATGAAACATGAATTGAGAATTATCTATGCTGAAACATGAATAGAATTCGAGGATAAGATGGTATGATAGTCCTCCTTGGAATAAAAACTTTTTCACCAGTATGTTTCCACACAGAACCTTGGCCTCTAAGACATGATTACCAAGTTGTGTAACAGTCAATCGAGTCTCATTGCACAAACCAGATGAATGATCAATGTTCCTTAACAACATGGTCGGTGTTCCAACTTTTAAATTCATATCATGATTTTGTAATCCAAAACACTTTGATGTATTAATGAATTCTGTAGTGTGTACTTCATTAAGAATATATGCTGCACTTTTTGTTGTCCACATAGAATCATAATTTAAGTATATCTTGCCAACATTATTGTTCAATGATATCATACACTGATTGACCCTCTCAACCACATCATTTGTTGGTGCCAAAATAGCCCGATGTTGGTGCTCCTAAAATCCTATCCCAATTGTCGCAACTCAGTCAGCAAAGTCTTATAGTGGGAATGCTTACACATGCTCTCCAAGCATATTCAATCGCATGTTTTTCGTCAACTTCAAAACAGTCACATGATGCCATAAGTAAGATGAATTAATTGTTGCATTAACAACATCTCCTCTGCAACCTCATGGGATAACAGGCAAAATCTAAAATCACCACCAAATACAACAGTTTTTCCTCTGAATAGTATATTGTTGCTTTGTGTATTATGGAAGCACATTATATCCCGTTTTGCCTTATCAAGTGCCTCAAAATAATGTTTATAGAATAGGTGTTTCATCCCATATTATAAGTTTGCCATGTATCAGCAACTCAGGTAATTGACTCCCTTGTTCTATGCAACATATTGAGTATTTAATTATATTAATTGGGATTGTGAAATGCGATGCTAGTGAAAATGATATTTCACTTGATGCAACATTTAATACAATTTCACTTTTTGATCTTAATTCAACGGATAAATGTTTTCCAAATAAAAGTTTCTTGTTCCTCCGTATCCATATACAAAGAAAAGCCCCCCATTATTTGAGTAACATTTTTCCATGAATGTATCATACACAATCCATTTTTCATTTGTAAACTTTTTCAGATTTGACTCATGATATGTGGAGAGCTTTATACGATCATAGCTTAATTCATTCCTTACCAAATCAATACCTCCATACATTGTAGCCCCATTCAAAAAACTTGGCATCCCATCGAAATCTTTCAAACTATAGCCAATTTTTTACAAAATCTTCTATAGTTCAGCAAGAGCGTAATTTTTTTAATTTGTTCATCATTTAGATGCAAACCTTCAAAAGAAGAAAAATATGAAAATTTCATGACAACGTGTTACTTACATACGAATATTTGTTATTTAAATTTTATTCAAATATAATTTACAACTAATTATATTCACATATATGTTTCTTGTTGACCTACAAAATACATAAAATATTACATATATTTAATATATATTTTGCTAAAATGGTATTTTTCTAATGGTTTATTAGTAGTAATATCATTGCTTTATAATAAATTAAATTATTTATTAACAGCTATCTAAAAGACTTAATATTTAATTATATGTAAGTGGTGTACCTTAATTGTTTAAAATGACGCGTTTATTGTACAATATATCGTCGGACAACTCACACATCATACGATAAGATAAATGTATCATTTTTTAAAAATATATTTATACATAAAATATAAAATTTATATTCTAAAACTGAACAAATTAATTGATTGAGTTCTTTGAGTATGAAAAAAAGAAATAAAAAATAGTCCAACCATTTGATAAAAAAAAATTAATCAGAAATATTTTTTCTATATTTTTTATTACTAATTAATTAATTAAATTAATTATACCTTACTTTTCAAGGTGATAAAAATATTAAAAATAAACTTAGATTTTTAAAATATTTGCACTCGCTCAAAAAAGAAATTCTATATATAAAATAATAACTTTATACGTTTAGCATAAAATATTCACATATTTTCCCTCCTAAAAATTAACAATCACGTCTCTTAGTTTGAAGCATGCTTTGTTAGATTCTCGAATATTGTTTCATTATTCTCATCATTTTTCTCGTCTTTTAATCAATACCCACTTTCCTATATCATTTTTTTTTACTTCCCATTAATTTCAATTTCTTAATCTATATTTTTTTTATTGAGACAGAGAGTTTAATTCATAAATATTATCGGTAATTCTACTGAGATTTTCACAAGTATTAAATCATCAAGCCATTTTCATTCATTCATTTTTTTTTTCAAAATAACTTCAAATATTTCAGTTTATTTTTTGTTCCATTTTTTTAAATATTTAAGATTTTATTTAAATTTTTTATATTTTAAAATGCTCACTCTATTTATTTAAGGGCATAATAGGGATTGAATAGTTGAGGTGTTCTAAATTCAAAAAGTTTTGATTAACTAAAACAGTCGTTAATATACCTTATTAAAATTAAGAACCCAAAATAAATAATAATTTTGGGTAGCAATAAACAAAATTAACATAACACGTATTTTTCAATATGCCATAAGTTCTTTTGAGTAAAGATTTATTATTTTGTATCTCTGTTTTATTTATTCTATAAACTTTGAAATTAAAAAAAATATTCAAAGGAAACATTAATTTTAAGGAAATCAATATTATTCAGTAGTAAAAAAATTATACTAAAAAAGGTCATTTATATGAATCTTTTATATGAATTAACCTGTTTCTTTTATGTAATAATATTATGAATCTTTTATATGACAGTAGATGTACCACTCATATTTGTGATATATATAAAAACTCGTTGCACAATCTTTATTTATTCTTCTTCATTTTGATGGTACTACGTAGAAATATAGTAAAATATTTTAAAGTAATAAATAATATAATTGTACAATTATATAATTTAGATATTCAAAAAAATACTACTTGCGTAACAAAATTCATGCCCCGTGTCGATTTCAACTAAATCTCAAATATATACAAAATAAGTAATATTTTGAATTTAATTAATTAATAAAGATAATTAAAATGAAAATAATTTATATTACCTTAAAATAATATGTATAATTAAAAATTAATAAAAATGAATTCAGTAACATAGTTTCATTTTCATTTTTTGATTCGAATTTTATCAAAACAACAACTTTTTCGAAAATTTTCGTTTTTATTCATTTCCTTTTTCTAAACTCTCCTCCACTACCCCTTCATATCTCATCCCTTTAACATATCTATCCTCATTGCTTTATTTTCGATTCTCATCATTCCATGTCGACCATCTAATTCTCGTGCATGTATTGCTCTTTTCTTTACTCATTTATATATAAAATTTGGATCTTAATAAAAATATATCAAAGTGTTCTTACACAAATTTGTAAAGATAGTATTAATTATCATATAAGCTTTTTAAAAAATGGTAGAAGATATTATATTTCTAGGTTGTCACATTTCTTTCATATTTTGGATAAAATTATTATATGATAACTTATTTAAGCAGTCTCCCAAGAATTATGCTCAAATTCATTTAAATATACAATTAAAATTCATTTAAATATATCAATTTTAAAAATCATATACCAACAAATTACTTCATTGCATCAAAATTCGAACAATACAAAAAATATATATATAAATTAAGACACTTATTGAAAATAATAAATAATAATGTTTAATTTTGTAATGAACTATTGAATTTATTTAAACTAAAATATACATCAAAACTAATCTTCCAACCTTCATAAAAAATTTTGTTATTCAGACTTCTTTCAATCTCCATATTTTGTTATAAAATATTTGTGTGAGGGAGAAATTAAATTATTTTTGGAAATCAGCATAATGACCATAAAATTTGCCATTAGATTGTGGTTAGTTAATTAACGTAATTGAGTTAGTTAATTTTGACATATTTGAAGTATACACCAATAAAATAGTTAATAGTTGATTATTTCCATAATTCATCTAACATCATTTGAACCGGAAAAAAGTTTTACTAAAGGGTTTGGCTTTTTAGCATAGATAAATATAGATTATAAAAAATGTATAAATTATTATTTTATATGTTATTAAACATAAAACTAATATGGTAATTAAAAAGATTCGTAGAGATTTTGTTTTTATTTGTAGTGAGTATAATGTACATCTTTGTTCTTTTTCCTTCTTTGAGATAAGCATCGTTTGTGATTTATTGAAATTAATGTTACTTATAAATTAATTGTATTTTTGTACTTATAAATTATCTCTGCATAGATTATTATCAAATTATAGAAAATTGTTTGAGGGATTCACTCAAATATATATATAGATATGAATATAATAACATAGTTTCCTATTATTAAATTAAATCATTAATTAATCACGTGAAGAACAAAAATAGATGCTACAATGAAGACAATGATTAAAAATTTATTAAGTAAAAATTACAACATATTTTTGGCGAAACATGATCTTAATTGGGAGAATAAGAACAAAACAACTATTTACGCTATATAAAATTAAGAAACTTAAAGAACAGTAAATGATTCCCAGTAACAACTAAATAAATGATCAGCTATTGGATATGACTCCCAAATCCATCTTCCTTCATCCTCGTCTCTTTATCACCTAATAAGATTGCAAAAAATTAAAATCAAAAGTTCATACAAATAGAAAAAGAATTCCAACCAGCAACAATAACAAAGAAAAACTTAATAATAGTAACTTACATACAAACAATAAATAAAAATTTAATAAAAAAAAATTAAAGAAAAAGAAACATATACTATATGAAGCAGAGAATGAAAATAACAAAAATATGACAAATCTCAAATATGCACCCAAGAAGTTAAATGGTGATGATGTGGTGATAATTTCATCTTATTTATACTAATGAATATGCAAACTCATAAATTTGATTGCCACTGATGGTGCTTTATTTTTAATTAATTTATTATATGATTGGCACTATTAAAATAAAACCAAAAATTAATATATTATTAATACCGTAAACTAAAAAAATGAAAAGAAGGCATAAATGAAAAATAATTACTCTATATAATTAATATATTATTAGCATCACAATTCGCACAATTCCTTATTTAATTTTGACGTTACTCAATAATTAATTGATGTTTCCTTACTTTTTAATTAGCGCTACAATTTTATTGTTAAATTGTAATTATTATTTGATAATCACTATTCTTTCTTTATTCGTTGTATAATTATTTTAGGAAACTTTCAATAGGTGGGAATTTTTTTTTCTTTTGAGAGTTTCACTTTTATATATATATAGATATAGATTTATGGAATTGACGTTACTCAATAATTAATTGATGTTTCCTTACTTTTTAATTAGCGCTACAATTTTATTGTTAAATTGTAATTATTATTTGATAATCACTATTTTTTCTTTATTCATTGTATAATTATTTTAGGAAACTTTCAATAGGCGGGAAACTTTTTTTCTTTTGAGGGTTTCCTTTTTTTATATATATAGATATAGATGAATTATTTAAGTTTAAATTTTTTTACTATATTTGTTAATACTTACCTAATACAATATACAACTATTTTAGGTAAGTTTTTTGGGGGATTTTTTTTTCTTCGGGTCTTGCTTTTATGTTTATATATATAGATATAGATTGTGATGAAAGAATTATAATTATAATATTAAAATAATTAGTAATAGTTGATTATAAGTTATAATAGTTAGTTGCAAACCTACTATATTTAGTTTTAATTACCTAATATGTCACACGATTATTTTTGGTATGTTGTTTTGGGGGGGAAAATATCTTTATGAGGGGTCTTGCTTTTAGTATTATATAGATGATATAGGAGCATGCTAGGATTGTTCATATGCATAGCAATTTATTTTTGATATTCCAATTAACGATCCTTGGCAAACGGACTTCGTGATTCAGTTCACGAATCCCTTCAGTGATAACAAACAAGTTTCAACAGCCTTGAAGCAATGACACTAAACAAGGTGTTTATATCCCTTCAATGTTGTTTCCTAGAGATAATAAAGGTCAATGGTTGCAACAACTATAAGCTGCCACATATGAAGAAGGATGCATTGTTGATGCAAAATGATTTACCCAGAAATCTAGAGGTAACAATGGAGTTAGTTAAAGAATGCCTAGATTACTTGAATGAAGCTGAGCATGAAGCAAATGATATGGAAGGACTCATTACATATTTGGGGATTGCATTTTCTTTATTGTAAAGCATAGATAAGATAATGCATATGTGCCTATATGCTGTGAATTTTTGTAAAGCATATGTACAGCTATGTTGAGATTTTTGTAAAGCATATGTGAATTTTGAATGCAAATCATGGACTATGGCATGTAATCTTACACCCTAAACCCTACACAATCTCAATAAACCACTTCAAACATGGTCTAACACATTTCAAACATATAGTGTATCATGAATGTGTTCAGTTTTACAATTTTGTGTGAGCAACATTAGATCATTTCAAGACTTAGAACATATTTTCCCACAGCAGAACATAGAACCAGCTATAGAACCAGCCATAGAACTAGCCATAGAACCAAACATACAACCAACCATACAATCAGCCATAGAACTAAAGATATAACCATAAATAGAACCAACCATTGAACCAAACATACAACCAACCATAGAACCAGATCAAGAACCAGGAATAGAACCAAATACAACCAGATCAAGAACCAGCCATAGAAGCAATACAACCAGCAAATATATAGAGCAATAGAACCAACAATTAATCTCATGGCCGAAAAGTAATTACAGAAAAGTAAAAAAAAAATGAGAGAGTAGACCAAATGTTAGGGAACTGAATGTCCCAAAATTGTCGCACGACGGCCATCTTCATCTCGTGTGGAAGAAGCTAACGGTGTGCTTCCATCGCCAGCCACTTCGACTCCCCCTCCACATCAAACTCGAGATCCATCTCCTCTCCATCGCTCAGCACAAGTTCGAAGTCAAGCTCCATCTCCTCTGGACCGCTCAGCACAAGTTCGAAGTCAAGCTCCGTCGAGTCTGCGGCAGCAACAAATCCATCTCGGTGGTGAGATTAGGGTTCGTGTAGAGAGAGGTAGGAGCAGAGGAGCCATCGCCTGCACGCGTGTCCATCGGGGTTGTGGCGGTAACAACTTCACCGTCGACACTAGGTGAGAGCTCGTCGCCTGCACGCAGATTTGACGGCAAGAGATGTTGAGGTGTCATCATCGCGGATTTGGGAGGTGAGAGGCGGTGGTGAGATGCGAATCAGAACAAGAGGCTGCCTCTGAGAGTCATAGTCCAGGTCCTCTTCTTCGAGCAGCTACATCTGAGAACTTCCATTGCAGGCTGCTTCCTAGTCTCCGACAACCTCGACGGTTCAGAACAGCTAAGATGTGGTGGTGAGAGGCGGATTAGGGTTTGTGTAGAGAGAGAAAGAGGAGCATCACATGTAATAATAAAATGAGAATGAAATTTGGGGGTGGAGATTTAGTGTTTTAGAGGGGTAGGGTAGAAATTTTAAGAATATTTGGGGGTAGGGTAGTAATTTCAGTGTAGTTAATTTTGATTATTATTTGTTAATTTTTTGCTATATTTAAAAATGTGTCTAATAAACAGGATGTACTGAAAAAGAATATGCGTCTAATATGACGGGAAGTAGAGTATAAGATAATAATAAAAAGTATGTCATTTAAAACGGATGGTACATACAAAAACATTATCTCAGCAAATCCACTTTCCTATGTTTGATTTTGCATAAATGGATATACTAATGCATAAAGGGCGACAGGAAAAAGTATGTAAAAATAGTATATTTAAAATTGTTGTGAGTTAACTAACTCATAATTATTTCAAATAATAATTAATGTCCGCCGAAATAAAAAAAAATAAAAAATTAAATGACACATACATATCTGCTCGACAGCAGTAGATGATTGGATTTAAACGGAGAGTAATGACACGTCATAAAATATTTATTTATGTTGGACAAATATCTGTTGGAGAATTACAAGAATCCAAATTAAGTTTATTTAATTATTTTTTTTATAAAAAAAAAAAGAGAAAAGAAAAGAAAAAACGGGGATGGAAGTTTGTGAACGTGATTGCCAGCCATAGTCCAGCTGTTTCGGGGGGCCGCCTCAGCATCAGGTGGATCCCGTTCCTCTCCAATTTCTCGTCCATCTCTTTTTCTCGTCCTATATATCTTATCGACTAAAACTAATTTGATAATGCATATCATATGCACTAGTAGTTGTGGAGAATTTTATATAAATATGGTGTCTAAAGAAATTTAATTTAATAAACTAGTGACAAAGTATTATTTTATGAAGTGCATAAGCTAACAGTATATTCAAAATTTGTTGTAAAAGTTTTATATATTTGAATATTGTTAGAGAAGTGATTTCTGAATTTCCATATTTTATCCTACTTCTTCATATGTTAATTTAAACTCATGAATAGAATCTCTTAATAATAAAGTATACCTTTAATTTTCTTAAATTTTATTTTATTTGAATGTAAGTGGTTAAAGCACTCTTTCTTGTTCAATAAATTATAGATTTGTGATATGATGGATATTTATTTGAGGTAAAATGTAAATGAACGTATTATGTTTTTTTTTTTTTAAATTGAGTTGTGGAATTTTATATAAATATGGAGTCTAAAGAAATGTTAATAAACTAGTGACAAAGTATTATTTTATTAAGTATATAAGTTAACAATATATTCAAAGTTTGTTGTACAAGTCTCAAATATTTGAATGTTAGAGAAGTAACCTATGAACTATAATTGTTGAGCCCTCTTTATACTAAATTAGGGAGGTAGGGTGTTGAGCAAAGTAAATTTTACTCCCTTCGTTCCGATTATATAGTTCACTTTGATCTTGCATGTTTGTCAAAAATTATTTAATATTTAAACAAACTTCCAATATTATCTTTATTTAAAGTATTAATTAACCTCTCATTTTCATAATATTACATTTAATATTCTCATTTTCCAAGATTATTCAGGGATATAATGGTAAATGACAATATTAAAATAATACTAAATATAGAAACTGGACTATATAATTGAAACACCCTAAAATAGTAACCCGGACTATATAATCGAAACGGAGAGAGTAATATTTATTGTAATCTAGTGGTTCGACCATGCAATTAAATGAAGATAGAAAATATCAAATCGAGTCGAAGGTGGATCGAACCACTTCACTCCATGCAGGATCAAAAGAAAATGAGGCTGGATGATTAGTCAATAAATCAAAGAAAAGTTAAAGGCGGAAATTACGAACGCAACATTCAAGAAAAAGATTCAGATCTTATTTAATTCCAATAACTTCAAATCATACTCTCTCTCTACAAGGGAATAAGCAAGGATAGAGAAATTTCCAAGAATGTAATTTCAATTGCTTATAAATAGTGTGAAAAAGCAGTAGAAAGAGGGTTGGAAAATTATCCATTTGAGTATTCTTCTTTTCTCATCAATTTTACCCTCAACAGTAGGTCATAACTTTATTACTCCCTCCGTCTCACTCCAATTAGCACACTTATCAAATTGTGCGTCCCAACCAAATTGTCACATTTCTAAAAATGATAATTTTTTCACACTCAACAATAAAATATTAATTCCACTAATTCATTCAACACTCACAACTCTTAATTTCCGTGACGAAAAGAAACATGCTAATTGGCATGGGACGAAGGGAGTATTTAACATGACAACGTTGTCTTAGAACTTAAAATTATCTCTCAGTCTACTATCGTGCATGTAACTCATGTATTCATCTCAAGAAATATGAAAATTGTGTAAATTGGCATCCAATGTAGACTAAGGTCTTCCCAAGATACTTAACTCAAATGAGTTGGATATTTGTGAATTTTGAAATTAGGTTTCAAATTTGAAAAATTTTTACTGATTGAATCAAGAGTAAAATTAGTGTCCCAGACTATTATTTTATGACAAAAATACATTAATTAACCTCACACGTTTATATATTTTCGGAGGATTTTGAACCACTGATTTCTTGAACTAAAAAAAAAAAAAAAAAGTGTTTTCACAACTGAGCTCCCAATAAATGATACACCATATTATTTGACTCATAATATAAAATAATATAGAATACAGGAGAGTGCAAATTCTCGAGTCCCATTAAAATATTTGTTATCGCGGCGAGATATTGAAAGATGAGTAGTAGTTGAGAAAAATTCCTTCCGAAGCCTATAACTAATCTACTTTCCCCGTAGACAAAAAAAGATACGCAGCTTACAAAGTTAATTCATAGTTTTCTCAGAAACTTCAAAATCCTCATCTTCAAGAACCAATCACGCCATTCCCATTTCTCCCAGATTTACAATCCCTCCAATGGATCCCTGCCCATTTGTCCGTTTGATCGTGGAATCACTGGCCCTCAAGCTCCCCGCTGCCACCAGGCCCGCCGGCTCCGGTGTACACCCCTCCACCACCCCATGCTACGCCAAGCTCAAAATCAAGAACTTTCCCTCCCAAACCGCCCTCCTCCCACTCCTCAGCACCGCCGCAGCCGCCGCCTCCAGCCCACCGGAATCCTCCACCTCAGCCCCCGGATTCCACCTCGACCCCGAAGCCCTCCGCAGCCTCTCATCCAGGCCCTCCCTCACCCTGAAAATCTCGGTCTACACCGGCCGCATGGGCCACACATGCGGCGTCACGAGCGGGAAGCTGCTGGGCTCGCTGCAGCTCACTATCAATCTTGGTCATGTACAGACGCGCGCGTGCGTGCATCAGAATGGATGGATGAAGCTCGGCAGCGGCGGCGAGCCGGTGGCGACCCTGCATGTTACGGTCCGGTCCGAGCCCGACCCGCGGTACGTGTTCCAGTTCGGAGGCGAACCGGAGTGCAGCCCGGTCGTGTTCCAGATTCAGGGGAATATTAGGCAGCCGGTTTTCAGCTGCAAGTTCAGCGCCGACCGGTGTAACAGATCACGGTGAGTCATCATCACTCATGCATACACCACCCCTCACTCCGCGGCGCATTATAGATAGCTGCTCGCATTATTTGCTAACGTAGGCCACGTTGTGGAGTTTTCTTGCACAAGTTGGCTGTAGGGCCCACTTTCTTTGCCTGGCTGTCTACCAATTATAATCCTTTCTGGAAATTTAGTTTTTAGTTTTTATTTTTTTTTCTTATTTTTGAACTTCTTGCTAAAATCATAATGCCAATTGCATGAATTTTTGGCCTTTTTAACTGTTTATTCTCTTTTTTCTGCACTTTATAACTTTTTATTGTCCATAGGTTTTTATATTATTTATTATTAATAATTTATTTAGGGATAATTGAGATGAATTAATCTTAATTAATTTGCTGTTGTGGATCTGATTATATTGTTTGGTCAAACAGACAAAAATTAAAGTCTTGTGCTTAATCTTAGCAACCACCATTGATTCTTTTCCCATGTGCCAAGATTTTCTCTTCTACTCAAAGATTTCATCTTTAATTTATACCTACATTTATTTTCTCTAATTGACTTTATTAGACAATATCACAACTGAAATAATAAAAAAAAATTAAAAAATTGTAACACAACTTTTTGTTTGGTAAAAAATCAGATCCCTCCCTTCAGATTTCAACTCCACCACCAACAGAGGGTGGATGAGAACCCTCTCCGGAGACAAAGACAGAGACGGAAGAGAGCGCAAAGGCTGGATGATCGTAGTCTACGATCTATCCGGCTCCGCCGTCGCCGCCGCCTCCATGACCACTCCATTCGTCGCGTCTCCGGGCTCCGACCGCGTGTCCCGCTCCAACCCGGGGGCTTGGCTGATCCTCCGCCCCAACGGCGTCTCCATCAGCAGCTGGAAGCCCTGGGGCCGTCTCGAGGCGTGGCGCGAGCGGGGCCCGGTCGACGGCCTGGGCTACAAGTTCGAGCTCGTGGCCAATACCGGGCTCACTAGTGGAACCCCCATCGCGGAGGGCACCATGAGCGTGAAAAAGGGCGGGAGATTCTGCATCGACAACTCGAGCAAAGCCGACTGCTGGGTGTCGCCGGTTCGAGGGTTTGTGATGGCGTCGAGCGTTGAAGGGGAAGGGAAAGTGAGCAAGCCGGTGGTGCAAGTGGGCGTGGTGCACGTCACGTGCATGGCAGATGCTGCGCTCTTCCTGGCGCTCTCGGCTGCCGTCGACCTCAGCATGGATGCGTGCCGCCTGTTTTCGAGCAAACTTAGGAAGGAGTTCAGCAACGACCAACAAGAATCGTTGTAAGAATGGGACCCACATTAATTTGATCTTGAGTTTTGCACATTCTTTCATTCTTTGGGTGTTTCTTTCACAATGTCTCTCAACACAATGGGACTGTATAGAAGATTTTTGGTTGTAAACATATGATTGTTTCTTCATTCAAGAGTATTGGTGTTGATTTTAGTTTTTACATTCAAGGAGAATTGATTATGTATGTGAAATCTGAAAAATAATGTTATGATCGTATTCAAATTGATGCAACTCTAAATAAAAGGTCAGGGAATCGAGTTCTGAGGCCCCAATGATAAGAGGCTTTCTCTCTGTCAACTGAGTGCGCCGCCGTGGACCGTGGTGCACTCTGTCTGCGGCCGCTGCATCTGCTTCCCCGGGATGCAATTTAACGAGAAATCGAACCCGTGATTCGTAGACAACAACCTGTTGCAATCTGGGCTGAACCTTGAAAAGAAATTCGCAGCAATCGTTAAATTTAATAAGCTCCGCAGAGAACAGACTGCTTGGGGCAGCTCTCCCGACAGCTCGTTGTGTGCGAGGTTCAACACCTGGAGACTGCTCAAGCACGACATCGAGCTCGGTAAACGCCCCGTCAGAGCGTTCGAACTCACGTCCAAAACCTCCAAATCCTTCCACATTCCCACCCCTTGTGTAATGCAGCCGGTGAGCTGGTTGTTGAGGAACAAGATTTCCCTGATGCCCATGTTCCCTGAGCTGAAGGGGATGCTGCCGGTGAATCGATTGTTGGCCAAGTTGATAACCGATGCCGGCGACTTTCCCAAATCCAAGGGCAGGTCGCCGTCAAAATGGTTGTCGTTGAGGAAGATGGCGTCGAGATTCTTGTAGAAGAGGGCGTGAGGGATGGGGCCGCAGAAACTGTTGAAGCGGAGATCTAAGTAGACGAGATGGGGGATGTAGAGCACCGGCATCGGAAAAGGGCCGGCGAAATGGTTATTGCTGAGGTCTAATTCGGCTAAGTTAAACATATATTTGAAAGAGAGCGGCACGATGCCGCTGAAGCGGTTGCTGTTGAGGTGAAGAATGCGCAGATCTGAGAGGAGAGCGAGTTCTTTGACAAGGAATCCTTGCAGATTTGCATGGCTTAGATCGATGGAGGCGACGATATTGACATCTTTAGTTTCTGAGCAGAATACCCCTTTGTAAGAGCAGACGTCGGAGCCCACCCATGAGCTCGTCACTCCTTGTGGATCGTCTGTAATGGCGGATTTCCATGCCTGCAGAGCAATGTGTGCTCTGCACATGGCTGATTCTGATGAAGACACAGGCGGAATGGGGATCGGGGTGGGGCCAGCCGTGGCGTTTGCAGTGATGATGGGGAGGAGTATGATCGGAAGTAGATAGCTAGTTTCCATATTTTGAGTTGGGCGAGGTAAATGTTGCTTGGATTGGCGATTTTTATTCTCCCACATCACTGATTTGTCTCTCTTGTTTGTTTGGGTTGAGAGAGAGAGAGAGCTTAAACGTGGAGGAAAAGAAGTCGCCTTCACACTCTATGCATTTACTACTGATTCTGTTTGTCTGTTTGCTGTGATTTGAGTTGCTGAAGTGCATGTGATGAAGCTTCATATTTCCTTCTTACAAACTAATGCATAATTACAATCTTGAACCTATCATGCATCAGTTGTAACAGAGCGAAACATGCATCATAGAAGCTATAACATCATTTGCAGTACTTTTTAGGTCAATCTCCCCGTATAAAACTAGCTCGGTGTGATTCATTTTTAGGCAATCCTTATAAAAAAGGGTAGAACCAAAAAATTGTTTGAGCAAGAAACTGAGAACAGAATCTCATCATCAAGAATGAGCAGAAATAGATCAGTAGTATGGCTATACCATAGAAATGGCATCTCTGAAACTCAGAAAACCAAATAATTTTTCGCAAGAAACTACTAAGAATCAGCTGGCATCAGGGCTTTTTGCAAAATAATTACGTCAATTATTGCTTCAGTAAAGTATGACTCACATTCTTATTTTCTCTTGTATCATTTTCCCAAGAACTCATTTTGAACTGAACCTGCTGCTAACGGTGTCGTAGCTTGGCAGGTGAAGCACTGCAGATAACAGGGAAAGCTTGACATTAAAATCACATGGTAAGTTAGAATGAAATCTCAAGGAGAAGTTTGTTTGTTACCATCGCCATAAGATGCCATTGTAAGGGGGGACTGCAAAAGCTTCTGTGCAGTTTTAGCAATATCTTGAGGCGTGACTTCATCAATAGCCTTCAAGAAATACTCCACAGGTTTCCTGAGCATCAAAAATATGTGAAGACCTTAGTTTTTGCCCACGAGAGAACACATCCCCAGAGTTTTCCAAAAATAAAAAATAAAAAAATCAGATAATGAGCTTTTTTTTTTCCAGCATCAAAAGGAAAAGTTACAACATGTTCAGGCTCTAGCCCAATTTGATTTCATCGGAGGTCATTCCACAGTTTTAATCCATTCATTTTATCTTTTCCAGGTTACAGAGTGTGTGCATGCACGTCAAATGAAAAATAAATCATCCTCTCATAAATGCCACCTCAAAACAAGTCTTTCCACACTAGTGTAATTATCAGATATCACCCGCCAATCAATCTCTTACTCACTCAGTACTAGATGTAAATCTTAAAAAGTAATGATTATTACTGGACGCACCTCTCTCCATAAGTCAAAATTTGTTTACCAATGTCTTCTGATGCAACCATCTGTCACGATAACCCAGACAGTCAGTAGAATATGATGGCACATTCATCTCAAAGAAAAGGAGTTTAGAGGATAAAACTAAGTTAAAAGCAAAATTGTATACTTTGGATTCTAGGTTCATCAAGATGGCAGATTTTGTTGATTGTTTTGCGCGGTTTAGTTGTACTTCATCAACTGCAAGAGTCAACGCAGACATGTTCAGAATCTTATCAAAAGGAAAAAAAAAAATGCATACACGAGAAGCCCAAAAAAAGCATATGACAAATGAATTTCATGGTCAACAGTCACCATATCAAGGGTATTGATAAATTGTAGAATGCAACGGAATGTATGATAAATAAGAAAGGTCAGGTTAGAACCTTCTCCAGAAGATGCCACAGCAATCAGTTCTTTTACAGCAATATCAATAGCTTTTGTTGCAAAATCAGATCCCTGAATTCAAAGAAGTTGCTTCCTCACTTAGCTTCCAAATTGACAGAAGACAGAATACAGGAGTGAGGAAGTGATATCCCAAAACATCATCTGCTGCATGCAAGTTTCCTATTTTCTTCTGGTTGCCAAGCACTGGTTTTTAAAAGTCATATATTGACCTCTTAAATAAACCCTAAACGTAATAGAATCCTAAACAATAGTTAAAACCCTACGTAATATGTATTTCCAACTACAGTATAGTAAAATCAAATCATTAGAAGAACATTTAAATAAGCATAATCGATAAAAAATGTGGAATGTATGATGTATCACAAGCTATGCCATAAATAGATTGAGTGTAGGACTCGGCACAAACCCCTATCATCTCTCAGATTTTGATTATGTTGTGAATAATCATGTTATCTAAACATCTCATCATGTTGTGAATAATCCTGTTATGCATATATCTCATCGTATATTAATTCTGACTTTTAAACCTTGACCAAATATTTCATTTCCAATACAAAAAATAAATAAATAAATAAATAATAATAATAGGAACTTGAAATAATATCTTACAGTTGTAACTTGAATTCCAAATAGTCCGGTGTGATTGTAGATACTGTTGAAAGCAGAAAATGACTGAATCTCAGGATGCTCATTCAGAACGCGGAGATCTGCTTATCATTAATAATATCAGTACATGAAAAATCTATTTGTTCAACAATAAAACACAGAACAAATAAGGCATTCACAACAATGTTAATTGGCATTTATGAGAACACTAGTCATATGGACTAAAATTATACCAAGTTGGTAGAGAAGTCTAATACAATGCAGCTTAAGTAAAGTTGTGTGTAAAGAAAGAGATTTCTGAATATATGTTTAACTGTTTAATGAATATAACGTACATAATCTTGAGTACATCCCCTTTCCAGGACCACCAGCTGAGAAAGACCCACCTCCTCCCATGAGCATCTACAAGATTATCACAAACAGATAGCATCTTCTTAAAGGCTGAAAATCAAATTGAAAAAAAAAATGCTAAAACTTGTAAACAGTTGACAGTAGGGAAAAGTAAGAGTGCATTATTTGGACAAATAATAATTATAGAAGGTTTGATGATAGAATAAGAATACTTCTGTGGCTTGTTTCTAAAAAGGAAAGATCATCTATGGAGCTAAATTAAGAAAAGTCCAAATCAGAATGAAAACCTGAAGAACAGTCAATGTCATTGCATCCCTATCCTTAATCCAGCCACCAGGAAGTTCAAAGGCCAGAGCGAAATGAGTTATCTGCTCATGAATTTGGAAAGATACATTACAGCGTAGTTTCAAAAATCCAATTTTAAAGAAAGAAGCATGAAACAAAAAGGGGGAGATAAGTTATCAGTGTAATTGTCGATACACACCCCTGAATCACCTTGACGACGAAAATCTCCTCCTGTGTATACTGGTGTTGGCGCCGGAGGTCCAGCAGTTTTTGGCAGATCAGATAGCAGTGGTTCTGCATATTCTAATAGTTTATCATGGTCAACGCCTGATGCAACAAGGGCAATCCGAGGGGCAGTGTAGTTTTCCTGAATCAAAATCAATTAGAGAATTAATGACACTCATACAACTTAGAAGAACATATTCCAATCAAGGGTAAAGCTTTATAACACAAAATATTTTACCACATTATATATATATATATATATATGGTGTTTAAGACTTACAGATACAAACTCCTCCAAAATAGTGCTATTCAACCTGCTAACTGCAGATTCTGAAGCCACAAGAGCATTTGCATAAGGACCAGAGTAACCAGTTGAGTGAATAGCCTCCAGAAGCAGGTGGTGAGGGTTTTTGGAGTACTCACTAATTTCATCACTCACCTTGTGGAGCTGGAAAGAGAATCAAAGAATCTCATTGCAAACTCAAAATAACAAACAAGGGAGGTGCCTGCCAATATAGCAAAGACGAACATACCTGTTCACTAACTTCCCAGTCAAGAAAAGCTGGGTTTCTAACACAGTCGACAAGAAGCTCAACCATTTGGGGTACATAGGTTTTTAGAGCATCATAGGTGTAACTCATATGCTCTCGAGAGGCTGAGGCAGTTACATTGCCACCAACTGCCTCAATTTCTCGCACAATGCGCAACTGGCTCCGGTTAGTGGTACTTTTAAAGGCCATACGCTCCAAGAGATGTGTGGCCCCATATGTTGCCGGAGTTTCATAGATTGAACCAGAATCAACATATAATCCAATTGAAGCTACAGGGTTCTGATGAAAAGAATTGAACAGCACAAAGTTTATGAAAATAATATGAGCGGAGGAAGAAGAAAAGTGATATGCAGCAATTGTTTCCCATTGAGAGAAATAATTGTTGTAACTAACGCTACCGTGGATGTTTCTGAAGCTATTCTGAGGCCATTTGGAAGAGTGGTTATCTTGGTCTTCCCAGGCTCAACAAAGTCAGGCAACGGAGGGGGAAGCACAACATCCTTAAGCGGAAAGTCTAACGGTGGAAGTGTAGACGACTTCTCACCCGTCAACCAACTAAATAAGCCTCCAGATGATTTGGTTGCAACAGCACTTGTACTTGCATATCTAGCCAATCTCCTACAGCCAGTTTGGGCCTGTCAGATGAAAAGAGAAATCAAATTCATTGATGGTCTTCAATGACGACGATAAAATAAAATCTTCCAAAACCATTTCCGTTAGGAAAACAATTCATGGAGAGTGTAATATTTACCGTTGATACTATATAATAGAAATTCAATGCATGTTCTCATCTCAGTGTAACCCATTATATAACTGGTGTATGGGAATTTTCTGGCCATATAGGCATTTCATATTCTAAAAGATTTCAGTAAGACAACCATCCAAAAAGCCAAGAATACCAATGTCCGCGGGCAACTCTGACTTGAAATCTTATCTTAGTTGATTGGACAGAAGTTGAAACCCCCGCAAAGATAAAGGCTCATATCAGATATTTGCACCTTTTAACCACAACCTATTATTGTAAAGATTCTACGACTTTCATAAGAAGCAGCATTCTTTAACCACAGCGGTACAAAAATGAAAGAGAAAACAGGATTCTTGTCCGCTCCCAACAGATACAATTCTGCTAACTTAATACTGGAGCATAAAAGAGCCACCATGCAAAATCCAGATGAATATGAGATAGAGAGCAGTTTTCAGTTGGAATGTCGCAAAACATAAGCTAATCAATACAAATTCATAGATAAAGCTATTAAGACCTTCTGAGAGCTCAAAAACTAAGCATAAACAATAAAGATCCAATTTTTTAGCCAGTGGCTGGATTTTTATATCCCTAAATTAAGTTAAAGCGTATGAAAAACACAACCAAAAAGGAGTTAAAATATGTGAGTCGTCGCTAAGCAGCGATCAGATCTAACAAAACAGAACCATTCACGGGGTGATAAACATACGGAGGCGCTACGATAACAGATACAAAAATTCAATCAGAGAATGAGATTAATGCCTGACCTTGAGAGCCCTGAGTCGAGACGCCGTCGTTCTGTACATACTCAAGAAAGAGATTTTGCGCCTATGTTGCGAGTGTTGTTGAGCGAGGGATTGAAAGAAATGGTGAGGGTTTGGCGTGGGACTTCAATGGGAAAAGTAATAACGAAAAATATTATGAAAATTTGTTATTTGCGGAAACAACGGGGAATGAGGATCCCCACACGTGACAAGTCTTGTTTCTCTCTCTAGGTTTACACGTGCGACGTAATGTCTATGTTTTTCTGGTTT
Organism: Plectranthus barbatus; assembly: GCA_026898455.1. Lineage (NCBI taxonomy): Eukaryota > Viridiplantae > Streptophyta > Magnoliopsida > Lamiales > Lamiaceae > Plectranthus > Plectranthus barbatus. Next base: position 487,684 of record JAPKLW010000308.1, read on the forward strand.
AGGTAAATTAATTTTACATTTATGATAATAATAAGAATAATGAAAGTATTCATGCTAATACATATTAATATGTTTTGTTTTGCAAAATAATTGGAATTTTTTATTTTTAATTAAATGTAAAAATATAATACTCCCTCCGTCCCAAGTAAATTGTCCACATTTCCTTTTTCGTATGTCCCACAATATTAGTCCACTTTCCTAAAATAACAAATTTTTCACACTCATTAATAAAATATTCATCTCACTACCACCCACTACCACTCACATGCATTGTTCATCGTGCCCGGTCAAATGTGGACAATTTGACCGGGACGAAGGGAGTATAACGTATAATAATGAAAATTACATGGTGGATTTTTTTTAATAATGAAAAAAGTATATGATGGATTGTCTTCCATATTTTATTTTGAGTTCAATTATCAATTAACAAGATATATTACATCAAATTCTAAAATATCTTGAGCAGCTAAAAAGGCATTAGTGATTGCTCCAATTCTTATTTTTTCGGATTGGGATGAGCTATATGTGCTCATGTGTGATGCTAGTGACTTTGCAGTTTGAGCAGTTTTGGGTAAGTTGAAGGGAAAGCTTTTCCATATCATCCAATATGCCAGCAAGATCATGAACCCTGCTTAGTGCAATTACACCACCACAAAGAAGGAGATGTTGGTGGTAGTGTATGCTTTTGACAAGTTTTTATCCTATTTGATAGGTTCGAAAATTATTGGGTACACTGACCATGCAACTATCAAGTTCATGTTTGCAAAGCAAGATGTGAAGCCGAGATTAATCAGATGGATCATATTGCTTCAGGAGTTTGACTTGGGGATCAAAGATAGAAATGGTTGTGAGAATGTGATTGCAGACCATCTTTCCAGTTTGGAACATCTAATTGAGGGGGACGATCAGTAGTTGAGGATTCAGAAGACTTTTTCCGATGAACAGGTCTATGCATGCAAGGATAAAGATCTCAAGGAGTACTACGATGCCAAGACCCTGTGGTATGCAGATTGTTGTGGGTATTTTTGTGTTGGATTAGGAGCCCATGAACAAATTGTCTTAATAAGGAAATAAATAAGTGCACAAATGGAAGACGAGAATATTATTTCTGGTAATATTGAACAGATACAAGAAACTGAATAAAACTTAGTGATTTAGACGAAAACAAGGTAAGTTCAGATTGAATCGAGCTATGTCGAATTATAATTCTGCAATGTGCCTACTCTTTTTCTGCTATCGTCCCCAAAAATGAGTCTTTCCTGAAATATATATACTCCTTTCAGATAACGCTCCCTTCTTTAATTCTGTGATCCTCGCCGAAGTTTACTGCTGAATTCGTGTCGTTATTAATTTGCAAAAGATCCATTCGCCCTTAATTGAATTCGCCTTTATTGCTGGCCAGCCGTTCGAACTCTTTTACGATTCGAACTTTAATCTTCGATCTCTCCTTCGATCTATCCTGATGGGCCCCTAAACTCAGGAGTCAAGCCCATATTTCCTGGATCAACTTTTATCGGGCCTTTTCCTTTTGAATTTATTATCGACCTCAACAATAGCCCCCTCAACTTGTCAAGTTACTTCCAAAAGAAGCTTGGTAAGTCGAGTCCTAGTTCAAGAATATTATCATTTCCAGATGTATGGCTCATCAGATCCTTTTTATAAGAATCCGAATTCGTGAGATGTCTCATTTGAACATCTTCTCGGCTCGAAGAATCAATTCCTCTGTGGGGATGTCTTCTGATTCGTACTACTCCGTAAAGTAGCGACGAACACCGGCGACTATGGCCCGAATCCATAGTACGCAGATTTTAGATAGTTCGGGGTTTGCCTTTAAGCCATCTGGTTTCGTAAATTCGTCGGAATAAACTCATGAAATATGAGCTAAGCAGAGCTCAATTTTTATCGAAGTATGAACTCGGACCATTATCATTTCGAAATGTATTTAAAAACTTCCCGCCAACTTACCATGGTATTTGCATAATTTCCGCATAAATTAGGGGCTAATTGCCGGAAGTCGGGCGGTCTCCCCTTTTTATAACGCTTTCTCAGGAATCACCATCCCCATCCTCACTCGTCACCTTCTTCGTCTTCTTCCTCCGATCAGAGCATCCGTCGATTGAGATTCAGGTAACGCACTCTTTTATCTTTTCACAATTAATTTTCTTACTCTTTAACTGTCATAGCCTCCTATTTCTTCTTCCTTCGCGCATTAAGACTAGGTTATTAGGCATCTATTCTGATTTCTTCGATCGCTTTATTCTTTTTTCGACTAGGTTTTAGCCCCATCTGTCAATTCCGCCGCTGATTAAAAATACCATGGCCCACGACTCTGATACTCACATTCCTACACCACCCTTCACCCCTTCTCCCAAAAGGGACCTCTCGATTACTCACGCCATTCAACCAGACTGGGACTTGATCTTTCAAGAACTAGAAGCTTCCCGTCGTTCAGGAAAAGAGAAGATTTCCGACGAAATACCCGAAGAACCTCCATCATCATCAAATTTCGAGGATGACATTCCTATTGCCGAGACTTTCCGTCGCTTAGAGAGAACATCAAATACTGCCGAAACTAGCGGTCCGGGCCATCATCTCTCCAGCGGGATCTCATCAGCACCCATCCCGCCTGAACCCTCGGTCATTGGCAAACGGACACTCCCAGAAGAATGGTCCACTCATAGGGTCCTCGGGGCCATTTCTTCGATCACTAAAGACGACATGATCACCTTAGCCGACTCTGTTCCATGCTTGGGAGCTACTTACATCCGTCCTAAACAAAATCGTTGATGCTTCGATCCCCCAATTGGCTTCACAGCCTTTTATACTGCGGCCATGGAGAACGGAGTCGGTCTCCCGATCCATCCTTTCTTCAGTGAGGTCCTCGCCTCATACAACATTTCCCCTTTTCAACTGGCTCCTAACAGCTGGTGCCACTTAGTCGGAGTGTTCTTAGTCTCGATGGATCTAGGATTAGGCCTCCCCACAATCCGCGAATGGCATTACATGTATAGGATGAACCAATGCCAAGATAAACATTATTTTTACTTTACTAGATGGAAGACGGGACGAACGCCGTTAGTTCAGAAGCCCCCGACGAACTCACCCAATTGGTGGAACACCTTCTTCTTCCTCAAACTTAACCCTTCGCATCCTGAGATCATCAGCCATGGCGGGACTCCAATAAGTAGGTCTTCTTTTTATGAGTTTATTTGTTAATTGTTCATATACTAATACATCTCTTTTACAGTGCGAGAAAGAACGATCCTTACTCCCTCCGAGCAGGCACGGATCGATCTTGCATACGACGTCAGTATCAGTGATCGGGAGTGGCCCAAGCTGCAACTTGGTCGATTTGTGACCGCTCACCATTACCTCGACCACAACTGCCATATCAACGACCTTCCTGAAAACATGAAGGGCAGGGGAGTTTCCGCCGAACAGGTCGCACAGGCCCTCCGGGAGAAGAAGAGGGTTCGAGAGGAGCTCGAACAAAAACGTCGGGAAGAAAACCCCCCTAAGAGGCCTACCACCTCGTCGAGCCATCACCCCCCGACTCCGCCTCCCCCTCTGGTAAAGTTTGCCGACGTTTCCAAGGATACTTGTCCCACTCATCAGCCGAATTCCTCTCGCAAGGAGTCCGATCGTAAGAAGGAGAAGGAAGGAGGATTCTCAGATCGTCGTCATAGTTCTTTTGACAAGGATTCCGATCCTAAGGAGAATTTAGAGAGATCTCTGGCCAGATCGCAAACAGCCCCGGTAAACGCGAGGGTGGACTCATTCTTAGTTCACGCTCGCAAACTGATGCTCAATCCTTCCCCCCAAGATCCTCTGGCAAGGGCACTCTTCAACAGGCTTTCTCGCTTCGAACAGCGTCAGCTAGAGGTAACCTTTCCACCGCTTTCCCTTTCTATTCTCTTTATTTCCCACTAAGCGCTGGTTGCAGGACGCAATGGAGTTTGATAAGATCTACCGCGAGATCAAAGTCTTTGTAGACAAGTGTGCCGAGGAGATTCTAAAGCTCCAGGGCGAGGTTGAGACTCAAAAGAAGAAGGCTGTAGCTTTAGAGGAGAAGCTGGATGAGGCCGAAGGCAACGCCGCTTCCTTTGCTGTGAAAGCGAACAACGCCGAGGCGGAGCTGAAAGCATGTCGACTCGAACTGGAGAGCTCGAAGAAGAAGTATGATGCTGACATCGCAGTGCTCTCTAGCGACATCCAAAAGAGGGGAAATCAGCTCAAAGCCATGCACGAACAGCTCATTGCCAAAGAAGAAGAGCATAAGGCTGAACTGAAGTGCTGCCAGGATGAGATCGCGCGCCTTAAGTCTGGAGAGGGTCTCGACTTTGAATCTATCATCCACACTCCTTACTTCGCCGAGACATATGAGGTATCTGCTTGCCAAGCCTTCTCTTTCTACTTCTACGTTTTGCTTTTATTTGACTTTACAGGATACTTAATACTTTACATGCCGTACTTACAGACTCCGCCGAACAGGTCGATCAGGAAATTAGAGGGAAGATATCTTCCCGATACCCCGATCTCGATCTGAGCGTACTGGATGAGGTGGAGCAAATCGAGCAGGAGACCCCGAAGCAAGTTCAGAATACTGATTCTGGCAGCCCCAAGCAGCAGGAGATCGGAGAGGTGGGCGGCAGCTCTCAACAACAACAGACTAACATCGACGAATGAATATGCACCGAACCAACTCGTTATCTTTTTTACTGAACAACTTGCATTCTGAATTCAAACAACTCTTATTTTGTTTACTTTTTTTTTGCTTTTCCATGGATAATCACTTTTCCTTGAATGAGATTGCGTTTTTCATAATTCCTTTATTCACATCATATTTCTGCGCAAAGAACCACGAGATTAGGATGGGCGATGCTACGCTCAAGTTAGTACAGATTCTAACAAAGTAAAATGTAAGAAATAGACAGGATAGAATATACTTATCTGGCCCACATTCAAACTTCCTGATACCAGCGCTGCCCCATGGAGGATTGAAACGACTGGTAGATTTACTATATTTGGAAATAGTATTTCTTTAGATGTCTCACGTTCCAGCTGTTAGCGATCTCCCGACCATCATAATCCTCCAGATGATATGCGCCTCATCCGACCACCCGAGTCACTTTATACGGCCCTTCCCAGGTCGGCGCGAGCTTCCTCACACTCTTATCTTTAGTATTCTGAAATACTCTCCGCAACACCCAATCCCCCTCTTGAAAGGTCCGTAGCCTGAGCTTTCGATTATATACTCTCTCGACTTGCGATCTCCTCTGGGCCATCATCACCAAGGCTCGATCCCTACGTTCATCTATCAACTCCAAATTTTTGAACAACTTATCACTATTGCGTACTTCATCACACAATTCGACTCGTAAATTCTTCGCCCTTGTTTCAACAGGTATAACTGCCTCTTCCCCATATGCTAACGTAAAGGGAGTACTCCCAGTCGCAACACGTGGGATGGTTCGATATGACCAGAGTACTCCTGGGAGCTCATCGACCCATCATGTTTTAAGTGCATGCAACCTTTTCTTCATCGTAGCCATAATGGTTTTATTGGATGACTCTGCTTGCCCATTTGCTTCCGGATAATGCGGCGTTGAGAAGACTAATTTAATTCTGTATCGATCACAAAATTCCTGAACTTTCCTACCGGTGAATAGCGTTCCATTATCGGTTCTGATCTCCTTTGGTATCCCAAATCGACACAATATGTTCGTCCAAATGAACTTTATGACCTCTGGCTCACGTACATTACGAAATGCCTTCGCTTCAACCCACTTCGTGAAATAGTCTGTTGCGACGAGCAAATACTCCTTCTGGCCCGCGCCTTTTGGAAGTTTCCCCACGATATCCATTCCCCATGCCATTGATAAGTTAGGATTTTCACCAACTTATCTGGTTGTTCTTTGACTAAATGTGTGGTGTAAAGATCATTTTTGTACTTGTTTTCGTGCATGAATTGGCTTTTGTACCCGTAATGTTGTGTTTGATGAATCATGCAAGTTTTTAATCACAAACAGAGAAGAGTTGGATTTCCAGTTTCAGGTCCACGTCGATCGACGAGGATGTCTCGTCGATCAACGAGGAGATTGAAGAAGGAGCGATCGACGAAGGAAGAAAAGAGAAGATCGACGGAGGCAGCAACCACGTCGATCGATGCCATTCCACGTCGATCGATGAGGGTACTTCACCAGCGTCGATTGACGCAAATCTCCCACGATCGACGCGAATTCGAGATTCCTAGTCTGCATCTATTTTGAAGATAAAGCCATATCTACACTTAGATATTGTATGATACATTCTCCACTATTATATAAAGCCATGTAAATTCGTTTTTCAAATGATGAGACATTAGAATATTTACAAGATTTTAGTATTGAAGATTTATTAGAGATTCCCAAGGTTTTTGAAGTTTATGTTTGAAGATAGAGTCCTGTGGGATTATTTTCGGATTCCGATTTTTATGCAATTCAGGTTTTATTTTTCTATGATGAATATTACTCTGATTATGTGTAACTAATCTCTTACTCAGATTCTAGGGTTTCAAATTATCAATGTATGCATGTTTTGATTAATTGAATTAGTTTCTCTTTCCCTTCGTAGTTTGTGAAATCTGAGTTTATTCATAATCTTGAGTTTGTTGGCCACATCTTAGGATTAACTAGTTGATTACTTGAGACGTAACTGTAATAGTTTTCAATTGAAAGAGATTTTCACAATATAATCTGATTTCTTGTCGTAACTGAAGGAGATTGATTGTAAGGATAAATCTGTAGATCTTTGGAGTTAATTAATTTATCTTGAGACCGAGCGGAGATAGGTAATTGATTAATCTACTTTACGAATTGTCCAACAAAGAAGTTCGTAATACTTTTCTGATGTTTCACTACGAAGAGGAATTAAAATTGGGAAATAATCAATTTATTCATTCATGTCATACTTGATAAGGAGATATTCCTAGAATCTGTACTTCTAATAAACATTTTCAACCAAAGTATTTTAATTTACTGTTTACTTTTTATTCGCAAGGATTATGATTTGCAAAACAACCAAAACCCAAAAATTTACTTTTCCTAACCAGTATTTTAAGAACGCCTGATTTAGTATTTAGGATTTTTTTGTCGTTTCATTCTCTGTGGGATCGATAATTTTATTTGCCACTATATTATTATCTTTGCTAAGTCGCTTGTTAAATAATTTAGCGATCAACCATGAAGAGCCATACGGGCACAGTCGCATGGAGCGGTTCCGCATGCCTTTGCACTGTTATTTCGAACCTTTGACAAGCTTCGCAGCTCCTCACGTACTCCCTTGCATCTTTTCGCAAGGTTGGCCAATTGAATCCCGCCGATATAACCTTAAGATCCAGAGTTCGAGCTCCTTGATGGCTTCCACAGTCCCCTTCGTGAACTTCCATTAGGACAGCAGGGATCGCTCCATCGGGGACGCACTTTAGAAGGGGTCCTTCCAACGATCGTCTATATAATTCACCATTATAAATAACATACTTCGCAGCCGCTCGCGCTATCCGGGTTGCTTCCGCTCTCTCCGTTAGAAGTACTCCATCTTCAATGTATCGCAATAGGGGATCAATCCAAGTCCCAACCGGTTGTATCTCGTTTACCTCTTTATAGTTTCGAACAACCAATTCATCTGCCCATGTTACGGGTACGACCTTCTTTCGTCTTTGTTGTTGAGAAGAAACCAAATTCGCTAATGCATCAGCCTCTGCATTTTCTTCTCTGGGTACGTGCCTTATCTCAAAATCGTCGAAGTATGCACTGATCGCCCAAGCCATCTCATAATACTTCGACAACCGAGGCTCCTTCACTTGATACTGATTATCTACTTGAGACACTACCAGCTGCGAGTCACCTCGAACTTGCAGACTCTGCACACCCAATTCCTTTGCCAGCTGCATCCCTCTTATGAGAGCCTCATATTCGGCTTCCTTATTTGTGACATCGAAATTAAGTCGGATTGCTCGCTCGAATTGCTCCCCCCATGGACTCTGTAGTTTTAGCCCAACACCATTTCCGCTCATATTGCTGGAACCGTCGACCTGAAGGACCCACGGTTCGTGTCCAATTTTGGCTGCTTCTATTTGTGTGACCTCTTTCTCGGCTTCGATCTGTAAATTTGCAGAATACTCTGCCACAAAGTCGGCTAGAGCTTGAGACTTTATCGTAGTCCTCGGTTCGAACTCAAGCCCGAAATCTCCGACTTCCACTGCCCACTTGAGCAACCTCCCTAACAGGCTGGGTTTAGAGAACACACTCCGAAATGGGTACGACGTAATTACTTTGATCGGGTGGGCTTCGAAATACGGTCTCAACTTCCGCGAGGCCACTATTAATGCTAAGGCCAACTTTTCCAATGCAGTATACCTCCCCTCCGCGGCGAGCAAGGGTTTACTCGCGTAATGAACAGGATATTGCCTCCCTTGATGTTCCCTCACTAAAACAGCCCCAAGGGCATGGTCCGAAACCGATAAATATAACAACAGCGGTTCTCCCTGCTCAACCTTGGAGAGTAATGGAGGGTTCGACAAATATTCCTTAAGCTGCTCAAAAGCTTTTGCGCACTCGTCTGTCCACTCAAATTTTTTTCCCTTCCGTAGGACTCGGAAGAAACTGTGCATTCGATCGGAATACCTTGATATGAATCGACTTAGCGCCGCCAACCTTCCAGTCAATTTTTGCACCTCCTTTGGGCTTCGCGGATGCGCCAGATCCTTTATCGCACTTATCTGCACTGGATCGGCTTCTATCCCTCAATTGGTAACCATATATCCTAAGAACTTTCCCGATGCTACTCCAAATGTGCACTTCGCAGGGTTCAACTTCATATTATATCGTTTCAGAATATCGAAGGCTTGAGCCAAATCTCGGACATGCCCACTAGCCTTTCCCGACTTTACCAGCATGTCATCAATATAGACCTCCATGGTTTTACCAATAAGCTGCTCGAACATTTTATTCACCAAGTGCTGGTAGGTCGAACCTGCATTTTTAAGCCCGAAGGGCATCACCTTGTAGCAATAAATTCCCCTGCTTGTCATAAACGCAGTTTTTTCTTGATCGTCAGGATGCATCATAATCTGATTATAACCCAAAAACGCATCCATAAAACTTAGCAGCTCGTGACCCACAGTGGCGTTCACAATGCAATCTATGTGCGGTAAAGGGTACGGGTCTTTCGGGCAAGCTTTGTTCAAATCCATATAGTCTACGCATACGCAATTCTTCCCATTTTTCTTTTTCACTACGATGACGTTAGCTAACCAAGTTGGGTACTTCACCTCCCTCACGGATCCAATTTCCAATACAGCATCATTCTTCTCCGAAGAGAATTTCCGCCTTCGCTGTTGTATGGGCCTTGCACTTGGATCCACTTGGAGTTGATGGGTCATTACCCTCGGATCTATGCCGACCATATCCTTGTGCGACCAAGCGAACACTGCACGCTCTTTGGTCAAGAAATTCACAAGTTCATCTCGAACCTTGGGATCGAGTTCACTTCCAATGTTTGTTTTTTTAGAAGGGTCGGCTGGGTCAAGTTCCACCTCCAGCGACCCTCCCGTTTCCCCGATAGTTGATCGCACTGGTCCTGATGGAAAATGCTGATGTGAGCACACTGCCTTAAAACTTGCATAGTAACATTCCTTAGCCACGCTTTGCTCTCCTTTGATGGTGCATACTCCATCCGAAGTCGGAAATTTGACCAACTGATGGTACGTAGAGGGGACCGCCCTAAGTTGATGGAGCCACGAGCGCCCTAGGAGTGCGTTGTATGCGCTGGGCGCGTCGATGATCATGAATGCTACATCATATCGAGCTCCTCCACAATAAGTGGGTAAGGTCATGATCCCTACCGTCATCTGCACCCCCCCCGTTAAATCCAATCAGGGGGGTCCGATTTCGCACTATTCTTTCCTCTGGGACCTTCATCTCTTTCGCCGCATGCTGGAAGAGAATGTTCGCCGAACTTCCATTATCCACTAGAATTCGCTTGATAAGGCAGTCCGACACCTGTAAAGAAATAACGAGTGCATCGTCGTGTGGATGGGCGGATTCTGGAACGTCTTTCTCCGTGAATTCGATTGACGTATGCGCCGTGGGGGCATGCACCATCCACACCCTATCGGGGACCTATCTCCTTGCTCTCTTAGCTGCCGATCTGGTAGTTCCGCTAATCTCAGAGCCTCCGGTTATGCAATTTATAGTTTGAGTGGGAGCCGGTTGCTTATAGGGTCGATTTGCCTCGACCTATGCCGGAGTAGTTTGCTTTTCTTGGATCCAAGTCCTCTTCCCTTTGTCTGATAAGAACTCCGTTAATATCCCCTTTTTTAATAACTCGAGAACCTCCAACCGTAGAGCCCGACAATCCGCCGTGGTATGACCATGATCGCTATGGAAGTCACAGAACTTCTTAGGGTCCCTCATGAACGGATCGGTTTTCATTTTCTGCGGCCATTTCACTTTGTCTAGCATCGGCGGAGCACGCTCTGCACCAACTCCGCAGGTTCCCGCCTTCCGCCATCTCTGCAGCAAGTATTAGTGTAACTTTTGTTCTTGGGCCCCACGGTGGGCGCCAAATTGTTGTGGATATTTTTGTGTTGGATTAGGAGCCCAATAACAAATTGTCTTAATAAGGAAATAAATAAGTGCACAAATAGAAGACGAGAATATTATTTCTGGTAATATTGAACAGATACAAGAAACTGAATAAAACTTAGTGATTTAGACGAAAACGAGGTAAGTTCAGATTGAATCGAGCTATGTCGAATTATAATTCTGCAGTGTGCCTACTCTTTTTCTGCTATCGTCCCCAAAAATGAGTCTTTCCTGAAATATATATACTTGTTTCAGATAACGCTCCCTTCTTTAATTCTGCGATCCTTGCCGAACTTTACTGTTGAATTCGTGTCGTTATTAATTTGCAAAAGATCCGTTCGCCCTTAATTGAATTCGCCTTTATTGCTGGTCAGCCGTTCGAACTCTTTTACGGTTCGAACTTTAATCTTCGATCTCTCCTTCGATCTATCTTGATGGGCCCCTAAACTCAAGAGTCAAGCCCATATTTCCTGGATCAACTTTTATCGGGCCTTTTCCCTTTTGAATTTATTATCGACCTCAACATAGATTATGCAAATTATCTAATGAGTGGCGTTCCTCCCCCGACAGCAATCCACAAGCAAGGAAGAGGTTTCCGAAGGAGGTAAGATTCTATTATTGGGAGGATCCTTATCTGTGGTGCCGATTATGTTATCTGTCGGGGTGTTCCTCAGACTGAATTTTGAAAGATTATGGAGGCATATCATTCTTCCCCTAGTGGTGGACACTTTGCTGCAAGTCGGACCGCCTTCAAAGTCTTTTCTAGTGGGTTCTACTGGCCGACCATCCACTTGGATTGCCAAGCCTTCGTGAAGATGTGTGACAGATGCCAACGGATGGGCAATATATTGAAGAAAGATGAGATACCCACTACCCTAGTGATAGAATTTGAAATATTTAATGTTTGGGGGATAAACTTCATGGGACCTTTCCCACCTTCAGGAGATTACACGTTTTCAGAAATACAAACTCGTAAGTAACAACCAGTTTATGAGTGCAAGTTTCATTTAATATTTTTGTTGTGCATTTCAATACTCTAATCTCGGAACCATCATAAATACATTAATTTGAATTGGTTTTATAAAACTGAATATTTCAGTTTTTCACTTTAATATTTTGGCTATTATTGATATTCCATACTTTTTCTAGGGTTTAGGGTGAATGTGTGATTTCATAAAATATTTGGTGTAGACTATAATAAATGAAAAGTTGAGGGTCTCAGACCAAAATCATGTCATCGTTTAGAAGCAGACCAAAGAGAGATCAAAAGACTTGGAAGGAAGTGGAAGAGTAGACGGAGATCAAAGATGGGCATAAGATTCGTATTAATGGTGAACAAGCAAGGTCAGACCCGTCTCGCTCAGTACTACGAATACCTAAACATCGAAGAACGACGAGCACTCGAAGGTGAAATTGTCCGTAAATGCCTGGCCCGCAACGAACAACAGGTTTCTCTTCCACGCGCATTTGCTGCTTTGTCTTTCTCTCGTGTGCGATTCTTAATTCGTGCATTTACTTATTGATTTGCATTAGAAACAGTTGGTTTTACAAAAGAGCTAGCCTGGTCGATGGAAATTTGTCTTTTCTTGTGGTTTTTTGAAAAACTAGTCCGATCGGTGGAAGTATCTGTCTCGATTATCGGTTTATTTCGCTTTTAGGGTGGCTGGTCGGCGCTTTAGGATGCATTTTTCATTATCTTGTTTGGCTTTTAACCGTATGATTTGACATTTGTGCCCGATGAGCTGAATTCTCAAATCCTCGTACGCTTAAAAGATTCTGGCTTGATACGCTAGAGGCTTCATTCCCCTCTAAATTGCAGTTGTATATGAATTATACACAGAAAACTTCACCAAGAAGCTTGGTTAAAGGAGGCGTGTATAGGTTTAAATATAGGATTGCTTAGTGGTTAAACCAATAACAGTTTGGATCCTTCTCTGCATCAGATATTGCTGGAGACTGGAATTGTATTATGTTGCTTAAAAGTTTTCGTGGTTGAAGGGATGAATCATCCTTAGTTTTTTCTTTGATCTAATAAAATTATGTTTTTTTTTTTTTTATCAGAGAAAAACAAGATTTGTTTAGTGAGATTTAGCTATTACATGTTAAGCCAAACCTAGATGGAGTACTTTAGAGGATAATGGCAAGTTCAATGACATGTTTTTAGGTATAAAGCATCGGACTATATGATTGCATTGATCAAATATTGTGTTTGCATGGGGTAACAAAAAGCTGTTGCTCAAATTTTTTGAAACAAACCAGTTTCTCATCTTTTTGAAGCAAACAGTTCTGACTGAAATGTTGAAATACTATTAGAATATTAATTCATTTGTGTTAATGTTGTATTTACATCTTGTGCAACTCAACCACCAATATTTGCTTTTGAGATTTTCAGTGCCTGCATAGCATTTTTGTACTAGAGAAAAAAAGAATACATTCCCCTTATGAGTTGTTAGATATGTGCATGTTAGGAGGAAACACTCTATTTCCCTTTCAAATTATTCTTATTATTAATCCTGCAACTATTATATTATTATTATCATTTTTTTTTGGTATGCTTGGGTGCCATAGTAGCGAGCTTATTTTTGTTTCTGCGATGATCAGTGTTCATTCGTCGAGCATCGGAACTACAAAGTGGTATACAGGCGTTATGCATCATTATTTTTCTTGGTTGGAGTAGATAATGAAGAAGTAAGTCATACTGCCTCTAAGTGAAAAATTCTTCACTGCATATGTTTCCTTGTTATTCCTTTTTCTCCCAGAATGTGAAGGATAAAATGCCTTCTTCATGTAATGAAATAGTGCACTACTATTTATGATTTTTTTGGTTCGATCTCATTGCTAAACCACTTAAGTCAACTCCTTGATAGTCTTTACTATGCTAGTTCTTTAAACAAATGATGACATTTAGTAAGTTTAAGCCAGATAAATCTCTAGACCGTTGTAAATGCAATTGCAACTTTCACCGTCTTTGTCAAACAAAAACTAAAATGAAAATATATGATTTCGTTATGCCTTTATCGGACTCTGAAAACAAAAGGCAATCATCAGATTCCCTTGCTCATAACTTGTATCGACAATCTCTTCCAAATTTTAATCCTTCTAACCTAAACTCATAGACCATAAAAATGGCTTCAATTGAATGATTATTAGCCTTGTAACACTGGAGCTTACAGCTTCTTTTCTTTCCATTAATTTCTCAGCTTTTTGTTTGGTTATGTTTGCAGAATGAGCTCGCTATATTGGAATTTATACACCTCCTAGTTGAAACTATGGATCGTCATTTTGGCAATGTGGTAAGTTACCATCAAAACCCAAATAAACAAATAACAACGAAAAAATGTAGACATGCAATATAGAAAAATACATTCAGCTCTTCAGACTTGGCTGATTTCAATGTTTGCAGTGTGAGCTAGACATCATGTTCCATTTGGAGAAAGCACATTTCATGCTGGAGGAAATGGTTATGAATGGTTGTATTGTTGAGACAAGCAAGGCCAACATCCTCTCTCCAATACAGCTGATGAACAAAGCATCTTAGGATGTGTACTTAAATACTCCACTTTGGAGAGTTTTGACAGTCAACTGCAAAATCTGTTTGTATAATGTATCTCTACTAGTTCTGTTTCAGCAAAAACAAGATATTATATTCTTTTAGTTAAAGTGTGATGAAACTGAACTATTGACTATGCCATATTCGTTATAAAAGCAAATTGATCTAAGAAATGAAGTCTAGATTGTTTCTGTGGAAGTGGTCTCTTTTCCCAGCATTGTTTGTACGCATTTACAAAGAATTCCTTGAGTAGGTCGAGCTGATGGAGTTTATCCGACTGTCTGGTTCATAAATGATTCAATACAGAACATCAGGCAGCCGCTGGCCAGCCACCTTTACTTACAGCAGCTAGCATTCCATGGTACGTTTGGCAATTCTTCAATTTTACGCCCAAGTGTGATGATTTAGTAAGATTTTGAATCACTAGCTCCCTCTGCTTTTCTTAAGAATTGCTTTCTCTCTTTTCAGAGAGTTCAATGTGTTTGCCACCGACCACTGTCAACATTTGGAATAAGCTGCAGCAGATGTTGAGATGAATGCCAATAATCTTAAAATGGAAGAACAGCATAGCAATAGCATTGGTAATTTCTCAAATCCTCCACTGTCAAGATTCCGCCTGCTTTGCTCACATCCTCAACCAGTCTTTCGTCTACTGCACTGTTGTAGAAGGCCTCAGGCCCAGATCAATGGCCTGAAGGCTGTTGACTAGCAGCTTGGCACTAGGTGCCAAAACTCGTTGTAGGTCGTAAGCCACAACCAGTTCTTCATTTTAAGCAATGATTGCTCCAAGGTCTGGCAAGTTTGATGGCTGGCTCAAGCAGAAGACTCCGTTGCTACCATGCATCCAACGTGGTACCAATTTCATTAAAACAATTGAGCTGGAAAGCTATGAAGAATCAAAGTGATCATTGACGCATAACACCATCGAGCAACTCAATGAGTTAACGGAACTCTACGTCACAATTTCTTCGTGGTTTGGCTAAAAACTAAGCCACCAAAGTTTCCCAAGAACGAGAAGAATTTAAGAGACCGCAGATTTATATCCTCCCTCAAGATCGTCATCTTTTAAGCAAAGTGAAACATAGATGCGAAAACAAATGATGAAACTCACATGCTGCGGTGAATATATCAAATACCAAGAAAAACACCACACAGCTCTTTGTGAATATGAGACGAATGAGCAGATTCGTGCATGCCTCAATAATTATTTATTTGCACGAGTCAGACTCTTATAGTGTTAACAATCAATGTGTCAAGGTTCATTAATTGCATTGGAATTGTTATAAACCCAAAAGACCACACCCCATCTACCAAATATTGTTTTAGTGTTAGTTTGTAACATATTAAAACTATGAATTTTCTTATTGTTTCAGCCTTCAGGACCAATGAAGAAAATAAACAGAGATTTATCGATATAAAGTACAATAGACTTAACCGTACGGGGCTGAACTTATCGAAAGTGATAAAGTTCAAAAACAACATATTTTTACACTGTTCCAATTCAAATATTTCTGATCGAAATCAAATGTACATTTCATTCAGTAATTTCTTAAATATTTGTGGCAACTATTGTAAGAATGCTCCAAGGATTAGTGAAGTTGATTGCACCTTCAAGATTTAAACATAAACCCCTCCCTATACACAAAATGTCTCCGCAGTTGAAAATCTGTTAAAAATCAATGCATGAGACAGATACAAAGTTGGAAAACCATATACTAGCTCCAATAAATTTCCTTCACAAGACAGAAGTAGAAAAAGAGTTGCCTGAAAATCGGCAGTTGGCACCTTATGAAAAAAAGCATGGAACAAAGAGACCGACACAATCAAGAAAAGAGTGTTTTTGGCGCTTCAGATAGCAGAAACCAAAAGGGTCACCGTTGTACAGCTAATGACAATCCATCAAGTATGCAATATAATCGAGTTTCTCATCATGAAATTTGGGCCATTATAGTAAACCCTCTCAGTCAGTGACTACTAACAAAAAAGAAAAGGAAATAATGTAAAACGCATATGCAGGTGGTTGAAAGCAAAGAAGAAAATGGAGCAAAGACCTGCACCTAAGCCTCTTTGCCACTGGAGAACACAATAGACAGTACCTTATAGCAGAAACTGAATACTTAAAGAATGCAATAATCAACTGAACTGAATCTCTATCTAGACAAAGTATTGCAATAACAAACTATCGCTCAACTATAGCTACTGTTAAGGATCAGTTACTCATTTTGTTTACTCCAGATATTGTCGAGGAAAATAGGCAGATAAGAAATTCACAATTGAACTAGATTCATTGCAAAAATAATTAAACGCTGTTATTCTCAATAATTGAGTATCGAAACACAAAAAACGATAGTACAAAAGTTGGATCCAGTATCTAAGAAAACTATAAAATGACCAAAACTGGATTCAAGCATTTCTTCACCTCTCACTAAAAGTTGCTCCACTTTACTTCTCTGATGAATTTGGTCCCCTCTTCTTTCCGAAACCAACAACTGCGATGAATGAAACAAAACTAAACAATGTAAACAACTATTCGATAAAACTATATGCACAAAAACAGCCGAATTCTACTTAGCTAGTTCTATCTTAAAGAAAATCAACGTCACATACAGCTCCAAGAAAAAAAAGAACATGATCAATGCATTAAGCTAGGGGAATAACGATCTAGGTATAAATTATTTACAAATACCTACATTTATTAAAATACATGATCCAACTACATAATTAGAAAATAAAATCTAATTGCTCACTAGAAAAATCCAGCCAAACAAAAAATATCAAACAATAGTTCAAGCTAAACAGATACATAGTAGTACAAGTGAAAGGGGGGAATAGAGTTACCGGCAGTGACGAATCGGCGATTGTACTGCATCCTCTTGTGAGCGCGGCCGCGGGGCTTCTTCTTCTTGTCCTGCTTCGCCACCTTTGGCGTCTGCCCTCTCACCTTTCCGGCACGAGCCAACGAACCGTGAACCTTACCTGCAAACCGATTAAGCTCAATACCAAAAAATAAAGGAATCAAATCATGAAGTTAGGGTTAGGGTTTTCTCTGACTGTGATTTAGTATGAATTACCCATGACTCGCGATTACTCTGAGATCGAGAGGGATATAGAGATGCGACTGTGATTTTTCGTGTGCCGGGATGCAACGGGAGAATTTAGAGTTAGGGTTTTCTCATGGCTTTATATACGGGAATTTTGGGAATTGAAAGCCCATTGGGTCATGTTCTTTGATTTTGGGCTCGACCCAATTATTATTCAGATTTAGGCTCTTAAGGTAACAAATTTTCTCTCCCCGTTGTGCAGTGTATAATATCGAATTTTTATTTGTAAACTTTACAATTCATTAAATTATTTATATATTTAAAACACAAATATGCAGAAATGAGATTGAATAGTGATTACATGCAGATCTCTTTGTACATTCAATGAGTCAAGCAAAATCCTAAAGTTAATAATGTACATATATGATAGTAATAATAAACTATCTAATAGCAAAAACGAAAATAAAACTAATAGAGACACGCCAAATCTATTATTGGATTTTTTTAAATAAAAAAATCAACAGATTTGTTTTCAACCGTTCCATTGGACGGGAAATAAAATGGACGCATAATCATGTACGTGGCGAAATATGATTGGCTCATTTACAGGAAACTGAAAGCTCCCGAGTTGAGATTCTGTCCAAAGTGGAGACAGACCGGATTCGGTGGAATTCTGAGCAGTATAAATGGCTTCCTCACAACTAACTAGGGTTTAGCACATATATTAATTCCCAATTTTCCCACTGAAATATACATAGCAAAATGTCTGTTGATTCAACTCCGCCGCCGGCGATTGATGGCCTCACCCTGCGCGACGCCGTACCGGAGGCTCAGTTCTCCAAACGCGTCACCATCAAGTCTATCCTCGGCCGGCCGGACAAGGGAGCCGGGCTGGCTGGACAGGAAGTCCGAATCGGCGGATGGGTGAAAACCGGTCGGGAAGCGGAGAAAGGCACACTCGCCTTCTTGCAGGTCAACGATGGCTCGTCTGTGGAGAATCTCCAGGTGCTCGTGAAAGCCGACGTCTACAAGCCGAGCGACGTCGTTGCGACAGGGACTTCTGTCCACGTGGAGGGATTTTTGCAGACACCACCGGAGACGGCTACGCAGCAGAAAATTGAGCTGCAAGTGAGCAATGTTATAAAAGTGGGGACCGTGGATGCAGCTAAGTATCCGTTGCCGAAGTCCAAGGCGAGGCTTCCGTTAGAGTTGCTCAGGGATGTTGTACATCTTCGGCCAAGGACTAACATTGTATGGAATTCCTGCTTTTATGTGTCTTTACAATGATTTTGTGCTTAGAATTGAAGAATGGTATGGGTGATCTCCGTTGGTTCTTATTTTGTGCTATACTGAGTCTTCATTTTACCGTTGTGGAGTAGTAGATTGGTGGAAAAGCATGTTGGTGTTGTTTTTATGAATGATCTTAAGGAAGATATTATTGTGCATGTGCTTGTGAATCTTCATCTGCCTTAATTTGTAATAGATATATTTGGTAGTACGGTGTCGGGATGCCATGTTGCAGTAAGTTAAATGATAATGTCATGATATGTGATTATGGTTCATTTTCTGTATACTTGATAGAAACTAGTACATCAGGCCATGCGAATGTTTCCTTCCTGAAATTAGTGTTGTCTTTGTGGTCCAGATATCTGCAATTGCTAGAATTCGCAATGCCTTGGCTTATGCCACACACACATTCTTCAACAACCATGATTTCCTTTATATCCATACACCCATCATCACAACCAGTGATTGTGAGGGTGCAGGAGAAATGTTTCAAGTCACGACACTTATTAGCAATGCTGAGAAATTAGAGAAGGAGGTCAATGAGCACCCTCCTCCTTCAGAAGCTGACTTAAAGGATGCTGAGCTTGCTGTAAAGGCGAAAGGTGAGGCTGTGGCCCAATTAAAAGCTGCTAAGGCAAGTAAGGCGGAGATTGGTGCTGCTGTTGCAGAGCTGGTGAAAGCTAAAGAGAACTTCTCAAAGCTTGATGAAAGACGCAAACTGGGAGAAAAATTTAGGAGGCTAAATGGTGGCATTCCAAAAATAGATGGGAGAGTTGATTATGCAGAAGATTTTTTTGCTAGGCAAGCATTTTTGACTGTATCAGGGCAACTGCAGGTTGAAACTTATGCTTGTGCTTTGAGTAGTGTTTATACCTTTGGGCCAACATTTCGAGCAGAAAACTCCCACACGTCTAGACATCTTGCTGAATTCTGGATGGTTGAACCTGAAATAGCTTTCGCTGATATACAGGTATGCTAGTTGTATGATTTTCCATGTATGTAAACTTGCTTATCTAATAATATAGATATATTTTTGTGTGTGCACATAATATCCCAATGCTCTCTCTGGGAACGAGAAGGATAAAGGATATCTGCAGATAATGATGAGCTGCTTAGCTTAATTTTTACAGAATGAAACATTATGAGTAAACTCTTGAATGTTAAATTAAAGTTGTAATAGAGTTTATATCATCTGCAGGATGATATGAACTGTGCAGAGGCATATGTGAGATTCCTTTGCCAGTGGTTACTTGACCATTGCTATGATGACATGGAATTCATGACTAAGCATGTTGACAAAACTGCTCTGCAACGTCTTGAAATGGTTGCAAAATCCAAGTTTCACAGAATAACTTACACTGAGGCTGTTGCCATTCTTGAGGAAGCTGCTAAAGTGAAGAAATTTGAGAACAAGGTGGAATGGGGTATTGATTTAGCTTCTGAGCATGAAAGGTAGGTTATCAGCTTGTGTTTCAATGTTTCATCTCCTGCAGCCTAGCTTGTAGTGCGCATAATTGAGCTTTTTTCTTAATATTAATGTAGGTACTTGACTGAAGAGAAATTCAAATCACCAGTTATTGTTTATAACTACCCAAAGGCAATCAAAGCATTCTATATGAAGGTCAATGAAGACAATAAGACTGTTGCTGCTATGGATGTCCTTGTACCCAAGGTTCTCTCTCTTTTACATATATCTTGCATAAACTTTTTTTTGTTTTCCCGTTGAGAATTTAGGGGTAGTCTATATATAATTTTGCCATGAACTTCTATATAAGTTAGTATTTGATGTGCTTTTAGGTGGGTGAACTTATTGGTGGAAGCCAAAGAGAAGAGAATTATGAGGTTCTGCAGCAAAGGTATGTCCCATTGCTTTCTTATGATATTGGTTTTATTCTGTCAACTCATCGAACAATCCTACTGTGGCAAAGCATGTTTTGTGGAAAACTGTTGACATCCTTCTATTTTCAGGATATTGGACTTGGGTCTTCCACTCGAACCATATCAATGGTATCTTGACCTGCGAAGGTATGGGACAGTGGTGCACAGTGGGTTTGGCCTTGGGTTTGAGCGGATGATTCTCTTTGCGACGGGTGTGGAGAACATTAGAGATGTGATACCTTTCCCAAGATACCCAGGGAGAGCAGATCTTTGAATCAGCCATTTTATGATTCCTTGCAGAAAATATTAGTCTTACCCTCCCTCACACATACAAATCTTTGTTTTTTAATCGCAATAGAATTCTTTAAGTGTGAAATTTCCTGTCAGGTGCTTGTTTGTTCTTTGTTTTCATTTTTGGTTAACTGTAAGATAGTTCCTCAAAGGATAAAGACTACTATATTTGCAGATTTTTAAGTCTTTTTTTACTTTCCCAACTTCGCCTAAACTATTTACCAGTTTCCTTCAGAAGCTAGAGACGCTGTTCGTTTTGTTCTGGCTGATCGAGATTTGTGGTTTCTTTCACATTCTTAGACCAAGAGGAAAGCCAAGATTTTGCTATAATTGTATGGGAATAAAATTGGCGAAAGTGAAACTCAAAATTCTTGGTGTGAAATGCACGAAATTCTTATATGTAATCAAAATCAAGAAATAAAATAAAATAAGAGAAACTCTAAATTCTTGTTAGTAACAATACAAGGTTAGTATTATTCTTTAGTTTCGATGAAAGGTTTTCACCATTCACAGCAGGTCTGACCTACCCCAACAATTCTTACCACCTCTCTCTATCGTTCAAATAATAATAATAAAGTCGACCTAGCTGAAAAAAAGTAAGAAATAAAAGATGATTAAAATATATGTTGTAATACATTGTTGCTTCACTACATTTGTTAGCAATCAAGTTAACTCAGCTCTTCACTAGCGAAGATACCTTCTCTACAACAGACTTGATCTGTTTCATCCTTTCGTTGACTAGCTGCCGCAACTGCTCCTCTTGATCGCCCTGATTATCTTCCTTCTCTATGCCACTGGATTCATTGCCCGCAGATTTAAACATGGCAAAAGACATATCCTGGTCGAACTGAGTTGGGATATCAACTACCCGCTTCCCAAACCCTTCGCCTTCTCTCCCCAAGACATCAGCCTTCACACGGTTTGAGATGATGGTAGAGTAATTATCCATGTAGTTTTCTATGGGGTCTAGACTGAGATAGATTAGTATCTCCCAACATTGCAGAAACTGTTTCTTGTTGATTTTCAGACTTTTCCTGACATCTTCAATGATGCTGGCAGGAGGTCTGCATTGATAAGGCTGGCTTTTCTTTGAGAGGTTTTCCTGTTTTAATTGTGAGATGGCTGGACTAAGAGCTTGATGGGTCGGCTCGAAAGCTAGCAAGCGCTGCACATCAATGCAGGTCCTCACGTGTTGGAGGGCGTCCACTGGTTCTTCAACAGTGAGGTCATAAACATCCTCAGAAATTGCAATACCATTCAGCACTTTAAGAAGTCTACCACCATAACCCTTCCGCTGGTATGGGGGTATGATTAGTATCTGCCATCAAAAGAATTCATTTCAAGCGACCATCTCGAGATCTCTGATTACGGCAAGCAGAAATGTGAATACCTGACCAAGTCGAAGCCGTATACTATCAGGGTATCTGTGAAAACGATAAACAGCTGCAAAACCAAGTAAACTAGTCCAATCACCCTCTTGTGCTTTCTGCACTAGTATATAAATTTCCCATCTTGGATCAATAACATCAATAGGATTGCTACCTGCTCCAGAAGAAAAATAATCGGAATCATCATTAAGTTACTATTTACAAATTATGTGGCCGAAGAGACATACCATCAACTAGAAGAAGAACAAGTGGCACCAATCGACTATAAAGTAGCCCTAACCCAGTACCACTAACACGAAAAACCTGCAGCAATGCAACAAAAGAACTAGACACATTCAGGACATAGATTCTCTCAGCAAAAACTGAAAACTCTACCATAAATACCATTATCAGGAAACAGGCTCTTTGAGGATATGTACCCATTAATGCCATTATAAGCATTCGCCAAACATCAAGAAGATATCTCTTTCACATTTTATCAACCACCTAATTGCCAATTTTGACCTGAGTTTCTATGGCTAAGCAGGGTAAATAAAGGGCTAATAAACACTATTATGACTATTGATTCACTTCAGAAGACTATAACTAAACACTGTTGAATATTAATAAATTACCAATAAGCCAATGCTCAAATACATCTAAATGATGAAATATTTTGACGCACACATAAAAATACTTAGTTCAAATTTGGAGGCAAATTAAAATTAATGGAATCTGAGAGAGTTTCCAGTCATGATGAGAGGGACTATAAAGCTTTAGTATAGCATGCACTGTTTTCATTGTAAATGAGTGAAAGGATGGAATTACCTCAGTATTATCAGGCTCTTCTTCCAATCGGCAGGCAGAATTTCCATTATAACAATTATTGGTGACTTTTTGCAAACCTTCAGAGTTGGAAACAAGGGATCTGAATGCATGCAGTTAGAAAAAAGACATGCGACGAAAGAATATAAGCAGCATATATTAAAAAATACAATATTTTTGGATTCAGCATACTTTACATAATGTCGTTCAGTTGAAAATGTTTGAAGGAAGTCCTCTTTCCCATCAACAATATTCTCACCAAAAATATTCTGCCAGTAATTTAGTAACAATTACATTTCATATACATGAATTTCACAGTAAAGATTAAGCAAATTGTCACATTGGCATCAAGAATTACCTGAAGTGAAGACTTCAGATCTGTTATTCCCTTTCCTCCCTATAATTATACTAGAAACCGTCAATATAGCTTGATCATGGAGCCCATGTTGAGGAGGAAAGGATGAAAACTTATTGGCAAGTTTAACTTAAAACCTTGTATGACATATCACTACCAAGTACCCTGGCAGCTATTTCCCGAAAGCATATTATTCTGATTACTTATAAGATAAGTTGCATGTTATTAGCTCCACTAAGTAGTAAGTTGACAATTAAAAGTTCTTAACCTAGGTTGTCAGCAAACAGTTTGCAAACTACAGCCTGGCATAGTTTGCATTCTTAATTTCTCATTGTATTCAATCAACCCATACAGTCAAACATCTTCTGTCATGACTCAATGAATCAGATCTGTTGTGATTGCTGCAGTGCTTGGTCTGAAAATGAGGAATAAGATAGACATAGAGGGAGACTTTTAAAAGTCAGGATGCAGCCAAAAGTTTTGCATTCTCCAATATTTGTACCAGTATCATCATTTGTCTATGGACACAGCAGACACTAAAGCCGAAAAGAAAACATAAATAAAGGATGCTCCTATGAGAGTATTGATATATGGGTTGGGAAGAGCTAAGTTTAATTGAAAAATAGATCCTGAACCCTGGAGAAGCTGATCACTACTAATGTATGGCCAAACAAAATTTTGTGACATTGTTTCACATATTTTATCATTCAGAGCAAATGACTTGTTTCACAAAAGAAAAAGAAGTACTTACATCTGATGTGCTCTCAAACGAAATATCAGCATATGCATGGAAGGATATACTGCTAAACCAAACAGTAATCTGCAAAATACAAGACCTGGACATGTGAGACAGGTGACAGAAAAAAATCAATCTTGTCAATACCGCAAGCTAAGAGTTGTATCCTTAGGTCAAATCACCTAAGCACAATAGACTTCTATACTTTAAGAAGTATTTAATTACCAAAATTCAACGAAGTTATGCATTTAGTCAAAATAACAAAGCTAAGTTGTTGATTGCAGAAGTGCTACATTAAGGATAATTCATTCTTTTCAAGAGTAGAAGCATCAACCTTGAAATCTAGCACAGTACTGGTTTGGTGGCGCCATAAAGTTTTACTAGCTCATACATTCAAGACTTCTGTCTTTCAATTAATTTCTCCCAATG
This sequence comes from Plectranthus barbatus, assembly GCA_026898455.1. Classification (NCBI taxonomy): domain Eukaryota; kingdom Viridiplantae; phylum Streptophyta; class Magnoliopsida; order Lamiales; family Lamiaceae; genus Plectranthus; species Plectranthus barbatus. The sequence continues at coordinate 512,068 of JAPKLW010000308.1, forward strand.
AAGAAAATAAATTCCACGAAAATCAAGTTTCCTGCTACAGGAATGGATAAATGAAAGAACTGTACTCTTTGAACCGGCACATGCCAAGAGTGATGTCACAACTCCTCCACAAGTCCCACTCCAGATCATTTATCAATATACATACTGCCGTTCTTTGGGTTAAATTTACATGAATCATCTACATAAATTGGTAAAAGGCAGTCATTTACTTATTCATGTATGTAGGGGAATAAACAACCCAAAGGTGCTTTCATGTGGCAGATCTATGCTGCACACCAAAAAGTGGCATCCAAAGAAATCCTCATTTTCAAACAAAATCAATAACAGAATATTTAAAAAAATGACCTAGAGAAAAAAAGAAGCCAATCATATCCTCTAATTTCAAATAAAAATAGCAGACATTTAAAATGCTTTTACAGCATAAAACTAAATAGAATTCAAGAAAGTAATCAAATACAATTTGTAGTGCTCTACCTTCAGGCCCTTATAACCATAGATCTTTCCTTCATCTTCAAAAAATGGGTTTAGGTCAACAGGTGCAATTTGGAAACTGTTCTGAGAATCCACTTCATCCTTGCTAGACACTGTACACACAATGATACTTGAGATAGCAAAGAAGAAAATCTTAATATTCTAAAAACAAATGACCCAGAACTCAAAGCATTAATCAAACATGTCAACTGCTTCACTCAAAATTAAGTCACAGAAATTTCATGGATAGAAATATTCGAAGAACACAAACTTAATTTCATCATAACATTATTGATGAAGTCATTTTATTTGTCTTCTGGTACATCCGTACTTATAAATGTCAGAAAACGGGAAGTCTTTTCACATCTGCGTAGCTAAATGGGCACAATTTTATTATTTTCTGTTAATTAATAAATGCAAGTTTCTCCATTGCCAATATTCATTCAAGACTAATGCTAGTCGACAAACCTGACTATGAAAAAAAGCAGCAAAAACGTAAGGCAACTAGTAAGCAGCTGTGCTACCAAAATGTTAACTGACGCTAAAACTAAATCACAGAAGCAAAAGATGGTAATTCTGCTTTCTTCCTAGTGTTACGTAAGTCGTGCACTCAAGAAGACAGCTGAATAAAGAAATTAGACAGCAGTTTCAGCAACGCGGAGAAAGTACCCAAATAAATCTTGATGCAGTCATTGGCTTCGATTCCGGCGTCTGCTAAGAAATTTAAAAAATAAAAATAATAAAAACCTGAAGCTACGTTTCGAATAACGAAAAGGGATTGTGAAATGGGAATTACAAAGAAAATTCAGAGCTGAGTAATGTACCGATTTTGGCGAAGGCAGCACGGCGTCGTTTCTTGTTGTCGGAAACAAGATCGGAGGAGTGGTGCTTCGTTCCCATTTTGGAAAATTAGGGTTTAGTGGAGTGGGGCGGGATATGTCAGTCGTTAGAGGCGGGAAATAACTGTACTGCTTTCGGGGTTCGGTATTTATAAGCTACTCTGTTTTGCTCCCGCCACCACGTGCTTTCCACGTGTTTTTTTTTATTTGAATGTATATATAGAAAGAGGGTTTGCGTTATTGTGGCAACTATATTTTAGAAGTGATATAAGATTAAATTTAGACACTAGATTAAAAAATGGACGATTTGATTTGATTTTTTTTATAAAAAAAATCACTGCAGTATTAGCATAAACAAATGCGTTAAAATGTTTTTCCTACAAGTTTGAATTTCGTTTATTGAGAATTTACTCCGTTAATAACAAAAGTTGCTTTGTTTAGATTAGGGGTGTGCAATCGGTCGGTTCGGTTCAAAACCGACCGATAATTCCAGAACCGAAAAAACCGAACCGATAGTGAGAACCGACCGATAAGCTTTTTGGACCGAACCGATAATATCATCGGTTCGGTTATCGGTTCGGTTTGAACCGATAAGGGCTGCACCTATTTTTATTTTTTTTAAAATCTAGCTAAGGGACGAGCAGTCTGACGCCGGTGCGGGGGGACGCCGGCAGGGGGAGAGCGAGAGCGCGAGCACGCCGGCAGGGGGGACGCCGGCAGGGGGAGAGTGAGAGCGCGAACGAGAGCGAGAGCGAGAGCGAGAGCGCGAGCCGCGAGCGAGAGCGAGAGCCGCGAGCGAGAACGCGAGCACGCGAGCACGCCGGCAGGGGGACGCCGAGCAGGGGAGTGCAGCCGACGGAGACGATGGACTGGTCGGAGACGGTGGACTGGTCGCGGGGGCGGCGCTGTGTAGTCGATAGATTTAGGGTTCAGTGGAGGTTCACGTACGCTGGGTTCAGAGTTTAGAAATTAGGATTTAGATATTTAGATTAAGGAATTAAAATATTATAATATATATATATATATATATTAAATTATTAATTAATATCTTATCGGTCGGTCGGTCGGTTTATCGGGTAAAATTTTGCAAAACCGACAACCGACCGACCGAAAACCGAACCGACCGAATTTGATCGGTTCAGTCGGTTTTCTTCGGTTTTTTCAGTTCGGTTCGGTTTCTGCACACCCCTAGTTTAGACAACAAAAGTTACATTGTTTAGAGAAAAAAAAAGTGATATTAATTCGTTTATTTAATTTGTAATCAAAATTATATATTCACGAACTTTTTTCCTAATTTTGTAGGATTTGATTTCTAAAATACTAATATTTCAAAATTAACTTTTATTTCTAAGATGATTCTAAATACAACTATCTTTTTTCTCCTCACAACCCTTAAAATAAAATGTTCCAATTTTATTCTTATAATTTAATTATAAATCTTGTATTTAAATAAAAACCCTCCCTAAAAAAAAACACCCACCATTCAGAGAAATAGACAACGTATAATTAATGAAAATTGTGAGTAAATTTTGCAATTGAATTGAGGAATCCGAAACTTTTCAAACTGATTAATTTTACATATTATAAATTCCCAAAATATTTAAATACCAAATGCCATTAAATTAATCACTCATAGATATTAAAAAGCATATTTGCGTATAGATATATTTTAATTTTAAAAAAGAAGATGATATCTTAAATCTTATGAGATTATAGTTAAGGGGTTTTATTTTAGGAGATCATATATTTGAATTTAGATTTTATTAAAAAATCTTAAACTAAGGATATAAGGATAAATATTTAATATCATATTTTATTATTTTTCAAGTGGCTTTAAGGAGAAAAAAGATGGTTTTATTTAGAATCACCCTTATTTCTATCTTAGTTTTATGGGATTGGATCTTCAAATAATCCCATTCCAAAATTAATTTCCTTTTTCATCAAGATTTCAATTTTTAAGTAATTTATTGTGTGGTTTAAATTATATATCACACAATGTTGCATTATTTTTTTGTGAGATTAATTAATTATATAGCCTACAATATTGCATTATTTTCATAAAAAATATTAACACAAAATCATAACAATATTTATATCATCGTCAAAAGTTGCATTATTTACAAAAAATAGTTGCACGATATTGACTAATTCGTTGCAATGTCTCAAAACATAGTGTAAGATTATAAAGGTCATAAATAAAAAACCAACTTGTTATTAATAAAATTTACAATTATTTTATATTTTAGTGGTAGTAAATGATGTAAACATTTGCAATAATTAACATTTAATTAAAACATGCCACAAATCAATAAAAATTAATATTACAGAACAAGAATTGTAACCATATGTGAACCGCATCTCAGATAAGAAATAAGAACTAATCTAAACATTTAATTTTAAATTTTGAATGGTCCAAGTTTAATGTTTGACTTTGTTTTATTAATTAATAAAATTATTTTTTAATTATATAATGGATTTAATGGTAATTAACATATTCGAATTGTATTATTTCCATAACTAAATCCTAAAATCACTCATCCAATATTTGCAATCAAAGTTATATACGTGAATTAAGATGAGATTTTCATTTTCATTTGCACCATGTTCTTTGTGATATTCTGCCACATCTCGGTGCCTACAATCATCCTCATCGGCGTTGGCGTCGCGGTTTTCTAGGCATCCTGAACATTCGGGCACATCTTCATCGTTGGCGGTGTCGTATCTTTCCTAATGTCTAGAGTGATTTTCTAGCCATGTCTTGATGCTTGCCACCTTTTTTATCGTGGTGCCTTCGTGATTCATTTGCAATCTTTTGATTAATAGTTTTGTGATTTTCACTTTTGCATCTTTAGCAATTAAATTTTGTTTTAAAATTTTTATTTTAGGTTTGATGGTTTACTCTTCGACCAAGATGGAGAATATTGGATATGACATTTGTGATACAGGACTGAAAACACTGTAATAAATAAAGTCTAGTACGATAAATTTTTACAAGTATTACTGCAAGTACTTCTAGTACGAGAGCAAATAATAAATAACAATATTAAAGAAATAAAATGAAATAGAAGAAACAAAACAGTCGAGTCGAGGAAGTCCTCTTCCTGCAAGACGAATTCGCCAACATATTGCTCGTTAACCGACGATCATCCCTAAAGATAAAATGGTTTCGTCCTTTTCGAGGCATAGAACATGTTTCTTCAAAAAACTTTGCACTCGCTCCTCCTTTTATGACTTCAGATGTTGACATCGTATGGTGTGTCAGAACAACTATTTAAGTCAGTTCGAGGAATCGAAACTAGTCTAACACTAGGATCTTCAAACTTTAAGGAATCTCTATTCTCAAAATCTGGCCTTTAAGATGATTCATCTGACTTGATCTCCTTGTCTTTGTGCGTGAGAGTGATTGGGTTGAGTGAAACTGACTAGTTTCATGTAGGTGACGTCAGCCAGTTTTCTTCATGTAGGTTCTCCAAACTGGTACTTAGTATTTTAGCCAGTTTCATTTATCACCTTGCGAAGCAAAAACTGGTGGAAACCAGTTTGTCTTGATTTGTCCTATTACAACCTGATAGACACCCTAAACAAGACTTTACAATTTTGAACACACTAGAGACACTTCTAAGCTGGTGGTTTTATATTATTTTTGGCACATCAAAACATAACAATTAGGTATAAATACTTCCTAACACCATGCTGCGTACGTTTTCAAGAATCTTATGTGGCCATGCAGATAAATTTTACATAAGAAACCCGAGCATGATGAATTAGGATTTCCAGCATATTTTTAATACGTTTAAAATTCTAACTCATGCTTGAAAGCTCCGTTTCTTTCACCGAGCTAGGGTTTGTTTAAGACTAATTTATGGGAGTTTAAAAAATAATTAGATTGAGATTTCGAGGCTTATGGAATTTTTTTATGAATTTTCGATCTATTTAGTTCAGGGCGAAAATACACTAATTCTAAAAATTATGAAATTGAGCCGTAGAATTCGTAATTTAGATAAGGGTGTTGCTAAATGGCCATAATTTTGTTGGCCATAAATTGGCCATAATGTATTAATTGATCTAATTAATGTTAAATCTAATGCAGAAATACTATATTACCCTTAATATAATTTACTAAAAAACGCTTGGCCTACTATCTCACCCTCACACACCAAAGGAAAAAAAGTTTTTTCAATAATAATTAAATATATACAAAATAAAAAATTTCAATAGTAATTAAATATATACAAAGGATATTAATTAATTTAAATAGATATAGTTTCACCTCTACAGAATACCAAAACAATCTATAATATCATAATTTATTTGTAGTAATATTTTTTTATAAAAAAATAGTTTATTCTGCTAATTAATAGAACATAAATGGCATAATTGCAAAATAAATATCTTGATTGCATCATTGCATAAAATAAATATTCTACAAAAATTATAAAATATCAAATCTAAAATACAATGTCAAGATTTTATTATTAGAAATCCTATTAAATCACATAACAAATTATCCATCAATATTTTATTTTTATCCTCTATATATTGATCAAAATAAAGAAGTATAATTACATTTTATATTATAGTGTTCAATTGAAATTAGAGATGAATATTTAATATTTCAATTAATAATTATATATGTTGATCCCGAGATCAGAGTGTATGTAGTGTGCAGCAAAAATTTTAAGATCTAAACTTGCACTCATAAATTTGTGGTTCTCGGCCAATTTGTGTTTCTGAAAACTCTTTGTCTACGAGCAGTGAATTCTTTGTTCAGTTCGAATATAGTACAACACTAAAATGTATTTAGTTTTAAAGTCTTGCATAAATATACGAAAGCAGTAAAAACCAAGAGCATCAAAGAATTTTGTCCCATTTTTTTTTTCTTTGGGGAAATTTATTCTAAATTTTCATTTTATTATGTTAAGATTCATAGAATATTATTATTCTTTGTAGTCATCCTTATTTTGGTTATTGTGTGGTGGTTAATGAGGTGATTTGATGAAAGTTTTATGAAAAAATTTAAAAATAACATCCAACAATTTTTGTTGAGACTATGTATAATATTTATATAATTTTGAAAAATTATTTTAGAAAAATATTAGATTCACAATTATCATTAATTTCAAAAAATATATTATTTTTTATCAATTTGATGCAAAAATTAACATTGGGGGCCATCAGTATAAATCAAAGAATTGAGTTAAGAAAAAAATAATTTGTAACAAGCTATTAAACAGAAAAAATGGAAAAATATGAGAAAGAAAAAGAAAAAGTGAAAATCTCATATTAAATAATATAAGGGTAATCTTGTAAAAAAAATTATAGCATTTAATACACTTTAACAATTTACTAAGCATTTATCTTATAAAATTACTAAGATGTCCCTATGTAGCTGGCCATATTATGGCTAAATAGCATTATCCTTTAGATAATTCCCGTGAATGTTAATTTCTCAAATTGAATAATACATGTGAAATTAAGAATCCGCGAAAATTGAATATCAGATTAATTGTAGAGAAGATAATGAAGGTGATAGCACGACTAATGGAATGAGGCCACCTGAAGATTGTCCAGAGACGCACGCAACTTGCCATGTTGGGAAAGTAATGATCATGATTACGGCCCGCATCGCAAGGCTGGCCGAACAAAATTCTGAATTAAGAAACACATGTTGCGCCCCTCCACCCCCCTGCTCTTGTCACCATCTTCACGCGATATTTTTTTTTTTAAAAAATTATTTTTTAATACACGTTTTTTCTTATTTGATTCTTATCCGTTATTCTTTTTTATAAACATCTAAAAGTAATGATATATAAATAGTGATGCATCCAATTTTAAAATTACAAATTCATAATATTATTTTTAGTTACTGTAAATATTTATGCAATATATATACTGCCATTTGAATGTTAAACAATGAAGTTTTATTGATAAAAAACTTGGTTTCATTAACGAGGTTATTATTAATAATGCAACAATATAACTAATGATTTGTATATATATCACTTAATTTTGAAATAATAATTCAACGGTTCAATCCCACAAAATTAGGAAAGAAATAAAAATTAATTTTAAAATGTAATATTTTAGGAATCAAATCCCACAAAATTAGAAAAAAAATCCCATCGAATGCAACTTTATTTTCTCTAACTAAAACAAATTTTTCTCTGAATAATGTAGCAAATTCGTTTGAATTTAAAAACTGTAAAAAAGAAAAATTCATCGGTTAATTTCGGTAATGGAATAAGTGGGTGTATTTAAATTTAAAACAAAATACGGAAATACCTTTTAAGTCAAATATTAGTGCAATGAATTAAAAAAAATTAATTTTTTTAATCTCATTAATTTGATGACTGGTTGACTGAATGATCAAGATTATGTCTTATATCACGTCTAAAAGATGGCCGCCACTATAACACGCACCATATATGTAATTCACTAATTTGTACAACGAATGTGTATAAATATAGTATTATATTAAAGTCGAGAATAATGACCATTTAACTGTTCTACCAAAAAATATAAATTAAATTTTATTTAATTTATTATTTATTCTATTATAACATAGATATAAAATAAATAATCCCAAAAATTTTAATAAAATTATAATTGTCATTGTTTCTTTAATATATTAAAACTTATTAATTTATTATATATTACAATTTTTTCATAATACAAATATTATAGCATTAACGGAATAATATTTAAATCAAAACGCAAAAGTTTTGTGATGGATATACTTCTTTTAACTTTTATTAAATCTTATATATAATTTAGACTTATAATACATAAATAATTATATTATGATATATTAATATAAAACTGATGAATACAAATTAAATATATGTAAAAGGAATAGCTAAAAATGTTAAAATATATAAATTTGTTATTTATATTTTAATATATAAAACAAAATATTATACTCGGACATGTGTAAATCATTGTTAGTTGAAAAAAAGGCCGGAACAATTGTTAGAATTATAGTCCACATTACCAAAATCCTTTTTCCAATTATTTTAATTTTTTTCTAAATACATTGTTATATAATTGATTAGTTATTAATATCCCATAATAATAGTTAATTATCAACAAAATATAAATAAAACAATAATTTGATAATTTATATACTTTCATTAATCACTAATGTAATTATAGCTAAAATTAATTTTAAATGAAAAAAAATTAAATGATGATTACAGAATAAAACTACTTTAAAATTATATTTTTTAAATATAAAAATATAATAAAACATTAATTTACGTTAAAAGTTTTATATATAACTTACATAAAATAGGCACATGTTAGTCAGTTTTTACAATTTAAAATACCTAATTATCTATAATTATTTAATCTAGTTATAATGAATAATTAACAATCCATCGTTTTAATTATATATAGAACTAGTATTGCACCCACGCGATGCGTGAGAATTTAATTGTTTTGTAATATTAAATTTGATATTTTACTTTTAGTCAAATATTCTGAATATTTAAAATTCGTAAATCATAAAATTTGCATAATAGAAATATAATTTATAATTTGTTTATGAATTATATATGTCATATTATATGAACGTATTTAGTTTGATTAATTTATAAATCATAATTTATAAGCATAAATGTTAATTTCAAATTTAAATAATGTTTACACACTATTTTCTTTTATTTAAATTGGGGTGTACTATTTAAATTGATATGTGGTGATTCGTGACGTCTCAAACATATGATCAATTGACCATGGGTAAAACACTCACATTGAGACTTGTATATTTATTTTGTTGATATGATAAGTTTTACTCCATAATTTATAACTTTTAATGCTAAATAATTTGCCAAAACCTTGTGCGGGACAGTATTTTTGTGCGAGACGATGAGACATAGTGCATTTTGATAGAAAATAATGTCAATTTTAAATTCTTTATTGGCAAATAATATGTATTTTGTTTAATATGTTAGGAACTTTAAAATAATATTTTGTGAGACTCGTTTTAGTTTCTAATTCAAAACAATATTTATATATTATTTTTTAAATCCCGAAAAATATATATATATATATATATAAGGATGGATTTAATTCATATTTTATAACTTTCATCGTTAAATATTTTTATTCGTGTGTGCTAATTTTTAACATTTATTACTAAAAACCTTGAACTTTGAACCTTTCACTTTCCCATCAATATTTTTAGAATAAACAAATTTTTCGAACTGATATAATTATGCAAATTATTTTTGCATCTTTGGATAAATATTTTACTATGCGCATTAATGTATACTTTTCACACATTAAACTTGAACCTCATATTTCTTGACATGAAATTTGATTTGCTACTGTCGAATATGTTGGAGGTTTATACATTTAATCTCACTCTATCATCAACTTTTAATGTCTTCAATTATGATATCATAATATGGTCGTCACGATAGTGCATATACCTCATAGCATTTCGTTTCAAAATTGTAATATTTTCATGTGTTGTTAATTTATATTCTATAGCGAAGATAAATTTATTATTGAATTCCTTGTTACGAAATTTATATTTTCTCATTAACTACTATAATATTAACACTTTAATGTATAAAATCAAAATTTTGATTGCATTTATACATGGTCTATTTTGCAATAACTCATTTGCGACTGTATTATGATTTGATTTATATATATTTTTTAAAAATTATTTTATTTTTAAAAAAATCTATTAATAGATTTTTTTGAAATACTGTAATCTAATTATATGTCCATTTGCTATTATGTTTGCATTTATTTTGCGAATTCTTTTATTATTTGTTACTTATTATTTTATTTTATAATAAATAATGCTAAATTTTATTACATTTTCTTAAGATCTTTTTGTTTCCTTAATTAAAAAAAATCTTGCTTTCAATTCAATAGATATATATGAGATTATAATTACAAAATTATTGTTTATTAATTAATAAAAAAAAATGTGTTCAAACTATTTGATATTTTAGCTGATAATTTAGGAATTATTTTTTACACATCATATTGTACCCAATAATACTTTGTAACAATTCTAACTATTTTTTAACTATAAAAAATGCAATACCCATATTTAATGTAACACCCCAATTTTGTAGTAAAATAAATAATAGTAAAACACCATTTAATTAAGAAATAATAGTAGAACATTTGCAAAAGATAACTCTTTTAAATAAAATGAACTGAAAATATACAAATAGTTTTAATGAAAAACTCTGTGGCCATCATCTGCCTCTAGCCCATCGCCCGATATATTAACCTAAAAAAATAGTAATAACTTCGGGGTGAGTGTTATCAACTCAGTGGTGAATTCAACTTATCCAAGTTATACAATTAAGGCAAGGTAAACGTAGATAATAGAACATGTAGGCAGCCCGTCGGCTTATCTCGTGGTTAGCCCGTCGGCTAATAATAGGTACCTGCATTAAAGCATAACATGGATAAAATGATGTATCACACATAGATTCCCCACCTTGACTTTTAAACTTGTTTGAAAATAGAACAACGTAGTTAGTTCCTTGCGCAGCCTTTTAGAGCTCCAAACGACAAATGCTTGGCGAGTTAGGGGAATGGAAATGCATAGCTATTTATAGGGTGAAAATGCTTGGTTGAATTGATGGAGGAAATAAATACATAGCATTATCTTAGGCACTAATTTAGAACATGTGTAAAATTTTGTAAATAAATTCCTAGAATTATCTTAGGCACTAATTTAGGACATGTGTTGAATTTTGTAAATAATAATAATAATAATAATAATTAGTGAGTTATCATTTATTGAAATTTAATGATTTAAATAATAATAATAATTAATAATTTATTTTATAAAAGGAGTTACAAAAATGTAAAAAAGTTTCGGGTTGTTACATTTAATTACATAGCACTTTATACTTATAAGTTAAAAATGATATTAGCATATAATTAATTATTAATGCAAATTAAGAAGATTTTCCTAGTTTTCTTATAAATATTATTTCAACAAATAATCTTATTAAAGTATAATAAATTAAATATGAAACTGATTTATGATTGTAACCTTAGGTTGGTTAGTCATATCAATTTTTTATGGAATATTTATCATATTTTATTTGATAAATATATATTTAAATAGATTTGTACATTACAAATAAAAAATAAAAAGTGGATGAATCACTTTTATTTGTCTTCTTGAATTATACATATATTGAAGTACTGTGATTGTGATGCATTAATATTATTTCTTATTTTGTTTTGGTTTTGTAATGCATTTTAATAGTTTTAAGATTTATCTTGTTTTATAATATAGCGTGACACACTAATATTTTTGTAGGAGTAGTCTTACATCTTAATATTACACAATTTAATTTATTTTAGCTATACTGTGACGTAATAATTTTTTTTTTTCCATTTTTTGATTCATTTTAAAATATAACTTGATCTCTAAAATAATATATTCTTTTGTTTTATCGTAAAATTATTACAATAATCTATTTTTTTCATCGTTCATTTTTATTGTACAACTTTATATTCCAATACATTTTGAATTTTAACGCATTAAAATAGCAAATTTCATGTTTATTTACCATTGTTTCAGATTTGATTTTAAAATACTCTAACAATACATATAAGAATATATAATGAAATAATATAAGATTAATTGATAGATAAGTTAAGTAAAATAATTATTTATTTTCATAAATCTTTATAGTATATTTTCCTTAAATAATTACAATAAAATCATACGTTTTGAACAAAGATTTTGAGAAGATATTAATAAAAATAATAAGTTCATTTAATAAATCATAAGTACAACGGTAACTTTAAAATTATGCTCTCCGTTGTTATTTTAATATAATATAGATTGATGGATAAAATATATGAAATATATTAAATCTAAAAAATTTCAAAAGATATCAATATCTCAATACTGTTTAAATTTGACTATATTTGAGGAATATAGTTATTAGGTTAAAAATAATTAAATTGATACGTGAGTTAAAAAAATAATATTTTATTATTAGTTGAGTTAAATAAGTTAGTGCATTAATTTTAGTGCAAAAATTAACGAACATAACGGGTGGAAAATAAAAAACCAAGCTAATTAAATTTTTTCTAATATATATATAGATTTAAATAATTTGCTCATTATAAATAACTAAATAAAAATATATACAGGCACATCATTGAAAATTTAAAAAGAAAGTGGAAAGATTTAGGAATATTTATTACAATATATTTATATATGTATAGTTATTTTACGGTTATTATATCAACTATATTAGTTATTTTAGTTATTTTATAGTATTTTACATATTTGTCCCCCGGTTTTGTTTTAATATATATATAGATTATACAAAATTATTGGTGTAATTAACAGTTAAATATCCTACGTTTTTCATATCACATAACAATTGGGAATAAATTTTCAAGAATTCCTTCAAAAAAATAATACTCCCTCCATCCCGCTAGAATAGGCCCACTTACTGAATTTGGCATCCTAATTAAATTGACCCCTTTCAAAAAATGACAACTTTTTCACAAACAACAACAAAATATTCATTTCACTAACTCATTCTACACTCACAACTCTTAATTTTCGTGCCGAAAAGAAAATGGTCTATTAAAATGGGACGAAGGGAGTAAATGAAAAAAAATATATAATTATACTAAATATAGGATAAGATATTTTTTTATTAGGTGTGGTGCAACGCGCGGTTGAGAATATGTATGAAAAATCAGTTTTGGTGAAGGTGGAACAGCAGATTCCTCTAACACTGAAATTCCCGCCCCCGCCATGGGAGACGCTACGGAGAGCAATGTACCCGAAACCGTACGTTCGGCGGTGTTCAAGGCGTCGGAATCATTGTCTGGTGTAGCTGCTAAAATAGACGGCTACGACTTCAACAAGGGAGTCGACTACCACGAGCTGCTCAAATCAATGGCCGTCACCGGATTCCAGGCCTCCAATCTTGGAGACGCCATTCAGCTAGTTACTGAAATGGTTTTTATCTGGCAATGTGCTTCATACTTATTTAATTTCATGTCGAAATACTCGGCTGCGCAATTATGAAATCGCGCGAATAGATGATTTTTGTCGCTTATTGTCAGTTTATCTGTGGTTGAAGCTGCATTGGAGGCTTTCGGACGAGGCTTTGGCTGCGAATTGCAGCCAAGAGGGGAGAGATCCTGCTTATAGAGAGTCAGTGAGGTGCAAACTGTTTCTTGGTTTTACTTCAAATTTGATTTCCTCTGGCATTCGAGAAACAATCCGTTATCTTGTCCAACATAGCATGGTGAGATGTAATTTTCATTGCAAAAATAAAGGTATATATATATGGCTCAAGTGATGATGCATGCGTGTGCAGGTTGATGTTTTGGTCACTACAGCAGGTGGTGTGGAGGAGGACCTTGTAAAGTGCCTTGCACCAACTTATCGGGGTGACTTTTCTCTTCCCGGAGCTTCTCTTCGTGCAAAGGGTCTCAACCGCATTGGCAATTTATTGGTTCCTAATGACAATTACTGCAAGTTCGAGGATTGGATCATGCCAGTTTTTGATCACATGTTAGATGAACAAAATTCTCAGGTATTATTGACTAGCTTGTGTGAGCTGATTGTAGTTTCATTATATATATATATATATATATATATATCCTAAACCTTAATTATGTTTTGCAGAATATACTGTGGACGCCTTCAAAAGTAATTGCACGCCTGGGGAAAGAAATCAATGATGAGACTTCATACCTTTTCTGGGCATATAAGGTACAGTGCCATTGCAAGTATAAGCAGTTTCTTTTGCCTGTCCTTAAATTGTTAGAGGATAATCCGACTTCTCCATATGAGCCAAATCAATAGGTATTTTTACCTGTGTGTGTATTGAATTCGACTTCACTTACATTTTTTTTTCAATTCAGTGAGCATGTTATGTTAATGGAAGGCTGGTAAGTGGTAATAGATCTAGATTTAATAAAATCTTCCGTAAAGAAGGAAGCTGTACTAGCTCCTCGTTCACTACTTCATTTATAACCCTAACCTAACCCAAATTTTAATAAAATATTAATTTCTCTCATATCTATATATATACAACTTACAATTCCATGTAATTTCTACTCCCAATAATAACCCCAACTTAAATTATATTTTTTCTTTTACTTTACTTTTCTATATATATTATCAATACCAATTTCTATTAAATTTAAAATATTTAACAAATATATATATATATAATTTATATTTTAAATCTATAATTTATATTTTTATTAAGTTTTATATTGGTATGGAAATATATCAATATTCAACTCGATTTATAGAGAAAAAAAATTATAAACTTTGATATAATTTTTTTTTAAAATTTTTAATTACTCATTATACATAATATTAAATAAATAAATTTATTATTTATAAAATTTAACCATCCAAATGACAGCAAATGATTGAATGGTTGATCATAACTCTCAAAAAGGTGAGAATCATCATGTGTGGATGGGGTAGCCTGATTGTGCATGCCTCAGATCAGGAGATCATCAGAAGAATATCTGTTTTCTGGACCTCAAATATTATTAAAGACAATATAAACAGAATAATTGGGTGCTATTTTGAATATTGGAGATATTTTTTACGAAGATAAATTGACATCAAGTATTTTAGAATGGATTATGTATATAATATTAATATGCAAGTAACCTTGCAGAACAATATCCCCATATACTGCCCTGGCTTAACAGATGGTTCGCTGGGGGATATGTTGTACTTCCACTCGTACAAGAATCCTGGCTTAGTGATTGACATTGTGCAAGGTACAACAACATCTCCCAGTGTGTATGCCATTCCAGGTTAGCTCCCCAGGTTGATTGTTTGTTTTATTACAGATGTTAGAGCCATGGATAATGAGGCTGTCTACGCTGCGCCAAGGAAAACTGGGTTGATCATACTTGGGGGAGGCCTCCCCAAGCATCACATATGCAATGCAAATATGATGCGAAACGGTGCTGATTATGCAGTATATATCAACACTGCACAGGAGTTCGATGGAAGTGATTCGGGTGCCCGTCCAGATGAAGCTGTGTCGTGGGGGAAAATTCGAACTTCTGCCAAGACTGTTAAGGTTTGGCTCTCTCTCTCTTCCTCCACTGTATTTACATATATATTATTTGGGTTGGTTTGAAGTTTGATAATTCATCCGAGCAGGTGCATTGTGATGCGACCATTGCTTTCCCTCTCCTCGTTGCGGAAACATTTGCTGCACAAAGAGGGAGAGTTGCAGAATCAAGCACTTGATTTATTTGATTTTTGGTGGCCTGCATCAATGAATACTCCACCTCAATCATAAAGCTTATCCCTTTAATGTTGAAGGGATTGATTGATTTGATTGTCAATTGTGTTCAGTTATGTAATTGAAACACATGCTGATTCTCAATTATGTTCAGTTATCATTCAGATCTCTGCTTCATTTCCGAACTGAAACACGTGCTGATTGTCATGAGAACCAAAAATCGAATTTGAAGATTCTAGAATAAACCTTATTTTGACAGCTCTACAAGGCTGTTTACTAGAATAAACCTTATTCAGAACTGTCACTGTGTCTGTGATTGAGAATGGAGCCAATCTTGGGATGTCCTACAAAAGAGAAGCCAGTGGAACTATGGTGATAAATCCAATCGATTCTTAAAGAAAGGCTGAATGACACTTATCCCGTAGAAAATTATTATAATTATTATTAGGTTTTGAAGTATATGAATGGATTCAGCTAGATCTCATGTAGGTTCTCACTCATTCATTTAAAGGGTCAATAACTATAACACTAATACTAGTCTTTTATGTACCACGATAAGAAAATTTACAGGCAATTTAACCCATTAAATAAGTGTTGACGTAGATAAGCAATTAACAGGATCCATAAGTAGCTATAGCCTAGAGAAGGAAGAAATGAGGAACATAATAATGTAGGTAATCAAGAAGGCACCACCAAAGCTATAATAAGAGCTACATTCATCAAAGTAACAGTATCATCTAAGAAAAATAGAAACCATGTGAAGTTTAAAGCCACTCCACCAAGAGGGGGGAATTCAAACATTCATGTGCTTATTATTTGGGGCCTTCAATTTTAATAAAAAAAAAATTTCTCAGCTTCATAGAAATCAAAATCTTGCATGCACGCCGTTGATGACTGTCTCCCCGACCACGACTACTTAATCAATCCCACAATTATTACCCAGTTGATTTTCAGGGATAATAGCCAGTAAATGTAAATCCTCTTCCAACAATTTCACCCGCGCAGAACCATGCAAAGCATTCAATCCCAAAGAGAGCAGCAATTCCAGCATCCTCAACCTTCAGATCCTGCCTGTTCTTCCACATATTCTTCACATGGTTGAGTTCATTCCAAAATGACTCAGTGCGACCTGGGATGCTGCAATTGACACAACAGAGTAAATTATGACACAGAAATAGAAGCCTTGCAAGAATAAACTTGCCATCATTCAACCTGATAGGGCATAGCTCAAACTCATTGACTGCTATAACAACACATAAACCAATAACCCTTCAAGCCATGGAAGGGAAAGAAATTCATTGTGAATACATATAACATTCAACACATACCATAAGATTGTAGACATATCCATACAGAAACAGAAGTAAAGAACAACCAGACAAATGTTGGTTATTGTTCTCTCAGAAGAATGTCAAACAATCATAACTGCAATTCAGTGAAACAGTCGCGCAAGTGCATCAATTGCCATTATATAGCTTTATGATCCACCCAGAGTCTTTCTCTTGACACCAGTTGGGTCTACAACAAAATTACACAATTTTCATCCACATCAATTCCTTATGTCAACTGACCCAGCAGCTAGTGTCTTATGCTATTGATTTAATAATACGAGTCACTATCCTTCATCACTTTCATAGATTATTCAAAGCCAAAGCATGGTAATGGACAGGAAACTAGAATAGAATAGTAGTCTCCTTCACAATTATGAAAGTAATATTGATATTCATCAAGGTGCATCGATGACCAGTTCACAAGCAGGTGAACTTCAAATGAATATCAATACTACAACTATAAGCAATAAAAACTAAAAAAGTAACTCTTAACAAAGTAAATACAGCAAGGAAGACAGACAGTTACCTGGCAAGACGAGTATACCACAACTGCTTGGCTAATTCGTTACATGTTTCAACAGTTGCTGGCTCTTTTACATACTGTTTGTTCTGCTCCATTAACTGCTTATAGTAGGTAGTTCCATGCTTGGTCACAAATTGTGTGGCTTGGCAAGCCTTGCTTTGCAATTGCTTGAGTCTTGCTGCCATTAATCCCAAAGTAAATTCTGTACAAAGAAAAAGACAGCAGTCAACAAAATTAGATGGCTAATACAAATATAGGGATGCATTTTAGCGTAAAAAACTTCACCAATAATCATTCCAGACGTGTACCAAATAGGAGGTAGCAATTTATCCTTACAATTGAAAATAATTACTCATAGAACCTGATTACCAGCATCAATTTTTTTAAGCATCTACTTTGAAAATGATGAAGTCAGAATAAAACCCCTACGAATTCAAGCACAAATTCGCCTCGCGTAATTTATCATGCTAAATATGCTTCACAAAAATGCACATGAAAATATAAGGATAAAACCTACAAGTTCTGTTAAAGGCTTAGAGCTAATACATACAAACATAATTTTCACGAGTAAAGAAAAGATTTTAGGGGGAAAAACGAAAGGACATAATAGTTCCCAATCACGCTGCAATTCCAGTAATTCAACATCCGCACATGGATCACTTCAAAATATCATCATCGCACATTCAGACACAGTTAGACCCCAAAACAGACAATCATAACCATAGATCTGAGAAGTGCGCCCATAACCCCAGGACAAAAAAGTGCGAGATTCACAACAGGATCCACTATAAGCAGAGAGAAATGTAAATCATCAGATGATTCACCTTCCGCTCAAGCACTGGAAAGGCGAGCTCTTTCACACTAACTCGCCGATAAGCCCTTGTTGAGAGAGAAAGAGAGAGATGGGGGCGCTGAAGGTTGTGCTGAACTGAAGCTGATTTCATGTATTTTCTTTACTTTGCAAATAACGTTTTCGGCTTGAGGGAAAAGAAATCTCGCTTTGGGCTTCTAAGTTGAGCTTGGGCTGCCTTTTGAAGGCCCAATTCATTAGACGCCTGCATTTTTATTATTATTTTATTTTTATATAGACGCCTGCGGTTAGTTTGCCTGCGGTTATGCTTTTTTGCTGACAAAGTCAATTTTTTAAGTTCACTATACAATTCGAATATTTCTTAGTATTAAAACTTGTACATTTTTTTTCAAATAAAATGTATTTTAATTTAAACTTCACAGGAAATAAAAATTAATATGCATAAATAATATCATCTTAACCAAATAATTAATTTCTAGAATTACATCATTGGATAAAAATAAAAAGATATACATCAAATAGTTTTGAGTAAAAGTAATGAATGGGCTGAAACCCATTTGAATTCCCAATTTAAAAATTAAAAATAAAAACCGTGCTCAATTTTCCTTCTATATTTGTTGTGAAGTATTTCTAACTTATTATTATTTTGATGTGTTAAATATTATATAAGAATCATCAATTTAGAATATTTCTACAATAGTAGTTTGTATGAAACTTGTAAAATAATATTTAGGATTTTCCTTGACATGTAACAGAGTTGATCAAGGCAAATTGAGTTTGAGAACTAATCCACCAGTTTGAACCACGTGAGCAGAAATTGAAACTAACTACCAACTTGGAACTGACGTTCAAAGGAACTGACCAAAGACACCATTTTGGTTCATCCCAAGCTTACCATCCAGTTTCCACAAAAGATCCTTCCTCGCGTATAAAGACGAATAGATCAAGTTAGATGAATGTTTTACTAGCCAGACTTAAAGAAATGAAATGCCTTAAAGTCTGAAGTTATCGCAACCAGTTGCGATTCCTCTGATTAATGAAGAGTCGTTCTGACAAATGTAGCACGACAACATCCAGCGTTAGAAAAGAATGGAGCAGGTGCAGAAGCTCATGAAAGCACCCTGCCATTTGCAGTCAAGAGTTCGTAGTGGAGTAAAGAGCTAACTGAACCACAGTGATCAACACATAACAAAATCCTGAGAAAACAACCTTACAAAATCTAAAGCTTTATAACTTTGAGGCTAATTTTTAGCTTACCGTGTGCCATCTTTGGACACAAGACTCGTAATTTTCTAGCTCAAGTTATATTCTTGGTGTTTTTACTTTCCCAGTAAGAACACAAAAGTTTGTGCTCATCTCCAAGCAGGAACTATCACTGGCATCTAGCCACAAGTTCGACGATTTCAGAAAGATTAACCTTAAAGTTCCCAACTCGAGATGAGGAGGATGCGTGGTGTGCCCACACTCCAAGAAGACAAAGGCATGAACGAGTAAGCTAGTAGACTGGTAGACATTGGCATCTACCAGTTAGCTATAGATAGTGAGCTCTTTGTACTCCTGTAAAGCTTAGTGATTTTCAGACTTAGGTCTGAAGAGAAGACGTAGAACTTTAGGCTCCGAACCTCTATAAATCATTTTCACTTTATTGCTTTATTTATTTTCTTGCAAGGATTTAAAACTCAACACATATTTGAAACTTAATCTAACTTCAAACTCGCTAAACAATAAGTTTTTGGAAACATAAACACATGAGTAACTACCGGTATCACTACAAAAAAATCTCAAATTTGAGACAAAATCACAACGGGCAAAAAAGGGGTTGCAATTTTGCGACGGAAATTTCGTCGCCATTTTGTCATCATTTTGCCTGCGAATCTTTTGTGCCAAATATAGCGATGGAATAACGATAGAATTTCCTTCGCAAAATATTTAATGTATTTTGTATTTGGTCCAGCGATAACATGCTCCTGTCTATGGCAGGAGATCCCGAGTTTGAATCATCTTGCGCGCGACTTCAACCAGTCGGTTTAGGTTGAAAAAAATGAATCGGTCCGCTAAACAATCGGTTGAGTAATAAAAATTAAGTATTTTATTTTCTTATAAAATAACATATTGTGACGGAATGGAAATGAAATTTTCATCGCTAATGAAATATTCCGTCGCAAAACTTAGCGAAAATTCTAATTTTGTCGAAAAAAAATTAGCGACGGGAGGTTTTGCGACGACGCAAAACCCTTCGCAAAATAAAAATTTGCGACGGATTTTTCCATTGTAAATGGTGAATTTATGGGACCAATAATGCCTAATTTACTTTCACTAATTGAATTAGGGTTCTTTGTTCTTTGGATGATGACTAATCTGGAATTAAATATTCTAATTAGTTTGATGGCTTTATAATTTTATATTTGAAAAACTTTTTTTTAAATGCTATGCTTAATTTTCTAATATGTGTTAGTAAATAATGTCACCCACATGCACTACACGTTTAATAACTATAATCTAGCTACATGAATTGTGTATGATTATAATTACAATTATAATTACATATGGCTTGCAAGTTTAGGCCTTGACTTTGCTCTTCGTGAAATCGATATTATTATAATACACTCACTTTTGATTTATCTCAATGTGGCCCCAAAATGGCCTAATTTTTGCATTTAATTTGTACTATACTTGAGCTTTTCTGCACGGCTTTTTTTTCGATATCTGCAGTCATTATCAGATCTTTAAATGTACTAATTTAAAAATATTGGTAAAATTTAAATCATTGATCACATACTTTTCACTGTTCCATATTTCCATAAGGAAATTGTGTTCTTATCTTTTTTTTTTTTTTTAAGAATCGTGTATCTTTATAACTTGTTTACTTGTGAAAAAAAAAATGCCTAGCCTTTATCTGCTTGATGATAATTCATGTTTGTCAGCATCACACTGTAGCACATAATTTAATTAATTAAGCTATAGTAAAATTTCATAGTCCATCTACGAGATCTGATTCTTATATATCACTTCCAATTAATAAATCATATACGTCGTTGTTTGCTCATGCATGGAAATAACTTCTATCACTTATTTTTTAGGAACAATCATGCTACCATGGAAAGCATAGACCTGAGGTGGGATTAATATTAATAAATAATAATTAATACACAGAATCTCAATTCAAGTAAAAAACATGATTTCTTATTATTACGTAGCTAGGAGAAAATATAATTAAATAGTACAAACTTAATTTAAAGAAGACGTACGTACTAGAGAATTAGAGAATGACCCACCATGCATATGAACAATTTTAAACATGATGAAAACTATTTTATTAATAGAAAAAAAAAATACGAAATACCCTTTGTCACTATTTTACATTCAAGAAATGCCTCATGTTATAAAAATTTCAAAAAATACCCTAAAGGACATATTTATGACATATGTGTAAGATACCAGTATACTTTTTGCAGAAAAATTTGTAAAAAAAAGAATTTTGAATTTAGTTTTGATTAATTGATTTTTGAATTTTTTTTTAAAAAAATTGTCCTTTTCCATTCATGGCTAGTGATAACTGCAAAATACAGTAGCAAATAATTTTTTTACACCCTAACGTGGTCGATCCCATAAGGACTGTGCAATGAAAAATCCAAAGTACTAGCCACGATTCTTAGAACAAGAAGTTTGAGGATTTCAGAAAAGGGGTTTTGCTTTAGAAATTAAAGATGACAATGCGAGAAATTAAAGGGTTTTGAAAACAATAAAGGGAAACACAGATCCTAGGGCGGATTGTCTAATTATCAACATGCAAATATCAATCAACTCAGCAATGGGGAAAACATAGATTTTTGTGGATTAAATTCCTTGGTCAGACAATTAAATCCTAGATTATTAATTAGTGACTATCTCCTCTCGGTCTCAAAAACACCAAATTAATCAATCTCATAATTATCTAATTATTCCTATGTAGGTTCCTTCTTGGTTGGACAGAAAACAGACAATTAATTCTCTCTTCCTATTAATAATTTTCATCTCTCGATCCATCAATTATTAACTATAAACCTAGATCTCAATTCACCTCTCGGTCCTTCTTTTAATCTAGATTATAAAATTAAATCAGAGAATTAAACCATGCTTGAAGAGTTGATATCAATTAAACATGCATCAGAAAATAAATCATAACCCTAGAACCTGTTTAGGGTTCTAGCCACAAATCATGACTAGAAAATAAAGAAACATTTGCAAGAACAATAGGAACCTTGAAACCAAAACTCCAATGTCTACAAGCTCCAATAATCAGTAAAATATGCTAAAACCAAGACCATTTTTCGTGCAGGTTGAGTTCTTATTTATAGAGGGGGAAAGAAAGACCTAATTAGGTATTGGATTAAAATAGCAAAAACTGCCAAAACAGGCCAAAACAGCCTTATCGGACATCTGTGTCGATCGACAGAAATCCTGTCGATCGACACAGCCAGCTTCAAATCGAAATCCGGGCTGAATTTGTGTCGATTCTGCAACTTTGTCATCTGTCTCGATCGACAGGGAGAATCTCGATCGACAGAAATGCATGTGTCGATCCCCTTCTGCGCATTCTCACGGTTTTGGCCATAATTTTTGCTCCCGAACTCCGATTGACCCAATTCCAGTTGCGTTGGAAAGCTAATTCAAAGATATAAATAAGGTTCAACTCTCAAACCCTAAATTTAATTTTCACTACGCCACTCTCTCTCTCTCGTTCTCAAACATTCCGATGCCCTCTCTCTATTCTCTCTGTGAACCGTCAAACTTTTTCCTGTGAGTTTGCCGGAATCTGTGAGTGAACCAGCCTTTTCTTTGTGAACCTTAGAGTGGTGTGAGATATACCTTGTGCCTGCAACCCTTCTTCATTTTGTAGCCACGGTAGGGTAGAGCTGCACAATCAGGTGAGCTCTGAGCCAACATCGTCGGAAGAAAGGAATGACAAAGGAGGAGGAGCACCACCACATGCTTCGCTGTTTGTCACGGTGGATCTACGACACAATCGAAAGGAGCAGCTGCTGGATTGAAGCAAGGAGGAGATCTGCGAAGAAGCTGCAACTCTCAACCGGTGGAACCCAAACTCAATCAGAGTTTGGTCGAGGTTCGGTGTAAGCTGAGTCGTGTAATGCCGGTATGGGTGAACACACCCAACATTACCAATTAGATGCTCGATAAAACCCTAGAGTTAAAATTATTGAAATTGAGAAAAAATTGATTAAATTTGGTGAGTTTGATAAAGTTTGTATATATAGTTGACCTAAAAAATAAATAAAAATTAGTGAGAGAAGTTTTTTTGTGTGAGATGGTGAGACATTACGTATTTCGATCAAAATTCTAATTTGTGCATAAGCTCTTTCATTTTCAATCAAATTGTTGACATTCCGATTGGAATACTATGATTTCCGATCGGAATCAGCTCATTTCAGTCAAAATGTGCGGAAATTTCTCACATGTCTCACATGAGACTTACTAAAAAAAATGGATTAGGTTGGTAGGTTTAATAGAATTTGGATGTAATTTGACCTTCTTGCCTTATAATTATTATGTGTTATCGAATTCAACAAGTGCAATTAATAAAAAATTATAATAAAAAATAGAAAAGGGTAAGGACCTACCGATCTGAACTGGTTGACACTTATCTCGGTCGGTCGGCACCATGCTGAATCGGTCGGATCTATTTATTTATTTATTTTGTTCTCGGGACTTTTTCTTTTAATTTTTTAATTTAGTTTTTTTTTCATGTGGTCAGGACCATGTTTTAAATTAACTAGTATTGCACCCACGCGATGCGTGGAAAGTTTTTTTTTTATTAAAAATAATATTATTTTGATATTTAATTTATAAAAAAATAATATTTAAAATATAAAATTGTGTGATAACATATATAATATAAATTAATATAAGTTTATATAAAATATGTTGGGGCCTAGCCATAATGACCCAATTCACTGGCTTAGCTCAAAGAATCCGCCAAATATCGTCGGCCCAAAAATCTTGTTGATGGGCTCGTCGGCTAAGGTCGAGCCCACCAAGAAGAATGGATTAGACTTATTGCCCGTCTAACCAATTCCATAATTATTGGGGTCGAGCAAACAATTGGCATCTATTGTAGAAAAGATAGAATGACAAGCATTTTGCTATGATTAGTTTAAGCTTAATATGATGTAGTGGACTATCTCTTTATGCTTATAAAATGACACCCCTCTCATTTCCAAGAGTATTATTCTTTTGCACAATCAAACTAAAAGATGTTCAAATAATTAAAATGACCTAGCTTGAATTGAAGTGCATAATTTATTATGAGAAATTTTACATTTACTTTAACTGGAACGTTGATGCCAAGATGAACGGATCAACGCGGAGTTCGTGTCAAGGGCAATGCCAGACACAGTCACACAAACCATAACTGAGAGAGAAAGACAACTTGATTGGAGAGTTAATATACTTAAGATAATCATGACCTGGATCATTAGGGTTCAGAACCCGAGACGACCATCACACTCAATATGTTGGCTCACAATTCATTGTTGATATTCCTGAGACCGAGATCCTTGTGCGGTTCTCTCTGCCTACCTTTGTGCTATATGACGACCCGACTAACCCCGAGGACCGCATGACCCCTTTATGAGTGGAAGATGTTCACAACATTAATTCTAGCTACCAATAGCGAGTCCTTATATTTAAATCAAATTGAACCTCAATAGTATATATATAAGATATTATATTCTCTAAATGTAATATTATACCATTCATCTAGTTTGTCGATGTGCATTATATATATATATATATATATATATTACTAATAAAATTTTATTAAATATTATATAATATAATTCATAATATTGATCCTATACAAATATTAGTTTTTCATTTTTCTTTTGTTATATTTTCAATAAACTGGGAAATTATAAAACTTAATTAAATCAAAATTCCTTTCATTTAAAAATCTTAACGTGAGAAAGTGAGAAAGATGCTTGATTGCATTCACGACATTGCTTGATTGTATCCAGGTTGTTGTTATCAACCATTGAATTTTTAGATCTGATAGACATGATCCATCCTCTTTTCTCATAGAATGATTTTTTTTCTCGCATGATCCCACTCTCCCTCTCCCTCTCTCTCTCTCTTTATATATATATATATATATATATATCCAAACTTCTTGCACATATTTACTAATTACTACTCCCTCCGTCCCGGTCAAATTGTCCACATTTGACCGGACACGATAACCAATGCATGTGAGTGGTAGTGGGAGTTATATTTTATTGATGAATGTAGAAAATTTGCTATTTTAGGAAAGTTGACTAATATTGTGGGACAGACCAAAAAAGAAATGTGAACAATTTACTTGGGACGGAGGGAGTAGAAAACAATGTGTGCTAGTTTATTTTAATATCTTTACCACACATCAAGCAAATTAAATTCATTTTACAATCTCTTCGAATATATTTTCTTTAGTAGTGCTACTTGGGCACTTGCTCCCCTAACTTCTCTTTCTCCTTGAAATAATATATAATAATTCATTCTCTTCTATATATCTCCTTAAAGCAGTATATATAGAAATGCAATGTATTAATATTATTTTGGTTTGAATTATAGTTTGACATTCTAATAGCTTTTAAATATTATTTTATGTTACTATTTAGTGTGTCAAATTAATAATTTTACATATTCATTTATCTTAATATTATTGTGACATCCTATATCGTATTTTAATTTATAGTTTTACATCTTAATATTTCACATTTTCATTTATCTTAACTATATTGTAATATTCTAGATACTTTTTCTCATTTTATATTTCATTTCACATTTTATCCTATCATTTTATTTTATCTTAATCAAATTATATTTTTCTATAATTTTGTAACATTTTTACATTTACTCATTTCAATTATTTATTTAATTCTAATTTTAAAATATAATTTGATTTGACTAATTAAATTGAGACTTTAGTATTGGTATCATGTAAGGCAATGACTCATATATAAAATATTAAATTAAACTGATAAGAATAATTATTACACTTGATCTTAGCAAAAATGCCAAGAAATATAACAAAATTAGTAGTATTGGGCTTCCCATTTTATAGAACAATGCCCACGGTAATTTTCTTCTCACAATCAATGTGGGATGAATTATTGTGAACAATATTGAGTTGATATATATGTATACAGTATTATACTGCCTATATTCTATATTTAATACATAATTTCATCTTCACACATCAAATAATAAAATAATAAATTATTGTTTTAAAAAAACAAATAAAAATAAAACTGGATTATCAATCACATGTTGTGACTATTTTTTTATGAAAGGGGAAAGAAGGATATATTTCGATGCTAGCTTGTTATTCAAATATCTAATATCTAGTATATATATATATATATTAAATTTATTAAAATATTTTTTACTAAAATATATATAATTGGAAATGATTATGATTAGCGAATTATAATTAAATAAAATTTATTCAATATAGTTATTGTACAATGCATTATCATAAAAACACATTATTTTTCTCTATGTTTTGACTTAATTAAAATATTTTTCTAATTAATATATTTTGAATAAATTTTATAAATTTATTAATAAAATAAATATATAGATATATATTTCCTCACTTGATAAATATAATCTCCTAATTGATTTTATTGAAATTTGATGCATATTTAACCGAACAATTAAATAAAAAAACAATCAAAACATATCATTAAGAATTAAAAAATAAGGATGAAAAAAATATTATTTCCTTAAAAATATTTTAATTTGATTTATTTAAAAATATTATTTAATTTGATACCAATTATTTATTGGAATTTGGGGGATATTATTTCCTAATGATATTTATAAAATTTACTAAAATAAATCGTAAATTAATATAAAAAATAATTGTTATCTAAACGAATCTTAGTTATATAGATATGTTGAGGTTATAGATTGATTATAATCTAATCATAATTGATATAAAAATAATCTTAGATATGTCCTAAAACCTTATTTAATAGATATTTAATTTGAATTGTTAAAAATTATATTATTCGAATATGAGATACATCCAAAAATAATGTTAGATATGTTCTAAGATATTATTTAATTTTATATTATAGATATTCAATTTTATTTATTTTAATTTAATATATCTCAATTAATACAAATATTAAAAAAAAGTGTAACTGATTTGACATTAATCATGGTATGGTTATACCAGACATATAGCTTGTTATTACATCAATTGTATTTCATTTATTTTACGGTATTTTACATATTTGTCCTCCGGTTTTGTTTTAATATATATATAGATTTTAAGTTTTTTTTCTCCCGGTCTTCACACTATTGAATTGATTGAAATATATTAAAAATTTTAAATATCCATTTCAAGTAATGATAGTAATATCATTACCCATATAATTGTTTGGATTTGATTGTTAATGTAGAAATATGTAGAAAATGTACTTTGAAACTTTTTTTTGAATGTGTTTGTAAAAGAGGACGTTTACATTATATTATTTATAAAAAAAAGGGTGAAATATTAAGATTAATCAATATGTATAATATGCATCGATAGATATTTTAATATTTAACGAAATCGATTCAATGGAAATAGTTGAATTTTTAGTTACATAGGATCGAAGAGAAGAGAAAACTTGTGGAATTTTGTAAACTAATTAATTATGTACTTAGGCCTTTCCAATAAGCATGACTTCCAATATCATCACCAAATTAATCACAAACTCATTACAATTAAGTGTAGAAAATGGGACAAGTATAAAATCAATATAATATCAATTAATGAATCAACTATATCACTTATCAACACCTCCATAAAATGGATAAAAACTCAAAATTGAAAAGAAAAAAAAATACTAAGGAAGAAGAAGAAGAAAGAAAGTAATGTATGTATATTTCCTATAATGAATAAAGAATTAGTATCCACATCAATTAATAATATTATAGATGAACTGCTGATCTTGATCTTCTTCTTCTTTCCACAAATTCATGTATTCTTGCGAGCGAAACTTGCATAGTCTTCTCGCTCATGTTTGCGAAGCAGACTCTGAACCACCCCGCTTCTCTGCAATGGCACGACACGCCGGGAGAAATATTCACCCTCACTTCATGCAAGATGCATTTCCACAGCTTCAGTTCTTCCTCCACACTCTCTTCCTTCAACAAATTGCTTAGATTCATCCAGCAGAACAACCCCGCATTCCCTCTCAGACACTCAATCCCGGCCTTCGCCAGCCCCTCCACCATCATCCCATACCGCTTACGCAACCTCTCCCGGTTCGTCTCGATATAACTCGCCGTAAATCCCTCGTCCGACAGCATCGTCCCCAGCAGCTGCTGCGTCTGCGACGAGATTAACGTGAAGCTCGACATCCGCCGCGCCGCCGTCACGACTGCGTCGTTGTACGAGTAGATGGTTCCAACCCTAAATCCGGGAAGGCCCAAGTCCTTGGACAGGCTGTAGACGATGTGAACCCTGTCGCTGTCCTTGTAGCTCCGGGCATGGAGGACCTCTGCGACGCTGACGAATTCCCCGTCGCAGAAGGTCGAGCCCGAGTAGATCTCGTCGGAGACGAGGTGGATGCTCTTGCGCGCCGCGAAGTCGAGAACTCGCTCGAGGACGGCGCGGTCGATGGTGGCGCCGAGAGGGTTGGATGGATTGGTGATCAGCACGCCTCTCACTCTGAGTTTCTTGGATACGGCGTCGTCGTAGGCGGCTTCGAGGGCTTCTAGAGTGATCTCGAAGCTGTTTGAGCTGTTGCATTCAATTGGGACGATGTTTACGCCGGTTCTCCACCTCAGATCTCTGTCGAAACTGCAGTAATTAAGTAGCAAAAATATTAATTAGCGAGTTCCAATTCATTAAATCAATCATACATACACATAATTTTTGTAGGAGAGATGAGATTACCCTGGATAGTAAGGAGTTGGGATGAGCAAGGCATCACCTGGATCAGCCAAAATGAAAGTTAAAAGTTCGTTAGCTGCAGTTGCGCCCGCTGCAATAACGATTCTTTCTGGATCAAATTTCGCTCTTCCCCCTCTTATTTGTCCCATAAAGCTCGCCATTGCCTGAACCATTTCACGCTCGTCAGAGAGAGAAAGAGAGAGAGAGAGAGCTAGCATGTGTTTCTATACCTTTCTGAAAGAGAGGAGGCCATGATAATCTTGAAACAAGGCATTCTCTCTAAAAGCAGAAGGTCTGCAGGCTGCATCTGAATTCTTTTCAAGGTATTTTTCTAGGAGATCAAATGAAACCTAAAACAAAAGCAATAAATTTAAAAAATAAAATAAAACAAAACAAAACGATCAGCTAGCATCGATCATTCTAGATTGCTCTAGAATATATAAAAAACATGCAACGTAGCTAGCGTTAAACTCACTTGATTTTCGGCGAGGCCCATCTGAATAACGCCGGAAGGGTTGGAAACCTCGTGGTAAGGATTTTGATCGTAAGCTTTCCAGCCAGAGAAATACGGCGAATCCTCGCCGTGGGTGTCTGAAACTGCGATTCTTGATAAATCAACGACAGCAGGCTGTTCAATGGCCATGTGCTAATCTGTTGATTTATCTGAAAGGAGGAGGAACTGTTTGGATTTTCTTTGGATGAAGCTATTAATTATTAGAGATGAATGTCTTGTTCCCATCGTTTTATACTGGAAAAAGATAAAATAGGAATGGATGTACAGAGAGAGAGAGAATGGCAATGCCAATGATTGAATAATTGATTGTGCAGAGGAGGAATTAAAACTTTGGTTTTGGCTACCGTCATCTTTCCCAACCCTTCATATCCACATCAAATATGGTGGCTGCTCTTTTTTATATATTTTCCTCCATTTAATTTTTATTTTTCCATTTTTTTTCTAAAGTAATTTGCTTCATGATAATGCTCAAAATTTTGAGGTTTCTTTTATAAGAATGCTTGATAAAATGATAAGGAAATTAGACTTCGAAAATAAATGATTGCAGTAAATGATAATTGAATGCAAATAGAACTTGAGCTTTTATATATTTATTGTTGTATTTAATGTGTTTGTTACAATAAATGAAACCCTATTTATAGGGATCAAAACAAACAGATGTGTTTAGGCAAAAAGGCACAACTCTTCAGTTGAACTGGTGGCTCGAACGGTCGATTCATTTGGTTGAACTTCATCATTTCTTGGCATTCTTCGGCAGTTCGTTTGGATGGTTCATCCGAACGGCCTGCTTCGGCTCAGGATCAGTTCGGACCAGGAATAGTTCGGTCAATCTCGGATTCGGCCGATAAGTGGTTCAAACTCGGAATCATAGTAGCCCTAACAATCCATCGGGCAAATTTCTATTGGTTCAGAATCACAATCCCTTGTGGTTGGCCAAAGTGCCACGGTAAGTGGGATGGTTCGAGTTTCCCACGAACTCGCGACGACAGCCAAATTTGCAAGGGCATCGGCATGCGAAATTTCCTCCCGGGGAACGTGTGTCACTTCCACCTCTTTGAATTTAGATTCGAGTTCTTTAGCAAGTTAATGATATGCTAGCATCCGAGCATCTCTTACTTGGAATCCTCGAACTTGATTGGTGACGAGCTGCGAATCGGACTCTATCTTTAATTTTCTGACTTTCAAATCCAATGCTAATTGTAGTCCGGCAATCAATGCTTCGTACTCAGCTATGTTATTTGCGGTTTGAAATTTGAAGTGGATTGCTCGCTCAATGACCCATCTTTCAGGAGATACAAGCAATATCCCATCTCCACTCCCCCTAGAATTACTGGAGTCGTCAATAACAAGGGTCCAGAATTCTAGACCGTTCGAGGTGGGTCCTAGCTCGAGTTCGGCTATTAGATGGAGTTCGGGTGTATAATCCGCGATGAAGTCGACCAAGATTTGAGATTTGATTGTGTTTCTTAGTTCAATTTGAAGTCCATATCCCCCAAGTTCGATGGCCCATTTCATTATTCAGCAAAAGAAGTTCGGCTTGGATAGAACATGCATAATTGGAAATGACGAAACTATTTTGATTTGATGTGATTCAAAGTATGGCCTTAACGAGTGCCAGAACAAGTTTTTTGAGAGCCAGGTATCAAGTCTAAGCATCGAGAAACATTCGTCTTACGTAGTAGACGGGGTGTTAGCTCCTATTTTTCTCTCGGATGAATACGTCACTTATGGCTTTTTCCGAGACAGCCATATATAGCTGTAGTTCATTAATTGGTTTGGCCTTTTCCATAACTGGGGGACTTGTTAAATATTATTTCAAGGAATTGAGTGCTTCGTCACATTGTCGAGTCCATTCGAGTTTCGTTCTATCCGAATACCGTGCGATGAATCTGTTAAGAGCCGCCAATTTTCCAATCATCCGCTGAATGTCCTTCGCATTTATGGGTGGCTGGATGTTTTGAATTGCCTTGATTTGGAGTGGATCGGCTTCAATTCCTATTTGGCTGATAATGTATCCGAGAAACCCGGACGGAACACCAAATACACATTTTGCAAGGTTTAACTGCATGTTGAACTCCTCCAAGATCTGAAATGTCTCGGCCAGATGACAAAGGTGGTCTTCAAAATTGTCTGATTTCACTAAGATATCATCTATATAAACTTCCATAGTTCGGCCGATTTGGTGTTCGAACATGCGGTTCATCAACCTTTGGTAGGTCGAATTCGCATTTTTAGGCCGAATGACATAACTTTGTAGCAGTAAATGCCCTGGTTAGTCATGAAGGCCATTTTTTCTTCATCCCGTGGGTACATTTCGATCTGATTATACCTGGAGAAGGCGTCCATGAAGCTCATTATTTCGAAGCCCGCTGTGGCATCGACGAGTCGGTCGATGTGTGGCAGGAGGAATGGGTCTTTCGAACAAGCTTTGTTTAGGTCCGTGTAGTCCACACAAACTCTATTCTTTTCATTCTTCTTCTTGACCACGACCACATTCGCAAGCCATTCGGGATATTTTACCTCTCAGATGAATCCCACTTTAAGGAGATTCTTTACTTCCTCAGCGATAGCCTCGTTGCGTTCGGGGGCGAATCTTCTTCTGTTTTATTTAATTGACTGCGAGATGATCGAGAGATCGATCCCGGCATGTCAACATTAGAGAATGCAAAGTTTTTCTTGTTCCGAGTGATATATTATCCCATTTTATGTTTTTTCTCTTCGGGCAATTCCTCTCTAACGAAGGTCATCAGAGATGGATCCTCTTCGTCGATTCTAATTTCCGAGCTGCTCTTGACGGCTTCGGTCTCCGTCATATGGACAATTTGGAGAGTAACCTCGTAGCAACTCCTTGAGGCGAGCTAATCCTCTTTGATAGTCCGAACTCCCCAGGGAGTTAGGAATTTGATCATCTGATAGTACGAGAATGGTACAACCTTCATAGCATGAATTCATGGTCGCACTACAAAAAAAACTATGTCTAGTGACAATAATGTCAGTGACATTTAAATTTTTGTGGCTAAAAATTCATTTATAGTAACAACTATGCATTTTGTCACAAAAAATACAATTTGTGACAATATTATTTGTCGCGGATATTTATTGTCACTAAAGCTAGTGACAATGATATTTTTGTGACTAAATATATATGTATAACAACAATAAATTCTTTCGTCACAAAAAATATGATTTGTGACAATTTTATTAGCTGCGAATATTTATTGTCACTAAAGTTAGTGACAATAATATTTTTGTGACTAACATATATCTACTGCAACAATAAATTTAATCATCACAAAAAAATATAATTTGTGACAATTTCATAAGTTGTCAATATTTATTGTCACTAATGTTAGTGACAATAAATTTTTTGTAACTAAAAATATTATTTTAGCTACAATTAATTTTTTCATCACAATTTTTTTAATTTGTGACAGTTTCATATGTTGTTAGTATTTACCGCCACTACAACCAGTGACATTAATTTTTTATGTTACTAAAATAACTTTATAGTGACAGTAACCAAATGTATCACAAAAAATTATAATAATTTAATATATTATCACTGAATTCGACAATAATAATATTTTCGATGATATTATAACAAAATCTCAAAATTTAATAAACTCCACTAGTTCATTACTAATGACTTTTATAAGCTATCAATTTACTTTTGGTTACGTAATATCTAAAACTTTTAAAATTTATGAAAATCTATTCATACCTCCAAATTTAAGAAATTATATCTTACATTATATTCTATTAAAAAATCTTAACACCATTAAGATTTCATTACATTTTTTGTTAAGACTAATGTGATATTTACCCATCTTAAAAAAAATTCTTAATGTGGCAATTAAATAGCAATTGAATATTGAATATATATATTTAATTAATTAAATTATATAAATATTTCTATATAATTAATAAATATTAATAAAAATTTAAATTTAATCACATTTAAAATATGATTGAAGATTATATTACTATATTAAAAATCAATCTGTTTAAAGGTAGTAAAATTCAAAATGTGTAATATAGTTAAAACCCAATTTGAATTAAAAATTGTATTATGTAATTTAAATAAATAAATGCAATTAATTAAGATTATTAAATTTTAAATGAGTTTACGTATTTAAAATATAAAATTATTCGTAAATTTTAAATTGTTTAGTTAAATTATAATTTCAATTATCTAATTATGTAAAATTTATTTTAATATAAATTAAAATCTTGTGTTATAAATTTTTGATTAAAATTTATTTTTTATTCAAATTTAATTATTACTTATCTTATAAAATAAAAAATTACTACCACTTCGGCACATTCTAAATAATGAAGTAAGAGTAAATATTGTGTAGTTATTTTTAATATAGAATTGTATAAAATTTCATTTTATCAATATTTACATTTTACTTTTATTTCTTAGAATTCGCTGATGTGGTAGTAGTTTTTTAATTTATAAGATTGTAAGAATTAAATTTATAAAGTGTGAAATAGATTCCATAAATTTATTAAGTTTAGATAGATAGACACTATTACCTTATATAAATTAATTATCCAAAATATTAATTATTAATCACTTGGTGCAGTGGATGGATATAAAGAATTGAATAAGGAGGTAAATGGTTCGAATCCTGTTGGAAGCATTAATTATTAATTTTTTCTATAATTATGTACAGGGTCCTAATTATTCATAGGTGCGGTGCGATGATAGCTCGGTGTCGGTAGTCCTGATGGCTCGTGGTGCGGCACGATACCGGTGGATTTAGCTGATGGTTGGTTGCGGCTCGGTGGTGGTAGGCTAGGTGCGGTTTAATGGATGGGTGTGGTGCAGGTGGTTAGCTGTGGCTCGATGATGTTGGCCGGCTAGGTGCTATGCAATAGTTGGGTGCGGTTTAAGACATTGTGTCTTGGTGGTGGCTCGACAGATGGTGCGGTGTAGGTGGATTCAGACGATCTGGTCAACAACGATTAGGTATTTTTGTGACGATAAATTTTGCTACTAAATTCGAAGTTTTTGTGATAATTAGTGTTGTGGTTAAAAGGTGTTTATTGAGTGACGACATATATGTGTAACTATATCATGATATTTTAGTGACGACAAATTATGCTACTATATTATAAAGTTTTAGTGATAATTATTGTAGTAGCTAAAACACGTTTATTTAGTGACAACACATATGTGTGGCTATATCATGACATTTTAGTGACGATTATAGTTTGTAACTAATTGATAATGAATTAGTGATGAAAATTGGAGTCACAATAAAATAGAGCAATAGTGACAACTATCATAGTTCGTCTCTAAACCCTTTAGCCACTATTCAGTAGCCACGGTATAGCGACGACACACAATATTGTCACTAAGATGTTATAGTGACAAAATTCATATTTACAGTGACAATTTCTGTCGCCATTATAGACCATTTTTTTGTAGTGTCGACCGATCAAAACGTTGTATGCCCAAGGGGCCTCAACCACTAGGAAATGAGTATAAAATTCAGCCATTCGGCAAAAACTGGTAGTGTAATTTCTCTGAGGAAATTTAATTTTTCTCCACTGAACCCAACTAGAGTAATTGCATTGTTGGTTATTTCTTTCTCGGAGATCCTTATTCCTCAAAGAGTTTTGAGGAATATGATGTTGGACAAAGCTCCGGTGTTAACGAGGATTCTCTTGACCTGGTAATTTACAATCATCAGGGTGATGACAAGGGTGTTATCATTTGGATGACGAGCTTCATTGTTGTCCTCGATACCGAAGCAGATCTCAAAAGGAGATGCTTTGATGTGGTGAATGAGTTGATTTCTCATATATCGGCACTGTCTTTTAGCCGCATTTTGGGAGGATCCGATCATCAAAAAGCCCCCAGTGAAGACATTGATAACTCTTGGACCTCCGGCTACCGAGGCTCCTTGGGTAAAGGTTGTTGGTTTGCTCCTGTGGCTGAGGTTTGGTTTTTCGGAGCCTCCCGACCATTTTTCTTGTTCCTCGTCCAAACCTTCCCTTTTTTTGCGGGCTTCGCACATGTCAGAAGTCCTTCGGCCAGAAGTCGATCATCTTCTTTCTTCAAATCTCGACAGTCATCAGTTCGGTGATCGTGATCTTGGTGGAACTCGCAGTATAGGGACATATCTTTATGCTCCGGTCTTGTGAATATTTTCTTAGGTCAGCGGACCTCGTTGCTTATTTGTGCATTTCCCGAACTGCAGTTCGAAGGGGTATCTTCTGCTCTTCTTGAGGCATGTTTGATACCACTTCCATTCCCTGCTTTGAATACTCGGCTCGTGCAGGGTATGATTGGTACTGGGCGTTGGCCCGTGTCTCGCTTCTCTTGTCTGAATGGCTTGGCTGGGTTTTAGCTTTATTCTTTCGGCTGAAATTCTCCTCTGCAACTTCTTGTCGAATCTGGGCTTCGGCTGGTGCTAGTACTTCGGACATGGTCGAGTAGAGGTACTTGACCAATTTCCATAAAGGACTGGAATTTCTTCCTAGTCCCTTTCTGAATGCCGAAATTGTTATTTCTTCAAGGTAATTTGGGATGGTTACTTTAATTGAGTTGAATCACTTCAGAAAGTCCTGAAGGGATTCGTTTTCTTTCTGGACGACTGAGTAGAGGTCGTCCAATCTTTTTGGGGCTCTCCAGCTACTCGAGAAATGCTGGACGAACGATTCGTGCTGCTCAAAAAATGAAGACATGGAGTTCGTATGGAGGTGCATGAACCATTGCATGGTCGATCCGTCCATGCACGCCCCAAAACTTTTGTACATTTAGACTTCTCGTTAGTGATCGGGAATCACCGCAGTCTGCATCTTCATTTTATAGAGGGTGACAAACTCATCGGGGTTCGTCTTCCCATCATATGGCTTTAGCGTAGGCATGGTAAACCGTGAAGGTAACAGTATGGCCATTGTCCTTCGAGTGAAGGGAGATTCGGTGTAACTTTCTAGTGGAATACTCTTCGACGGAGTTGGTGCCCCCGAGATGAGGGACATAAATTTCTGCATTTGCTCGAGTGGTTTTTCGAGCAGTCGGATCTTCTCTCCTGAATCGCTGGCATCAGTTGGTGCCCAACTCCTGCTAGGCTCAGTTCGGACGCGAGAGATTTCCTCTTCGTCCGTTTCGAGTAGTGGGGTTTTACTTCTGGATCGGGTCTCGTCCTGGTCTTCATTGTTGACCAAGGCCAGTTGCCGCCGAAGAGCTTCGACTTCTCGTATCACCCTGCAGTTTTCTCTTGTAGGTTTCAGAACTCTTCCTCCCGCCTTTTGAGTTTAGCCTCAAACTCGGCAATGCTACGGAAAACTCTGCGTTCGGCTGGTTGATCGTTGTTGTTGCTATTGTTTTCCATGATTCTATCTTTCTTTATTTGGGGCTCTCCTTCTAGCGTCAATTGTTAATGCTAAAAAATTTTAGGTTTCTTTTATAAGAATACTTTATAAAATGATAAGGAAACTAGTACTTCAAAAATAAATGATTGTAGTAAATAGCAATTGAATGCAAATAGAACTTGAGCTTTTATGTATTTATTGTTGTATTTAATTTGTTTGTTATGATAAATGAGGTCCTATTTATAGGGATCAAACAAAGAGATGTCTTTGGGCGAATAGACACAATTCTTCAGCTGAACCGGTAGCTCGAACGATCACGTTCGTTCGGTTGAGCTTCATCTCTTCTTGGCATTCTTCGGCAGTTTGTTTGGATGGTTCATTCGAACGACTTGCTTCGGCTCAGGATCGGTTCGGACCAGGAGTTCTTCGATCAATCTTGGGTTCGGCCAATAAGTGGTTCAAACTCGGAATCATAGTTGGCCGATCAGCTTGCCTTGGGCATCTTTTCCTTGTTTTGGTGATTCTCTTTTAGACTTTCCTCTTTGATGGGCTTGGAAATGGATCTACTCATTCATGGGGCGTAACACTTCATAATTAGTTAATATGAACATAAGTGGAAATACAGTAGTTAATTAATGTTTAGACACTTCAAAGTACAAATCCTTTATTTCACAATGTATTCCATATGATATTCCACAATGATGATTACTAATTCTAATAATTTTTATAACACAAATAATAAATAACACTTAAGTATAATACAATATATCTAATTCATTTTTAAGAACACAAAATCAAAATTTTATAAAAATATAAATTATGTTTATGAATTAATTAATTTTAATAATCAAATTATAATTAAAAATTGATAATTAATTACTAAAAATATTATATATATATATATATATATATATATATAATTAGTTATAATGAAGTCTACTGTTGAAGTTATCAATTAAACATACATTATAATAAATTAAAATTATAAAATATTAAATAAAAATTAATATTTTTAATAATAGAATAAAGAGTTTTTTTTTTTAATT
This sequence comes from Plectranthus barbatus, assembly GCA_026898455.1. Classification (NCBI taxonomy): domain Eukaryota; kingdom Viridiplantae; phylum Streptophyta; class Magnoliopsida; order Lamiales; family Lamiaceae; genus Plectranthus; species Plectranthus barbatus. The sequence continues at coordinate 550,108 of JAPKLW010000308.1, forward strand.
TTTATAATGAAATGGTTAAACGGGAGTGATGTTTAAGAAACTTGAGTATTTCGACTTAACTCAAATAAGTTTTAAGTGAATCCAAATTATCCAATGGTGAAAAATTAAATAATCTCTATATATACTAAAGCAAAGAAGTTCAATTTATTTACAAATTTGTCACTTTCCCTTAAAAAGTATCACATCACATTTATAATAATTTTAATATTTTATTTTATTTGTTTACTAATTCATCAATATCATAATATATACAGTAATTTATATAATTTACTAAAAGAGTTATAACTTTTTCCTCCAATTTTTTTGAAAAACGTGCACATATTAAAAAATGTTAAATAAATTAATGATATTTTTACAATTATTACTTGGTGATTGAAACATGACAATCTATATAATATAATTGAAAAATATATGCATGTTGAAGTTAAATTATTTTTTCAAAAAAAAATATTAGATATGATTTTATTAATTTTAATATAATTTAGTTTTAAAATTGTTAAACTTTACATAAATTGAATTATTTAGTAAATCAAATTTAGAGTTTTTAAATTGCAAGTCATTTGAAATGAAAAACAAAACAACATGTTTGCAATGCAATTTGAATATCATGATTCTCATTTTAATTTTAGATTCATTATTTTAAGGAATTAGTGCATTTTAATTCATAATAACTGTTTATTTTTACAAAAATAACCTAATATTTTTAATTTTATAAATATTAGACATTAAGTTCGTAAAATGAACAAACTTTGAAATTAAATAATAGTTTTCGATGTAAAATATTAAATTACAAATATAGACAGATATTGTGAATTAAATTATAACTAGATCTGCACCCGCGCGTGATGCGCGATTTAAATATATAATATCTTATTTTATAATATTAAGATATAAATAATAAAATTTTAGCATTTTTAGTAATTCTTTTTAGAAAATGACAATTATAGTTTTATTATATTATTATTTATTGTATATCTTTATTATAATATAATAAATAATAAATAAAACAAAATAAAAATTGATTTATATTTTTATCATTATTTATTTTTAGATTTATAACCTTGTGTTGCACGGATTACATATTTAATAACTTACTTTAATTAAAATATAAGTATTAGATTATAAAAAAACACACACACATATATATATATTACTATAGTTATAATATGAATTTTTTTTATATTATAAATCCAACTATATATATAAATTCGATAAAAAGCAAAGCAAATAGATAAAACACAACTTATAAAAATAAGAGTTTGCTTTACAAAACTAACCTACCCAAAAATAATATTTGTATTATTTTTTAGCATTATTCTTGTATTTTTTTAAAAATATAATTAAATAAGAGTTTGCTTTACAAAATGCAACCCGCGGGTACAAATATAGTTATTTTTTTATGTCAAATAACTATCCAAATTTTTATACAGTAAAAGTTGATTATTCCATAAAGGGAAGGTCTTGGGTTAGGCAGGCCTAAACGATTTAGGCGGGTTTTATCCATTAACCCAAGCTTTAGGCGAGTTTTATCCATTAACCCAAACCCAAACCCATATAATATACCCTATTTGGGATGGGTGAACCCATTTGGGTAGGATAAAACCCGCCTAAACCGTTTAGGCCTGCCTAACGCAAGTTTTTGCCTTCCATAAATCGTTTTAAATTTTTTTTTTCTAGATAGTCTGGCAGATATTAATAAATCATAAACCAATTTTAATATTTAAAGATCAAATTATTGTGTTTCCAAAAAAAAAAAAAATTGTAAAAATAATGGTAGTATTATATTTAGCCAACCGATGCCCACTTGGAGGGAGGTTCGGAAAAGATTAAATAGACAGCGTCAACATATAAACCCTAACTCTGTTTCAGCCACCCAATTATCTTCTCCCTCTCTAAAACCCTACTCCCCAAAACTCACCTCAAGTTTCCTCAACACGAGATTGTCCTATTACCCGAGATAAACCATGGATCTAGGAAACAATGTCGATGCGAATGACATCGGAAACTTGTCTGTCACATCCAACCAGCCCACAAAGATAAGGTTCGAATACGACGACGACGATGAAGCAGAAACACTCGAAGAAGCAGCCGCCGAGAGTTCCAATCTCGACGAGGATTCAACCATGGAGGAATTCGTCGCTAGGGATGATAAGACCAGCGCTGATTATTACTTCGATTCCTACTCGCACTTCGGTAATTGTTTCATCTTGCGTTTTGGTTTCCTTTTAAAAATTGAATCTTTTGACTTTTTTTTCAATGAAAAGTTTTTTTAGTAACGGAGTGCGTTTGTGGTTAAATTTATAAACTTCCTGCTTATCACTGGTTAATGTAATCTGACCTCCAATTTCTTGTGGATTGGTGTTGGAGTTATTTTTCAGGCGACTGGAAGTAACCTGTAATTTCTTTTTTTTTTTGTTATTTTTGTTTAATCCTTTTTTAGTTCTCTAAAAAAATCTGATATGAAATTTTGAATTATCATGGAAGTCCTATACTCACGGTTTTAATAAGGACAGACGTCTGTGTCAAATGCTTGTCATAATCTTACCGTTGGTCTTTCAATCTAAAAGCCACCAGGGTGGCAATCTAATGGTGGAATGCGAGAGCATACGGGTTTGCATCCTAATTTGACAATTATAGTGAAGTTTGCCTATTGTCAACATGATAGAAGTGTTCACATCTTCTGGAATTACAGAAAAAATTTAGTGTAAAAGCTTGATCAATTGAAGTTATATTCTTTTATCAAGAAGTGCTATCTTCTACTTACAAGTTCTGTTTTTGGAGTATGATTTGATGTTAATAGACCTCATTATTGTTTATTTTTTCAATTGTTTGCAGGTATCCATGAAGTAAGTTCATAATTCGGATGTAAAGCTGTTGGCTTACAGCTCTGTTACCTGTGGTTTGGATGACGTTCTCATTATATTTCATATTCTTTACTAATTTTTGTATCATCATGGAATGAATGCAGGAAATGTTGAAGGATGTAGTTAGAACGAAGACTTACCAAAATGTGATCTATAAGAATTCTTTTCTTTTCAAAGATAAAGTAGTCCTCGATGTAGGTGCTGGTACTGGAATACTCTCACTATTTTGTGCGAAAGTTGGTGCCAAACACGTTTATGCGGTATGAGCCATCTCAACCTCTCCCTCATTAGAATTACTTATTTTTAATGATTTAGGTCTCACTTATCCATGTTACATTGTGCATATCATTTTGTTATTGTCATTTTGAGAAATGTATGCTCAAAAAATGCTGTGCGTGATTGCAGCAGATGGAGGAGCTGATTACATAAATGAAAAGTAGGATAAGACTATGAGATTGTGTTTTGAACAACTTTTGAAAAGGAATATCTGATTAAGTTCATTCATCACTTTCAGGTGGAATGTTCCAGCATGGCCGACATGGCTCAGGAGATCATAAAGCAAAATGGGTATTCAAATGGTATTGCACTTTTTTGGTGTATAGCTGTATATTTTGTTACATTCTGTTCCAATTTTCAATTCTGCCTCCTCATGGCCTCATGAGGTTTTGACACCTGCCTATTTTGTTATTTCAGTTATAACCGTTCTCAAGGGAAAGATTGAAGAAGTTGAGCTTCCCGTCACTCAAGTTGATGTTATCATTTCTGAGTGGATGGGGTATTTTCTGGTGTACGAGAATATGTTGAACACTGTGCTTTATGCTCGTGACAAGTGGCTGGTAAGTTCAATTTCAATGTAAATAACCTAGTGAGGATTGGTGGAATTGTTCCTCGCATTCAAATTAACGGTGCAGTATTATTCTTTCTTGTTGTTAACATTTGATGGTTTGATGTGTTCTATTTACAGGTCAAAGATGGACTTGTATTGCCTGACAAAGCCTCTCTTTATTTAACAGCAATTGAAGATGCTGACTACAAGGAAGACAAGATTGAATGTGAGCTTAATTAGCATTGCTGAAAGCTGATTAATATGATGTTGCTACCCATTTTTGGCTTTTCTTTCTATGTGTGAGTGTTCCAATGTTTTGCTCAGCATATTCATTCTGTTGCAGTTTGGAATAATGTTTACGGGTTTGACATGAGCTGCATTAGGAAGCAGTCCATAATGGAGCCTCTTGTAGACACGGTGGAACAGACTCAGATTGTTACCAACAGCCAATTACTCAAGGTTGGTACTTTCTGGCTTTTTAATTTGTATTGTTTTAGCCTTCAGGTTGAATGTACATGTTCCTAATCATTTGTGTTTCACGATTTCAGACCATGGACATTTCAAAGATGAACGTGGGAGATGCTTCCTTCACGGCACCCTTTAAACTTGTGGCAGAACGAGACGACTACATCCATGCACTCGTTGCTTATTTTGATGTTTCTTTTACAAAGTGTCACAAATTGATGGGCTTCTCTACAGGTAATCCTCACATTGAAAAGCTTTTCATGAATCTATCTATCTTCCTATGAAATAGGAAACTTCAACAATTATGTATGATTCTAGATTTCATGGACTCTTAACTCTGTTACACAGGGCCAAAGTCACGGGCTACTCACTGGAAACAAACAGTGTTATACCTAGAAGATGTTCTTAGCATTTGTAAAGGGGAGACGTTGACAGGGACCCTGACTGTGGCGCCTAATAAGAAGAATCCTCGCGACGTGGATATTACTCTCAAGTATTCACTAAATGGGCAACACTGCCAGGCCACAAGAACTCAATATTATAGAATGCGGTGATCTGTGCCGGTGATGGGAGTCGCCTGCTCGCTGCGGCTGCTGTTTTGAGCTTCCCGTTCTGTATCTGCTATTGCTATTTATCTTGATGCAGCAATACAGTTGGGTCACCATCTCAGTCGCCTGGGTTCTTGATATTGTATTCTTATTGAATTTTGGATTATCACTGCGTTTAGTGAAGTTTGTCACAGTTATTGAAAAGATGTAAAATTTTTAACTTAAATTTATATTGAAGTTTGATATTAAGTATGCCAGTTATAACGTAGAAAAGCTTATGTATTGAAATCAACAATCACACCTATGTTTCTACAGCTTCATCGGTAATTTGTGATATTATTGAGAGACCAAATCTCGAAAAGTTTATAATTTTGAATTTGTTTCTTTTTAAATAGAATGTACTAATTTAAATTACTTGATTGTATCTCAAATTTATGATTTATTGGACAAGTAGGGCATCAATCATTTAGGCCTTGAATTAGGATTTTTTTTTTTAGTTTTTTTAAACTGCCCAAGGTGTCAGGTACCCAAAATTTTGGTCTTCAAATCAAATTTAAACTAGAAGATTATTTCTTTGAGGGAATATAAGAAAAGAATAGTAAAATAAAAAGCTTTTGGGGTTAATTTGCGAATTGCGAAGCTTTCACTATTTCCCAACTCCATTCCGCTCCAATCTCTTCTACTAGAGAGCAACAAATCTGAAATACACGGCGACGATACGGTAACTATTCTTTTCTTTTCCCCCTCTCTGTGGGAATGTAAATTTCATTAGATCGGGTATTTTATCTGGCATTTTCAAATCATTTTTACTAGTTTTTTTTGAATTTGAGCTTGAATTCCCTAGTGGGCGCTGTAATTTCGATTTATTTGCGTTGTATTGGATGATGAATATTTCAACCTAGGATCTAAAGCAGTCTTTGTCTGAGCTCTAAGATTTCCTGATGTTGAATTAATCTAGAAGTAGATGAAGTAGAACGGTTGTCCCTGTTTTCTATTTGGCTAAAGGTCAAGCCAGTCTGCTTTCTGTAATGCGGCGTAGGAGAATCATTGAGAAAGAGGAAGTTGTTGCAGTGGATAATTTATATTTTACGAGAAATACCAACGTTATAAAACATGTAATGTGCTACTCTCTAATAAGTTGGTAGCGGTTATAGTAAGCTGAGTTGGATGTATTGGTCTGGTTCATCAGAATAGCTAGATAGAGTTATGGTCCCAGCTTCCTTTACTTGGGGGTCTAAAATTTAGTAGTGACTAGTGAATGCTTATGGTATCAGGTTTTACTAAATCCCTTAAAGACAAACCAAAACTACTATACCTCATGGCTTTAGGACTCTCATCCATTGTCTCCTCCACAGTGGTCCGTCGACGACTCCCTCTGGTGGGTGCTTTTTGTGTTATTAGTTTGGGCCTGTCCAATCTCTGCACAATTTCTCTACCTTCAAGAACAGGGTGCGCTCAATCTCTTCCGTTTGTGGTCCCTCTTTTGCGGTAACTTTCACATTTCATACTTAAATTAAATGATTAATAATTTGCATTAATTGTTCAATTTATGTTTTCTAAGTGAGAATTGACGTGTGAAAGCTGCTTGTTCCTTCTTATATAAGGTCAAAATCTGGTCCGGGGTCAGAAAATAAGAAACTTCATAGTATAAGGATGGCAGCAAGTAAGACTACCGTGCCCAGCATTGTTGTCTATGTTACAGTTCCAAACAAGGAGGCAGGTTAGTTTCTTGTTTCATGTTTCATTATTCTTCCTTCAATTTATGTAACTTAAGGGTATTATGTGGGTACTGGATAGTTATGTTAGTCTGTGTGCTCTGTATACATGCTTTGCTAGTGTTTTTCACTGTACAATTGATTAACTTTAGACAAAGTGTCTCACCGACGCTATCTGACTAATCTCAAAGTAAAATTCCCATCTGGAGATTCATTATCCAGAAAATGTATACTTTTTTCCAACTAAAGGCTCGTTAAATTCATTCTCTTGTGAATACTGTTTACTGCTGCTTTAGAAACCTGTGATCAGTCGCATTGCCTATCAGTTTATTTCGGTTCTAGGTTGGCACACATGGTGGTCTCTGGAAAAATTTATCTTTTGGATATTATTGCTTCATTTTGTTTTTCCTTTTTACTTTATTTGTGTGTTTTAACTAATAAGGGCACTGTTTAAACCATCTTATTCTTGAACTGGAAGAAGTTATAGTTGTAGATAATGTAATTACCTATAAAAGTTATCAACCTTCAAAGATTACCATCTGATACTAATATGTTTGTCTGTTATCATGCTAATATGATAAATGTTAAACTGAAAGTTATAGTATATCTATCTTCGTGCAGGGAAAAAACTGGCGGAAAGCATAGTCAAAGAGCGCCTTGCAGCATGTGTTAACCGAGTACCGGGTTAGTGTGCTACTTCAATTGAGGAAATATTTAGTTCAGATGAAAGTACAACATCAGTATATACTGAAGTTGTGAAGGATAGGCAGATATCAAGGACTCTATTAATGTATTCTTTAGTGGAAATCTGAATATGAGTTACTCGCAGTAGTTCATTGTCATTATTTTTGTATTGTAAGATGTTATTAAGTAATAATATATGTTTGTGCTTTTAAGTTGAATTTGAACCTTCTGATCATATAACTGCTTTGTCTTGGTCTTATCATTGCTTGATCCTGAACTAGAACCTAGGATATCAAATATTAACTAGTGGTCCTCTTACATTTTCAACTCAGGGCACAAGTGGTTAAAGCGTCTTGCATGTGTCCATAGGTCATGGGTTAGAGATAAAATGGGAACATTTGGGGGTCCGGTTGTGCAGTTATGGTGCCAAAGTTTCGTTTCCTGAAGCTGCAGAGGGCAGTCTTTAGTGAATATTTGTGTTAATGTTGAACTCCTTTAATTGATAAATTAATATCTAAGTGTTCTTTGTGTGTGTCAAACTAGAGATGGTCCTTCATTTTTACCTATTAGTTCCCATAAATGTCTAATGACTGCTCTTGCATGCAAATTAGAGCTAGCGATGTCTGTAGGAGACAGAAACTTGGCCCCAATATTTCACTGAGATAGGCCACGAAACCTACTAGGTCCGAACCGAACTTCATGGGCTGGTTCGGATTCTGATGTTTTTGGCTCCATAAACCCTGTCCCTCTTCTCACCTCCACTAAAATCTGAACATATTTTTTTATCAATGCAGGTGTTGAATCAGTTTACGAGTGGAAAGGAGAGGTAAGAATTGTCTATATTGTTTGTGCCTGTCTTGTGGTTTTAGTTCCTAAATGTTTGGAATATTAGAAAATTTACGTCTTCGTGCCCCACTTAATCTGTAAACAGATACAAACTGATTCTGAAGAGCTGCTTATAATCAAAACCAGGGAATCTCTTCTAGAAGCTTTAACAGAGCATGTAAAGGCAAATCATGAATATGAGTGAGTACTTACCTCTTCTTTTTTCCTTTTTCTTGTTTGAGAAAGAGTACTTACCTTTTCTTGCTAATCTGTAGATGTGGGCAAAAAGTTACAACTTAGAACTGAAGAAAATTGCAACTCCTGATTCCTAAATAAATGCAGCATTGGAGTTAAATTATGACAACAGCCAATACATTAGATATACTAAAAGGCAGATAATGGAAATATTCAGGATTGATTTTCTTTCCTAGACATGAAAACAGAAAACAGTATCATACTAGCTGTTGAAGTATATGCATATAAAAGTAAATTATCTTTCATTATCATCAATATGTTCCAACAGTAAGGGATACTTGATTAGATTCCTGGAAATGATTCTTAATCATTGTTTTTAGCAGTAATTTACTTTCTATCATCAGTGTTTTTATTTATATTTCCCTTGTTTCTTCCATAGGGTGCCTGAGGTGATTTCGTTGCCCATAACGGGTGGCAATCTCGATTATTTGGAGTGGATTAAGAACAGTACTAGAGACTAAGACAGACAGGCAGCCAAAACATTCTGGGATTGCATTGCCTTAAATAAGTGTTGTGGTACATACTCAGCTTTTGCTTGTATCTGTGCATGCTCTATGTAATGAGTTATGTTCTTGAAGAAGAGCTTTCCAGAATCCAGATTTTGCCTCACCAATACAAACATTATTACTGCGTATATGTAACTAAATGTTTTTGTTCATTCTGGTTGTTACTAAATGCGTGTAGATGTGGTTATAAAGTTTGCCCTACATAGATTTCTGGTTGAGACAACTGATTATTTATAGTCTGTAATGATAGTTTTATGTTGCGAGTCATCGAGGGTCAGGTTAGAAACTGTTTTCTTCATATACAGTTGTGGTTGATGTGTATTAATAGCAAAATATAGCCATTGGGGATTGAAGATTTAACCAGAAATTGCATATATTATAGAAAAAACTTGTATGAAATATATATTTTTGTACGAGACGGTGAGACATTAGTAATTAGAATTAGTACATTCTAATTGAAATTTGCAATTATATATAATGCATTCCAATTCTATTCGGAATTGAGATCATTCTGATCGAATTTTAAAAGATATTAAATTTGAAAATTGTCTTAAGAAACATGGTGAGATTGGTTTTGCCTTGTGGATTTTCATGAGGTTTGGATGTTAACTTTGTTGTAAAGATTTAATTCACTAAATCCAATAAAATAGTTTAATAAATAAACAACTTATTATTTTTAATAATTAGAATATATAATTCCACCATAAGATCTAAGAATTCAATAGGATCATAATTCTGATATTAATCATAAAGTCGAGTTGTAATCAAACTGAGATCATAATTCTGATATCTATCTATATCTATATATATAGTAAAGCAAAGAAGTCTAAAAAAATTGTTCCCGCCAAAATTATAAAATAATATGAGTATGTATATTTTTAAGCAAAACTTATCAAAGATATTTAAGTAGAATAGTTGGTCTATACTATTGATATTAAATTTCTATGTATCTAAAAAGTTTTGTGTTCAAACCTCATCATTAACATAAATATAAATTTTTATTTTTTTATACAAAATTATCTATTCAATTATTAATTAATACTAATCATAATAATCATTTTTGTACAATAAATATAATCGGTGTTATTTTCAATTTCTATAATCCATAATAAAAGACAATTATCTCCATTAATTGTTAACAAAATATTTTATATTTTACCAATATTTCAATAATTTATATAAACTCGATAATCAAGTTATAATTAAATTTATACAATAACATGCAAACCTAAATGATGATTATAAATAAAATTATTTTAAATTCATATGTTTCAAAAATCGTAAGATATTAATAATAATTTTGATAAATTAATAAGATATATTAATATAACATTAATAAATTTATTATTTATATAATCTTTTATAACTTAAATATTATTTTTTTAAAATTCGGTACAAATTAATTATTTTTTATATGTATAATATGTACTATAACGAACAATGAGCATATATATATATATATATATATATATATATAAATAATTATAGAGAATTATATATAAAATTATAGTCAAATATCACATGTTATTTTATAATTTAATTTAAATTAGTAAAAAAAATAGACATAAGTTAACTTTTAAAATGTGGGTACATCAGTTCGATTTTTTCTGTTTTATTTTATTTAGTATTTTTACTTTATACTAAAATATATAAAATGTCAGTATATCAGTTTGACTTTTCATGTTACTTAAAATTAGTATTATCTATATATTGTAAATATAAACCATTGGTACATAAATTTAATTTTTTATTTTATTTAGATTATAATTTATTAGTTTATATTAAAAATATAAAGTGTGAGTACATTAGGTTGAAAACTTATACTCCATGCGTCCCGCCAGAATAAGTTAATTACGATTGTCAATTTTATTATTAACCACAATTAGCTACTAAAAACTAGCTCCGAAATTAATGTGTTAAAATGAAAAGGGCCTATTCTGGCGGGACGGAGGTAGTATTATTTATCATATCTATCAAACACATAACTATTATATATATAATATTCACACCAGAATGTGACATATATTGATTTATTAAAATCAAACGCTTGGTATTCAACAAACATGGGTAAATCGTGCAAACTTAATTTATATATAAAAAACAACAAAAGTTTGACAAACACATCTCATTTTATTCTACAATGTTTATATTTCTGTATTTTATTTTATTTCAATAATTTTCTTTAAATCTACATAAACGCATGATGATAAATTATTTGTGGATCCAATTTTCAAGACCCACTAGAAATGAAATCATCATGGAAGCATTCTTACGTTTAAGCAAAAAATAAGTAATTTCTACATTTTTTTCTAAGAGTCTTTCTCTCTAAGATTGTATTAATTTATGTAACTAATTGTTCAAAAATATTTATATTTTTTGTATTTCTTTTATTTCACAATTTTTCTTTGAATTTACACAAAATCATAATTATTTCTTTTGTGGTTGCAATTCATCCAAATTTCAAGGCCCACTTGAAATGAAATTATCGTGTAAATATAATTACATTTCAGAAAAAAGATTTCACAAACTTGAAATAAAATTAAATGGATTGAACTGGAATGAATTTTGATATTTTTCACTAAACTGCGAGTCTTTCTATTTAAGATTATTTAAATTTATGTAACTAAATTGTTCAAAAAAATATTCCTTGAAAAAAAAAGGATTTCTTATCAAAAATAAAAAAAATTGTTCATTCACACTTTCAAGAAAGTATTGTGGAAACTAATTTATAGAAGTGGTCAAGAAATGAGGAGCATTATTGAGAGGAGGATAAAAAAAAATTAAAGTTAATTTATAAAAATGATTTGAAGAAAGTATAAAATAGAATATGTTTATCGTAGAATCCAAGTACTTTTCAAATAAGTTTCGAAATCAAGACACATAAACTGGAAGAATAAGAAAAAAATTATTAATTAATTTAGGATATAGTTGTAATCTTTGTATTACGATACCACGAGATATTAGAATAAATTTAGTATTTCAATAGACTTAGTGGTCTCTCAAATATTAAAAAATATGATATTTTTAATAATATTTAATATAAGTATAATAATTTCGTGCAACGCACGAGTGAAATGCTAGTATATATTAAAGCAAACAAGTCTAGAAAAGGCGGGAACAATTTTTTTCAATCAAGGTTAAATTAGACGTTTCATTTTTACAATTTATTAATAATTTATATATCCAAAGGATTTTAAAGAACATGCAGTATATTTTTCAAAAGTCACGTTAGTTAATATTTTTTTATTAAATTAAAATATACTTATAATTTGAAAATATTTGTTACATATAATGAATGAAAATATTAATTATTGATGTGTTAAAATTTCTCGATACATTCAAGAATATAAATTAAATAAATATTATACGACTAAACATGCATAAAATTTATGATGCGCAACCAATAAATTATTTTAATATTTTAAAATTTACAAACACAGAATAAGAAACGGTTTGAAATGAACATGTATATATATTTTTAACTACATAAAAATAATTTTAGTAAATTTGTTGTAACGCCCCCAAGTGACCTTCCCTAATTTAGGGTCGCGCTACATTGATGTTTCAGGTTTTTTCAAACATTTTCCTCATTTAAGTTAGCGGAAGACTTTAATAACATGAACAGATAATTGAATTCATCAGAAACTCATACTTTGAGTCAAGTTTAAAAGAACAATATTCAAATCGTTTAAGCAATTCCAAAATGGGAAGGATAAATCAGAGAGTGTAGCAGCGTGTGTGTAACGTGGCGGAGATATGCATATGAAGATGCATATCTTAGGATCTAGGATTTCAAGATACTTCACATCGCCTGTTTACACCCCTGCTCGCTCAACCTGCATATTTTAGAAATAATACGAGGGGCTGAGTACTAATGTATCCAATGAGAAACATGCCCGAAAACATACATTATATATGAGATTATGCTATGCAACTCACACAGATAAACACGGGGTTTTGTTGAAAGGAACCGTGCTATCTAAAACATTTTATTTTGCACGCGTGCTATTTACATGTTATCATATCTGTTTCGGTGTTGTAACTGGAAGTTGGTCGGCTTCCAAGTTACGATGATCAGTTAGGAATGCAAACACACTCAACCTACTGTCATCCGAGTGTACTAGTCTCAGAAATCCATTTTGAGACCCGATCGTTTAAATATTATTCCCTGGATCCAAACACAAGAGGACTCTCCGCCCCATTCCAACAAACACATGGGGACTGTTCACCCAATTCAATAATAAGGGGGCTTCTACCCCTGTTCACTAAATGAGTTCTAGCGCAGTTATGAAAACCTGGTTCTAAACTCATTAGTAATACTCTCTGTCGATGGGAATCGACAGAGGACAGATACAATAGCACGAAAAATGCATAGCAATCTCAGTTTAAAACAAAATAGTTTTAACACGTTTTGAAGGGAAAACACACATTTGATTTTGTACTGAAATAGTTTCCCACCTGGTGTTTGACTTAAAGTCTAGATGCTTTCCTGCTGGCTTGAGCTTATCCTCTCTGCTTTCAATCTCCTACAAGTAATCAAGGATATCCAAATTAGGTCACACGTTCTAGGACACCAAGTCTCATTAGATGAACATCTCAAACATCCCTCATTTACAAAACCGAATCATTGACCAACTCACGTGATTACACATGCTTTAACTCATAACATGCTTCTAACAACATAGCATAAACTCACAGATTGAATTAACTCGAAGAGAAACGGAAACGGAACGAGAAAACATAAGTTCCACAATCTGGGTGGCTGTGTCGATCGACACAGTCCAAGTCGACACAAACCTGTCGACCTCCTCTGTCGATCGACATGAGCGAGTCGATCTACTCCTCCCGACGAACCTCTTGTCGATCGACACAAATTCTGTCGACCGACAGGAGAGTTCGATCAACCTTCGTCGACGGGTGGCCTCCCTGTCGATCGACACACATCCTGTCGACCGACAGGAGTGTTCGATCTTTCTCCTAAAATGAACAGCCTCTGTGTCGATCGACACAGGTCATCTTCTCCGACTTCCTTGCGGCAGAACCTGCAACATCGACGAAAATACTTTCCCACACCTCCGATTCAACATGCAAATACATATTCGAGGTCCCTAAACATTCTAGAACACGAATATTACCTTGAATCTTGAATTAAACACGAAAAAGTGGGTCAAACGGAGCTCACCGGAATGTGGTTCAATGGCGGCGACGAGCAGCGATTTACAGCGATGAAACTCACGTTTCTTGCTATTCGAATGTTCCCTACAACAACAGGAACACGTCTAAATCATCCAAATTCAATTTCATTGCCGATTGAACAAGATTCAAATCAAAACCCAAAATTTCAAACTTGAAATCACCTCACCTTCTCTCTACGATTTCTCCGTCCACGCTTCACTTCACGGCGGCCACTTTAGCTATAATCGAATTTCGAAGAGAGATCTTTACAACGGTGAAGTCGGTTTGATCGATGGTGGCCGGAACGACGCCGGAAGGGTGACGGGTTTGGGGTTGGGTGCTGGGAAATTTTTGGTGTTCTACTCTCTCTCTCTACCTTAGGTTATAAGATGGTAGAATATAACATGTGGTTCTACTATATGATATATTTTCCACCCTTTTATCATAATATATGGTTTAATTCCACCTTGAGTTCAACATTAATTCCACCACATGATATCATCTCATTTCAAATAACACTTGGTAATTCTTCCAAATTTCATACAATATAATCCAACTACATAATGAAATTCAATTTCTAAATCGAAATTGAAACAAAATCGAAAGCTCCCAAGAATTTAAATACGCACAATTTGGGAATAATTCTCTTTATTAAATCGATTAAGCCTTACATTCGCTAAATTACATACGGGGTGTTGCATTTACATAATTTATATAAATAAATTTGCACAATTTATAACTTAAATAAATGTTATATTTTAACTATATAATTTTAATATTTTACTAAATAAGTATTAATTTTTTAACTACATAATTATTGTATTTGAACTAAAGGAGTGTAATCTTAACTAAATAGACGTAATATTTTAAATTATACAGCCATGAATTTTGAGCTAAATAAATATAATATTCAAATTAAATAAGCATTAAAAACATGATTACTAGATGGAACACATAACTAAATTTAACATAAATAAAGACAAAAAATAATTGAATAAAAAAAAATTGAGTCACTGAAGAAAGTGAACCTACTTTTAAAGAACCATGCGAGATTTTAGAAATAAATATAACTTAAATAGCCTCACGATTTAAAAATAAGGATAATATTAATTTAATAAGAATATAATTATATATCCCAAAATTTATATACAAAAGTCACCTTAGTCAGTATTTTCTATTAAATTAATATGTATTCATAATTTGAAAATATTTGTTACATGTTGGGGCCGGGCCCCCGAGGCCCAAGCCCACTAAGCTCAACGACCCAATTAATCGTCAGCCCAAAGTTGCAGGCCCACCTGAAGCGAAGGAAGTACACAAAAGTGCCTAAGACATGGGGTCAACGCCGAGGAGACAAGCTCAGCACTGAGGAGACAAGCTCACCAACGAGGAGAGGAAGCAACCCCTGCGGGATTTTCGGCGACCACGTGCTCCCCAACGACCAGAGCATCATTTCGAGCACAATGAAAGGTCGGTGGCGAGGAAGCAGACAAGTCCAGCCCGGAAGACTGGCTAACCAAAGCCAACGAGATGCTGAAATCTGCCTAAGTCAAGGCCTCGCCATTGAGGACCGAAGCGCCTCTCCATCGAGGACCGAAACGCCTCTCCATCGAGGAGCCGAGGGTCGATATAGAGACGGTCCAGGAAGAGAAACCCTAGCTTACTAGCGGCGCCCGAACGTTGGAGCCCTAACCTCCCCCGAAAAAACCGCAACCGCCCCGATATTCGCGGCGAGCCGTTGCGGCTCGACGCTGAGGATTAGCTACTACCTGCCTGCCCCTATCCTATCTATAAATAGGGGTAGGGGGCTCATTTTTTGTATTGATTCTCTCATAGCAAAATCAAGCTGTAACGCTGTCAAATTCTCGTCCCATTTACACGCCAATAAACTAAATTTATTTCGTTCATCGTCGTCCATCCTTGCCATTTATTTGTCGTTATTTTTTCTTGCTTATCGCTATTATTTGCGATTTTCTAACAAAGTTCTAAGGGCTCCATTTTCTCGTAAAATCGGACCTCAACATTACATATAATGAATGAAAATATTAATTATTGATGTTGATACATTGAATATAAATTAAATAAATATTATTCTACAATTAAACATGCATAATATTTTTGATTTGCGACCAATAAATTATATTAATATTTTAGAATTTACAAACATAGAATAAGAAATTATTTTGAATGAACAGATATATATTTTTTAACTATAAAAACATAATTTTAGTAAATAAGATAATCTATAAAAATAAATTTGCACAATTTATTACTTAAATAAATTTATTACTTTAACTATATAATATTAATATTTTATTAAATAAGCATTAATTTTTAACTACACAATTATTGTATTTGAACTAAAGGAGTGTAATCTTAACTAAATAATCGTAATATTTTATATTATACAAGCATGAATTTTGAGCTAAATAAATATAATATTCAAATTAAATAAACATTAAAAACATGATTACTAGATGGAATACATAACTAAATTAAACATAAATAGAGAAAAAAATAATTGAATAAAAAAATCATCGATCACTGAAGAAAGTGAACCTACTTCTAAAGAACCATGCAATATTTTAGAAATAAATATAATTTAAATAGCCTCACAATTTAAAAATAAGGATAAAATATTAAAATTGATTTAACAAAAATATAATTAAATATCTTAAAATTTATTTACTCTAATATCATTGCATCCAATTTGTTCCTATCTATTATTTATAATTTTTTGCCATAAGATTCATTCTCATTAATCATTATTATGATCAATTGGCCATAAGATGAGTAAATGAGAGGGACACCCCCTCCCACTTAAATTATGAACACAAATTCTATATAAAAAATTTCTCATTATTATTACATTTATACACGTTCTAATAATTGCGCCAGATCTTAGTAAAAAAAATAATTTAAAATTTTTTATTTTGACTTAAAAGTTGTATTTTCTCCTATTTTCATAATTAAAGAAGTTGTGTTCTTTAATATTAAAAGTGAAAAATCATCATATGCCCAATTTATTAAAAATATATTTTAGTTTATACAAAATGTTTAAAAAATACTCCCTTCGTCCCACCTCAATTGTCTCACTTTCTTTTTTCGTCCGTCCCACCTCAATTGTCTCATTACTTAAAAAGACAAAATTTTCACACTCAACAATAAAATATTAATTCCACTCAACTTACTTTACACTCACACTACTTGGTTATTGTGCCCGATCAACCCGGGATAATTCAGCCGGGATGGAGGGAGTATATAATATCTCAAGATGTGAGTAAATATTTATTTATTTTGTATAAAATGAATTTCAAATAATTTGTATCAATTACCACTATAATCATAATTTTCTATAAATGTAAATTATAATATTTAATATATAATACTTTCGTGTTGTAATCAAACTGAGATCATAATTCTAATATTTGTATATATACTAAAGCAAATAAGTCACCATAACTGTTCCCACCAAAATAAAATATATTAAAATTATTGTTATTGTTATTTTATTTATTTTATTTATTAATAAATAAAAATCTGTTAATTTATGAACAAAAATTGGGATTAAATATTCACTTATATTTACTTCCTCAAAATTTATATTTTAGTATCCAGCACGTGTTATTAATATTTCCTAGATCTATTACTTAATTATTAAAAAATTAGATATAAGTAAAACAAATCTTAATATTTCCTTATGCATAAAAAACAATATTTTTTTATTAAAATTATTGATGAGATGTATTTTTGTAATATTATCAATATTTTACCCATTCAAATATTTTATTTTTAGTAGGCTTCAAAATGATTTTATTTTTAAAAAATATAAGTTATTTATATATGCAAAGAAAATTGTCAACTTGATTTTTCGATAAATTGTGATTGATTAATAAATTGATTTTAAATTGCTAAATATATGTCTTGGTATAGATTATTTAGTCGATCACTTTAAATATTATATTTCTATTTATAAAATATATTATGATTAAATTTTTATATTTCGTATATTCAGTATTTATTTTTTAATTTTGAAGATGCAAAGTATAACAACACATCTATGTTTAACATTGGTGGTGTTAGAATTGACTGAGTCAATAACTATGTTTAACACCTGTATATGTTTAACATCTACGTGTTAGACTTTGCTGAGTAAATCTTATCATTCCTTATTTTTTCGTATTTAATTATTTTTGTATATTCAGTTTATTCTAGGATAGATATATATTTTATAAAGATTTGGGAATGAATAGGATTTAATTTATAGATATTTTTGAATAGATTTACTTCCTAATCTTTAAAGATAAATATAAATCTTTCATATCTTTCATATAAATCTTTCACATATATTAACCTATCTTTCTCTAGTTAATCATAAAGTTGAGTTGTAATCAAACTGAGTCGAGTTGAGTCGAGTAATGTTTTATTTATATTTGACTTGTTTATTTTTCAGTCATGCTTTGAGCCACTTTTTTTAAAAATATTTTAAAATTTATTATAAACTGAATCGAACCCTAGTTAAGTTTAATTGAATTTCTAACATTTATATTATAATTTAAATATTCATTTTTTTTTTTAAGAAAATGATGTATTCCAACTTATTCATTCTCAAATTCACTTTTTATATATAACTATAAAGATCTATTTTATTACTCTCAAATGATAAAAATATTAATTTTATAAAGTTAATAATGATATTAATTTTAGCTAACAAACTTACTTATGAATCATGTTTGAATAAATATTTATTGAGTCGAGATCTAAGTAGCTTACAAACAATTTTATGTGTATATGTTGTATGGGAAGTGAAGAAGAAGAGAAAAGCAAAAAACATAAATAATACTCCCTTCGTCCAGCCCAAATTGTCTCACTTTTTTTTTTGTCCCACTTCATTAGTCTCATTTCTAAAAATAGTAACTCTTTTTAATAAAATATTAATTCCATTTAATTCATTCAACACTCACTTTCATTGGTTATTGTGCCCGGTCGAAACTATTCGAGCGAGATGTAGGGAGTATGAGTTAGGTAATCCTGGTGGGAAGGCCAGGATCATGATGAAATAATCATCCGCGACTTTCTGCTCCCCAAATCCCTGGGGATTTTGGAGAAAAATATCTAATAAGTAATTAGCATCTCAAGTCTATATCAATTTAACGACATCTACAACTTTGTGTGATATGGTTCTAATAAGAAAATTAATTCTTGTTTTTTATTTTTTAAAATCACTAATTAACAGTTCTTCATTAATAATAATTATTCACAAGTTCAGGGCATTTACCTAGAGTTATTGAGCGTCACAGAAAGGAGTGTGGAGCGTAGCATCATACTCTAAGGTCAACAGTAACACTAGCTAGGGTTCTAACAAGGAAGATCTGGTACACATAGAAAAGAATGATCTGGTACACATAGAAAAGAATGTGCTTTGATACCACTCTGTCACACTCGCTTAAACGGCGGGGTTACAATATGAAATGCAAAATAATCCATCAACAAGCAAAATACAAGATCACAAAAGTAAGGCATAAACACAATTAGCTGGAAGACCTCACAAGGTTCCCAACAATATTATAGAATTATGATTCACAAGTGAAGAGTTTGCCTTTTGAATTGTAAGTATCTCATTATCTATTTTAGAAGATATATTATTGGCCACATAAATATGAGAATTTATTGATGAATATATATAAGTGTTACAAAATATACGAAAGATATAAAGAAACCCTAAAGATATACAAAAAGATTGAAAATATACGCATGAATATCTTATGCATATCTAAATCATATCTATAATTTATCATCCCCTCAAGTGAGACGTCGGACTCGAAGCTTCTGAATTATAAATAGTTAGCGATATTAACTTATTTTTGTGTAATTTATATAAAAAAGATTTGGGTACTTTTAACTGACAACAATACATTGAAACATTTTCCCAAAAATATCAATATATCATAATATTATTCATGTTTACTTTTATATTTAATATATTCAGTTTATAATATATAGCATTATGTTAAAATATATTGAAATATTGTTCAAACAATAAAATAATATATTTTTGACATTTAAATTTATGAATATATAAAGATTTTGATGTGTTTTAATTATTTTATTAGAGATTCTAAATATATAGACTATAGCGCAATTTTTTATTATTTAAAGGGTTAAAAAAATATGAACATATTTAATGACATAAAACGGACTAGCCCGAAAACAGAAGGATTAAAATTAAATTGAGATATTTTAGCTTGAAAAAATTTAAATCCATTTAAATCGGAACTAAATAATAGTAAATTGATAGGACAAATTCGAAGTCCCATGAGTAGATCCATTTAACATTTCTACTAATTTCTTAAAAAGAGAAATGAGGAGTTATTTTGATCGGATTTTATGGAAAATTTATACGATTAAGATTATACCTATTATTGAATCAAAAAATAAAAAATAAAAAATTTATACCGATTGTAAAATTAATCACGAAGCGAGATACTTCAAATTTTCTAATTCACATATCTTTACAAAATAAGAGAATATATATTATCTCAAAAAAAAAAAGAAAAAAAGAATATATATAAAAAAGCAGAGAGATGATCAAATAAAAAGAAACAGGCGTTGCTGTGAGAGAGCCGGCCGAAATGGCCGGAAAAATCGTGATCATATTTGACTTCGACAGAACGCTGATCGAAGACGATAGTGACAGATGGGTCTTGACGAAGATGGGTCTCACCCAATTGTTCCGCGAACTCCGCCCCACTTTACCCTGGAATTCTCTTATGGTCTGCACATACTTATATACATATATTTACATAATTTGTGCATGTATCCTCAAAGTTTTAATCTTCAAGTTCTTCAGATTGTTTATGCTAGCCGAAAACTGATAAGCATTACTGAATTCTTCTTTGCATTTGTATCTACCCGTAAATGTATTTGTTGGTGATCTCGTATACTAGTTAGGGTTAATTTGTTAATTTGGTTCACTCTTAATCATCAAGAACACAAATGGAGATTCATTCTTGTATATGTGATTTTGATTTAGTTTTCTCTGATTATCTGCTTTTAGTAAAATTTAATGTTTTGGTTGCGGAGATATGGATGTATGCTTTTATTCTTCAAACTACAGATGAGTTTTCCTCAATGCCACTGTAAAAAGACATAGAAGTGGGAGTATTCAATTGGACTACATGCCTTCAAGTTCATTATTATGTATCTAGTTTTTGATTCCGGTGATTTTGTAATCTTGGAGATGTGATTCATTGTACCTTGGCATTGTGTTTTAAGTAGTCATCTGCTTTTATAGGATAGGCTATTGGAGGAGCTACACACACAAGGAAAATCAGTTGATGATATTGCTGAGTGTTTGAAAGAGATGCCGCTGCATCCTGATGTTGTTTCAGTTATCAGATATGCTTATGCTCTTGGGTACTTCATTGGCATCTTGCTGTCGTTGTTTAATTTTTCGTTCCATTAGTGGCATGTGATAAGATGGGAAATATGTTTTTTTTGTGGTGGTTTTAGATGCGACTTGAAGGTTTGCAGTGACTCAAATCAGTTTTACATCAGAGCTATTTTGGAACATTATGGGATATACAGCTGTTTCTCGGAGATCATCACGAACCCTGCTGTTGTAGACAATGGAAGGCTGAGGATCTTTCCTTACCATGGTGCAGCTGCACCTCATGGTTGTAATCTCTGCCCCTCCAACTTGTGCAAGGTACATTTATTACTCATTTAAATGTTTGTACATGCCTTAGAGCCTTGACTTCTACTTCTCTCAATTGATGATGATTGATGCCTTCTCCCATTGATGCTTATACACAGTTTAAAAATCATTTCCTGATTTGGATATTTTATACTACAAAGATGATCTGGTTTGTATTGTCATGTTTGTCTCAAATTAAATGGAAGAATAAAAACATCTCATTTGATATAAATGCTTTTTACTTATAACTAAATCTTTCTTAACCCCATCTGTGTTATAATCAATGAATATATTGAAAAGGTTGAGTTGTAAATTCCATTTTTGGGGTTCCTTTTCAATCATGGCCTTTGCAAGCCTAACATTTTAAAACTGCAATATTGATGACAAACTTTCTTTCTTTTTTCCTAATTCGAATAACCTGACATAATTACATCTGACATATTAGGTGTTTGATGATTTGTGTTGGGGGAATTTGGCCTCCTGTGACTTGAATTGTATAAAATTGAAAATCCGTTGTTAACATTTTGATATTTTAAATGTTGTGTTAAATTCACAAATTTTGTCAATTTCTCTGATTACAAATGCAAATAACCATAATTATCTTTAACTTGTCAAAAGATTGAAATTGCTGTAATCCCTTTAATTATCTACAGACTACAGTCCACCTCATCTCAAAAGACGGTATGGATTGACTCTGAAAAGTTCCACTAGGTGGTTGTTTGAAATGCATTATAATTTATAACCCCCTTTCTTCTTAAACTAAACATGATACTTTCGAATTCGAGCCTAGTGTTGTAGCCTTTAGCTTCACCTTGACCAAAGACTAAAATATTCACAATCCCTTTGACAAATCTTCTACCATTCTAACAGAGAGCATTAATACAACCTTGTTAAAAGGTTAACCAAAATTGGCACAAAATTGTTTAAACTCATGTTGGCTTCTTAATGCTATGGCAGGAAACCCTAGTGGCTAACATACTCTTTCCCTTTCAAGTAGTAGTAATTGATGAAAATTCTGTGGAGTTGTCTAGAAATTTTTTTAAGGGGCTTGAGGCATTGTGTGGATTTAGCTGTGTGATGTATCTTATATTCTTATAGGCTTTCATTACAATAAATAGTGAGCCTAAACATTTAAGTGTTGGACTCCTTCAGTAGTCATCAAAGTGAATTTTTGAATGTAATATTTTATCAAGGAGGTAGATAAACAGGTCTTTGCCTGTTAACATGTTATTGAGATCAGTTCTAAGTTGTAAACTAACACCTAACATTTTCTCCCTATCCTCTTATGCAGGGCCGACTGATCGAGCAGATCCAGGTTTCCTTGTCTGAAAGTGAAAGCAAAAGATTGATATACCTTGGAGACGGGATGAATGACTTCTGTCCAGCTCTGAAGCTTGGTGCCGGAGACTATGTTATGCCAAAGAATAACTTCCCTTTATATGAGCGCATTATGAAAAACCCTCAACTTGTCAAAGCAGAAGTGTGCGCATGGGACGACAGTAAACATTTGGCCAGGATCCTAGGCAAACTTATCGATTGCTTGTCCGAAGATAAGTTAAGTCCCTCAAGCAATCAGTCCTAGTATCGATGATGCACCATTCTACCCTACTCTTCACCTACCCAAATCACATTCTCTAACACTGATCATCGATTTGTGAAGTTCAAGAGTCGGTTTTTTATTTTTATTTTTGGTATATTATTATGGTTTGTTGGGGAGAGCAGGTTGTCCGTGTGCAAGCTGGAGGAATTCCAAGAATGTCAACCTCCAAATTTGCATATATTTTCTTCTTACTCAGGTTTCAGTATTGATCATTAACAATTGAAGGTTTCTAATGAATTTACTGGTTTCAATTTCGTCAATTATTCTCAATATTTTGGTTAATGGTTATGATGCACGCAAAACCATCCCTTTTAGAATGACATTGTACGAGATGGTGGTCTGTCATTGACACATATGCATTTGTATACAATGCATTCTATATTATTTTGATACAAATGTTCTCATTTTCGATCAGTTGATCAGAATTAATTGAAAACATTCCGATCGGAACGAAATGTTCGTTTCTGATAAGAATGTTTTATGCTCCCGTCAAAATGATATAATTTCGAACAAAATTGAAAGCATTTTAATTGGAATTCTTTCAATATCTCACTGTTTTATAAAACTACACAATCCATTGAAGATTCATGACTTCTTAATTAAAAGTAAAGAGTTCTTTAATCACTAAATTTTTTCTTTGCAGTAATAAGATTTCATTATATTTAGAGATTAGTCGACCTATATCTTTTATAGGAGTTCTTTTAAAAAAATTAAAAATAAAAATAAAATTCACATTTCACTTTTCAAGCATTAAATAAATATTGTTTATTATAGATAAAGAAATAATGCCCTTATAAAGAGAGAATAAATGACGAATGAATCATCGTTTTCATATATCCAAATCCGGCCCCACAACCGCTTCCCACCCCGCCACGTTATTTTATTTCCCCCACATTTCCAACCGCGAACCCTAACCACGCCCGGCGGCGCCACTCCAAACGGCAACGGGAATGCCTGCCGGAGAATTCCTTCACCCCTCTCCGCCCCCGCCGCCTCCGGGGTCGGAGCAAGAGGAGGAATGGGTGTGGGCCCAGATCAAATCCGAGGCTCGTGTAGACGCCGAAGCTGAGCCGGCCCTGGCTAGTTATCTCTACTCTACGATCCTCTCTCACTCCTCCTTGGAGCGTTCTCTCTCTTTTCACTTGGGCAACAAGCTCTGCTCTTCCACTCTGCTCTCCACGCTTCTCTACGATCTCTTCCTCGACATATTCTCCCACGACCCTTCCCTTCGCTCCGCCGCCGTCGCCGACCTCCGCGCTGCCCGTTTCCGTGATCCCGCCTGCGCTTCCTTCTCTCACTGTCTTCTTAATTATAAGGGATTCCTTGCTTGCCAGGTGTCGATATTATCTATACACTTTTATTTTGTTGTCTAATTGTACGACGATAATTCTCTGCCTATGTGATTGCTTTGTTTGAAGATTTTAAGAGGTGAGATTTTGTTTTTGCTAAGTTTATTTGATATTACTTGTTACTTCTGCTTTTAGATACTTTTTGTTATTTGCTGAGTTTTTTATTTAATCAATTCCGTCTTTTATATTGGTTTAGTGTGGATTGAATTTTCGTGTTATTGGGTTGTTGATCTTTGCGACTGTGATTGTAATCTTCACTTAATAAAAATTGATAAAAATTTCAGTCTTGTGTTTGCCTCTGATGCTTGAACCTTCTTTAATCGCCCTGCAGCAGTGATAAACTAGATATAATGGTTTGCACCACTTATGATGACCACAAATAATCGATACTTTTAGGATTTTATCTCTCAACGTCGAGTAAGAACTCAGTCCAAGGTCAAAATCTTACTCCTCATGATACCTGAAATTTGAAACTTGATTCCTGGGTATCAACGTTCCCATGCTTGAGTAAGAATTTAATAGTTTGATCGTCCTATTTTTCCCTTTCTTTGTATGCAATATCTTTCAAATTTATATTTTTGGCCTTCCACTCATTCATTCTAACCTTCATTTTTGCCTTTGAAACCCTTTTTGACAGTTTAATTTGGAAGAGAAGTCATCTTATAGCTTGTTTAGTACTTGGGTCAATATTCTGGAGGGGACCATGTTTGATCTTCCACTTTCTTCGTAGGCGTTATATTCATCTTTCAAATTTGTTTCCTTGGGTTTTCTAGTCATTAATTCTGACCTGCAATATGACCTTAAGAATACTTCTTGGACAGTACAAAATTAAAGTCTTTCTGTAATTATTTCCATGCTTTTACCCTGGAAGCAAAATTATTTGTACCACATCATTGGATTTCTGGTGGAGAGGTAGTCAATGACCACTTAATTCATTGCTTAATCTGTCTCATCTCTGAATGCATTTTATGAGCATGATATCCTCGTTGATTTCTCCTATGAGTATCTGGTTGCATGTATTATGATAGTTAAAATTTTAAAGTATCATGTGAATTGTGAATGGAGTATTAGTATGCTTGATTCTGCTCTGTGGAAAGAATTCTTGATTGTCTTTTTGCAGTCATTTGATGGGTATATCTCTATTTTATATTGTCATTATATGATCATTTTCTCAAGAGCTTGGTACTTCTGCACAGTTTTTTTTTCATTTTTAGGACTGAGTGTTGGGGAAGAATTTATTGACACTACACATTAGTTAATTCTGTAAGCGTTGGGGTCATTGGCATTTTTTGAAATAATGCTCGAACACCGTACATATCTGTGTATTCAGGCTCAACGAGTGGCTCACAAACTATGGACTCAATCTCGAAGGCCTTTAGCACTTGCACTCCAATCTCGAATCTCAGATGTCTTTGCTATAGATATCCACCCGGCTGCAAAAATCGGAAAGGGCATCCTGTTTGATCATGCAACTGGAGTTGTTGTAGGCGAGACAGCTGTGATTGGCAACAATGTCTCCATTCTCCACCACGTAACATTGGGTGGAACCGGCAAGTATGGCGGTGACCGGCACCCCAAGATTGGCGATGGAGTGCTGATTGGTGCTGGAGCAACAATACTCGGGAATGTGAATATTGGGGAGGGGGCAAAGATTGGTGCAGGGTCACTAGTGCTGATAGATGTGCCTCCAAGAACAACAGCAGTGGGCAATCCAGCTAGGTTAGTGGGTGGGAAGGAGCAGCCGACGAAGCACGAGGAGATCCCCGGGGAGTCGATGGATCATACTTCGTTTATGTCTGAATGGTCAGACTATATCATATGATGTCGACCAGTAATATGGACTTGTAGGAAATATAGACATATATGTATAGAAGTTGCATTAGGTAAACATTATCTGCCATGCCATGTCTTTTTCTTGTTGATTGTCGTTTGTATGGGTTGCAATAAAATAACAAATTGTGATGCTCACATACTTTCACAATTCTGAGCTTCTTAGTTCATTTCTTTTCTTTAAATTAATGTATTAATTTAAAATTGTCAAATACTTTTTTCTTTTTTTCTTTTTACCACTGAGTTCCGAGTGGTTTTTGTTAACCACTTTTTTTTATTTACTGAAAAGGCTACATTTAGTGAAATTTAATTTCATATACCTGGCACTGATTTGTAAAAATTCAAAATGACTAATCATTTCTTAATAACTTGAAAGATAAAATAGTTCTGGAAAAGATATAAAACAAAGTTATTTAAATAAAATTCATAGATAAAATAGATGTACAGATTTAGAAAATAATTAAAATATAAGTTGTAATTGAGCAAAAAGTGAAAAAATATTTGTAACCTTTATAAATATATAATAACTAGAAATAAATATATAATAACTAGAATTACACCACTAATTAAATTATATATTTAAATAAATATTAAGCATAGATTATTAGAAATATAAAAAGTGTATAATAATATTTGTAACCATTATTAAGACAATATACAATTACTTTTTTTTTTTTTGAGCATATTACGACAAACAAACATTTTCTTGAAGTTGATGGATGAACTCTGATAAAATTTCTTGGCTTGAGTGAGAGTTTTTTGAATCCACTTTCATTTCGGAAGAGAACATCTTATGATATAATTCTGGCTAGATTAGGTATCTGGTATATAGGGAAGAACGACGATTGAAATTGTATGCTTTAATTTTATTCTCTGCTTTTTATGTAAGGTAATTTAATTAAAATAATGGGATTCACTCTCTTTCGGGGAAAAAAGATGGGCGAATTCATAAATTCTGCTATTCAGCTGTTATAGTGCTGGAAAACCCCAGATTTTGGTGCTATACGATGGCTTTGCTTCTCAGAAATCGGAGTCCATTCTCCTTTGCGTTTCAACGACTACAACTTCGATGCTTCTCCACTTCACTCCCATGTATTGCTTACACCTCTTCTCTCGCTTGCATATGTACATTCATAAACATTTATAAATCTGAATCGAGTTTTTTTTTTTTTTTAATTGATGCTATTTCGACTATAGCTGTTAAGGAGGAGGAGGAACTGAGTTGTGTGGAAACAGGGGTTAAGAGCAGTTTTATTCATCCATCTGCAGTTGTTCATCCGGATGCGATTTTAGGTCAGGTAATTTTTACAGTAATAGATTATAGTTTTGTGGCCAATCTGTTTAGGGTTACTCGTAGTCGTGAGTTGTGAAACTAATTTATGTAATATGGCTAATCCTGGGTTTCTTTTTTGTTATTATTTTCTTTTTTATTTTTATTATAATAGTAGGAACTTAAGAAACACGCTCCTCATTCAGGAAAAAACACCAAATATGTGCTTCATGGTATTATCCTAATTCCTAGGTTCTGATAGCTACAGTCATCATATGCTATGTATTGGCACGCTCACTTTATACTAATTGATGCTGTTGTGTTATTGCACAGTTTATGTTATTTTAGAATAATTTTCTGTTTGGCAATTTACGGGTACATATCTTCTGAGTGCCCTGAATCAGTAGAGATTTGGTTTACCACTCTATTCCATGAACTCGTAGATAAATGTAATGGTTCTTCACAGTTAAGTTCACCCTTTGATTTCTACGATGATGTCAATTGATAAAGTCCTATCCAAATATAGGGTGTTTCCATTGGTCCCTTCTGTACTGTTGGACCTTCTGCAAAGTTAGGGAGTGGTTGTCAGTTATACCCAGGGAGCCATGTGTGTGGTGATACAAAGATAGGAAATGACTGCACTTTGATGATGTAAGATAATTTTCATATCTAAGACTGGTTTGTAACTTTGTAGTTGTCTATATTGTTCCATTCAAAGCTGAATCTGCCTACTGTGTCTACAGGGGTGCTGTAGTTGGTGATGACCTTCCTGGTTGTACTATAATTGGATGTAACAATAAAATTGGGCATCATGCTGTGGTGGGTATTAAATGTCAAGATATGAAATACAAGGTATGTTGCAATCCAAGGCATTTCAGTATGCAATCAATCCTCACTTTTAAGGTAAACAAAAAAATGCTACTTGATTAGTGGTATAGATTACACAAAACATGATTTCTCTGACTCTTACGCTATGATATGAGTGAAGTCTTTTATTTCCGAAAAACATGTTAAGCCTCTTTGAGTATTAGTCATTTCTTGTGTCGGGATTGACTATCTGAAACTTTCTGTGAGTTATGCAGTTGTTGCCATGTTATAGTATACAATGTACCGTTATGCTGTTTAATAGATAGGGGAGTCTTTGATACCATTTTATTTATTTTAGCCAGGTAATGAGTGTTTCCTTGAGATAGGGGACAACAATGACATTAGAGAATTTGCATCTATTCATAGATCTTCAAGGCCAGATGCAAGAACAGTATGTAACATGACCTTTTGCTCATTATTTCACATTACATTGGGGTCTGAAGTGTGTTGATAAAGATATACCTATATATCACAATTTTTTCATCAACAGATCATTGGTGATAACAATCTTATAATGGGATCCTGTCACATCGCACATGACTGCAGAGTTGGTAACCATAATATTTTTGCAAATAACACTCTATTGGCAGGCCATGTAAATGTGGAGGTGGAGCTCTAGATCTTTTCCCCTAGCATTTTGCCCTCACCAATATGTTCTTAGATGTTATAACTTTGTTGATGTAACAAAGAGTTTGTACATTGTTTAATTTGCAGGACTATACTCACACAGCAGGGGCCACTGTTATACATCAGTTTTGTCATATTGGTTCCTTTTCTTTCATTGGCGGTGGATCTGTCGTAAGAACTTATCAGAATTCATATTCTTGTGCTGTTTATTATCGTGGAATTGTCATAATTAGAGTAGATATTCAACCCTTGTTTATATAAGTGGGATTCCCTCAACTGTAGTCATAAATCTTCTTTTAGTGTATACTAAACGCTAGAGCATCAATTGACAAAAGAACCTTCAGTTCTCTTATCTTCATGCTGGATCTTGAATAAAATACTGTATGGCTTAGGAATCAGTTTTGAATGTGCTGCTGGCCTTGATACCTGTGTACCTCAATTTCGTTACAATTCGCTCCCTGCAAACCACGCTCCCAATCACTCCCACAAAAACCTTTCCATTCAACATTTATAGATTGGCTGCATTCTTTGTGCTTGTGACATGCATATTATAGCAATAGTTTTCGAGTCCTGCGACTTAAGAAACTTTGGAAATCCATGAGACTTCATGATCAACTAATTGAATTGTATTCAATACATATCCGAAATGATGATTTTTATATATCTGATACACCTCGAAGGTTTCTCAAGATGTGCCCAAGTACACAATGGTCTCTGGTGAACGAGCTGAGCTACGTGGATTAAACCTTGAAGGTCTAAGGCGCCGTGGGTTCTCAGTTGGAGAGGTTGGTTTTCAGTCATTTTGTAAATGTTTGTATCTATCATGGTTAAGTCATTCTACTGTATGATAAGTTGAATATGCAGCATATGACCTCCAATGTGTATCCTGAATTACTTTTATGCCTGATCTTCAAGTCTCCAAATGAAAAGATAAAAAGGGAAGAACGACACGACTAACTTGAGCTGATATATCTGTCCCAGATAAAGAGCCTGAGAGCAGCTTACCGAAAAATATTTATGCCTAGAGATGGAAGTTGTGAAAGCATTGAAGAGCGTCTGTGGGAAGTGGTATTTCTCCTTGTCGGTTTTGGTATTGTGATGTTTTGTTTATCTTTATTATCCTCGTGGGTGTGTTTTTCAGGAGAAGGATGGGGAATTGGGTGGAGTGGGAGCTGTGTGTTTGATGGTGCAATCCATTAGGGATTCTTTTGCAGAGTATCGCCGCGGTATTTGCAAATTTAGGCCATGGACTGCTGGATCCTAATACTACAATACAACTAGTAATATTTATACACTTCAAATTGTATAATTTCATCATCTGGTGTATCACTGTTAAATATTTTAGTTCGGTCCAGGCATCTAAATCTCAGAAAACCCGACTCATTATGTTCTCTTTTGACAAGTTTATTTTCGAAGGCAAATTCTTTCAAATTTATTTCCTTCCATAAAAATATCTTAGCGAAATAGTGGAACGCCAGTACGTGGTGAATCGCACCACTTAAAATTGATAAAAATTTTGAAATGACCATTTTAGCTATAATACATTACAGTTTTAATTACTTTTATGTTGACATTTAAAATTTAGTCAATCATACAAATCTCATACATTTTGCAGGTTATTTTACATGTGAATTTGAACTAGAGCTTTGAAATAATTACAAAATTGAAAGAAATGTGGAGAGACCGAGTGGGAATATAATTAAAAATATAATTATTGCAATCGAGTGCGATTCGGGTGCAACCATGTGGGACCAGATAGTTCAGAAAGGTTCCTGAGATGAGTACAACTTCGGGAGTAATTTCGGGAGTGACTCAATTGACTCCGAGTGCGCCCGGACCAAAAAAAATAAAACAAAAAAACTTCGGGAGTGACTCAATTGACTCTGAGTGCGCCCGGACCAAAAAAATAAAACAAAAAGGCAGTCAATTTTGCCTGAATTATTGTGTCCAAACCCTAATCAATCACCCTCCTAATTCTCCATTGGTGGGGTGCGTACGTGTATCAGTGATTACATCATTATATTACCTATGTTCCCACCACAGTCGCTGAGTTTGGACAGAGCTTTCATCTAGGGGGTTCGATTGCATGTAATGTTTTTAATACTTTTAATGCTTCTCAAATGTTATTGTTGTTAAATAATTTTAATTAATTGTGACATTTATTTTTGTGGGTTTGGGTCTATCAGGTCATTCCGATGTTGGGAGCTGAGTGTGCTAGAGTGAAGTATCCGAATGGTATTCCAAGATTTCTGAAATGTAAGTTTATCAAGCCGGAGGCCAAGAATTGGCGTACTTTTTTTGCTGATCAGAATGTAAGTATTTTCTATAGCTATTTTTAGATTTTAGTATGTTGTTACTAGATTTTATTTATTTATTTTTTTTTTTGCAGCTCGCATCCTTATATGTTTTACATCCTTCTACTGAGGAGGAAAGGAGTGCATATTATTTGTCCACTCAATTGAAAAACCCCATTGGTGTTTCATTCCGGATTGTTAAGAATTCGGTACGCCCGGTAAGGAGACGAAATGACAGTCTCCTTATTCTGCATCGTTGAGCAACCCGTGCGGGAAGAGGTCATGATGATCGGGGGAGGAGATCATGATGATTAGGGGTATGAGGAGGATGAACCTCATTCCCATGAGGCACATGAGGGGGGTACATGCTGAGACAGTGGCTAAGACCAATGAAGAGCGGACAAATTTTCATATAGATTTCTGTCAGTCACATGGTTCAGAGCACGATATAATAACATAAAGAAACTTTTAACAATTTTATATCAAAATTTATTCACATTCATGCACATTTCTCTATTAAATTAATTAAAAATCAAATTTAACTACTTAGATTTGATTAAAGCGTCAAAAATTTTGTTTTTGTATCAATTTTAAATTAATTCCAATGTAAAAATGTGTACTTTTGACTAAAATTTTAATGAGTTTATAAGGATAGCTAAAATTATGATGTATTCTAAATAATTAAGACCTTAGGATAAATATAGAATTAACTTCCCACGTTATTTTCTATTAAATCTCACATCTGATTTGACCAATTCAATTTGATTTTAGTTTATCTTGGAGTTTTTTTTTTTGAAAATCTGAATTATATTATTATAAAATTAAAATGTGATTTGCTTACAAATATTGACTGGCATAGAAAATACTCCTAATATATTTGTGAGTTGTCAAGATTGATTCATGTTGTATGCAAAAATAGTTGGGCAGGGGTGAGTCCGTCAAATCATCTGCTCAACACAACTGGGGTTAACTGCAATTCCGAGAAAATAAATAGGGCTTAAACGAAATTTCAACAAAATACCGTGGCAAAAAGATTTCGTCTCTTCTCTATGTGCAGCATTGAGCAGACTCTGGGTTCCCCAGCTTCACTACTGTAAGCGACAAAGACAAAAATATGAAAACTGTAAGTACAATATTATGCTTATTCTCATTTTTTGTTTTTGTTTTTCTCCTCCTTATTGATGGAAATGCGATTTGAATTGAATTCCTTATACCGTAATTGCTTCCTAAAAGTCTGGAAGCTAGATTTTCCTTCTTTGGCTAGTTGCAGTAATTCAGTTGTTACCGCCATCAGTGAAAGTTTGTTCAATCCAATTTTATCAGGTTCGTTTTGGAGGAAAACAAATGTGATTCAATTTTTATTAGATGTATGTCCATGGAGATTGGCTTAGAATTGCCCTCTAGACGGGAAGGAAGAGTAAATGCCGCACCGGTTGTAAATGATGATGACGGTGGAGAGAATGTTGTTGATCATGAAGAAATTATGGGAGGTGGCGATGTAGTGAATTTGAATGTCTTTAGTGATAACGGAAGCAGGGCTGAGAGTTACATGCCTCGAAATGGTATGGAATTCGAGACAAAGGAGGCGGCCTACTCTTTCTATAGGGACTATGCTTGGTCAGTTGGATTTGGGATTACCATAAAATCCAGTCGAAGGTCGAAGAAATCTGGAAAGTTCATTGATATAAAGATATCATGTTCTAGGTTTGGGAGCAGCCGTCAATCTAGCACGACTATTAGTCAAAAGCAGTGTACTAAGACAGACTGCAAAGCTAGCATGCATATCAAGAAAAGACCGGACGGGAAGTGGTTTATATTCAATTTTGTTGAGGAGCACAATCACGAAATAATTCCTGGTGATTTCTATAATACTATAAGGGGGAGGAAGAATCAGGAGGCCAATGCTGTCTGCCAACAGAAAGGGCTGCAGTTGGTTTTAGACGAGAAGGATATCGAGTTACTGCTTGATTATTTCATGCAAATGCAAGCTGAGGCTCCGGGCTTTTACTATGTAATAGATTTTGATGCTGAAGCATGTATGAGAAATGTATTTTGGGTTGATCCAAAAGGTAGACGTGATTATGTTCCTTTCAATGATGTGGTCTTCTTTGATACACATTACATCAGAAACAAGTATAAAATTCCTTTCGTACCTGTTGTCGGGGTGAACAATCATCTTCAGTTCATTTTGCTTGGATGTGCTTTGATTGGGGATGACACAAAGTCTTCTTTTACTTGGTTAATGCGCACCTGGCTTAGAGCAGTTGCTGGCCATAGTCCCAAAGTGGTTGTCACTGATAACAACAGGTCACTTATAGAAGCCACACATGATGTTTTTCCTAATGCTTCCCATTGTTTTTGCCCGTGGCATGTGTTTGCTGAAGTTGGTCGAAATCTTAGTCATGACTTTAATGATTCTGAACTCTTTTTGATGAAATTTAAGAGATGTACTTATAATTCCTGGTCAAGTGAAGAATTTGAGAAGAGATGGCACGAAATGGTCAAGCAATTTGATCTCGCAGATGATAAGTGGATGCAGTCATTGTATGACAACCGTGAGAAATGGATTCCTGCATATATGAGGGAGGTGTTTCTTGGTGGGTTTTGTACGGTTGAGAGATCACAAAGCGTAGTGTCCATCTTTGACAAGTATTTGCAGAAGGAAACTACATTTAACAAGTTCTTCGATCAATACAAAATATTTTTGCAGGATAGGTGTGAAGAAGAAATAAAAGCAGAGTTTGAAACTCGGAGCAGCGGATCAATGTTAATTTCTCATTTACCTTTTGAGAAACAGATGTCTAAACTTTATACAAATGCAACATTTACAAGGTTTCAAGCTGAAGTTTCTGGCATGCTTTCTTGCACTCTTGAAAAAAAATGTGAAGATGAGGAAACCATTATGTATAGTGTTAATGATCTTGAAAGGAAGCAGTGTTTTACTGTATCCTGGAGTAAGGGGAAATATGACACCTATTGTTTATGCCGTTTGTTTGAATATAGTGGATATCTCTGCAGGCACGCCTTATCAGTTCTCCAACTATCTGGCATTCCCACCATCCCGCCGAAGTATATACTGAAGCGATGGACGCGAACTGCAAGGATTATGGATATAACTAAAACATCAGTTAATATGAATTGCCGGGTCCAACGCCTTAATGATATTTGCAAACTTGCTATTATGCTAGGTGAGGAAGGTTCATTGTCAGGGGAAGCTTATAAAGTTGCACATCATTCTCTACAAGAAGCCATGAAGCATTGTACACGCTTGAACTATTCTTTAAAGAGCAACCTGGGGACTACCAAGACTGCTCATGATGGTCTTTCAGATGTTGGGCAGAACAAAGACAAAAGCATTGCAAAGACATCGAAGCTAAAAGTTCCAAGGAAGCGAAAGGTTAGTTTTTTTTTTTTTCAGTCTTCAGCAGCACCGTGGCTGTGTGGCAAATTAGAAGCAAAATTCGGCATGAGAATTCATATTCTCATAAACAGGTACGAGCTGAGCCTGAAACACTGTCCATTGGGATTGAGGAAAGCAGTCAGGATGTGGTTTGTCCCCTGTTAGATCCTAATTTATACCTGTATGTTGAAAACATCTTGGAAAAACTACATGTTTATGCAACTCTACACATATTTATAGGAGCAGCTGAACCAAAGATCACACAGACTTCATGACTACCACAGTTCTCAGCAGGACTTGCAGGGGACAGTATGTCGTATTTATAACTTCAAACCAATTTCTTGCTTTTCTCTTTCTTTTCCTAACTTCAATGAACTATTCTGAATCTAATAATCTGCAGCAATCTGGGCTCCCCATAATCAATGATTACTGTGGTGCAGAGCATGGCGGTCAAGGACTGGTACTACAGATTTGGTTTTTGCCTTTTGGATATTGGTTCATAGACTCTTGTAGTTGTAACTAAATTGACTTTTTTTGACAGAGGCAGTTGAATTCAATCTCTTCTATGCAAGATTGCTACAACGCTGACCAAGCAATTATGCAGGGTGTTCTGGTACAATTATTTGAATCATTATGGCCTTAACTGTCTTCAAGTTGTTTTACAATATCCTTGGCATTCATATGTATTTCTGCGAAGCACAACTTCTTTAAAGTTGACATTAACTTACTTATTTTTATTTCTTTTCCAATCTAGGGGAATTTTTCAGCTCATTCTAGTCATCATGCTACCCAGCAGAATCTGCATGCTCTGGTATATGAATGAGTGGACTCCATAACAAATCATTTCACGTGTTAGCAACAACTCTTGAAACTATAATTTGCGATTTCAGGGCCATTTTAGCTTCAGGCTCTCATCCCTGGAAGGTTTTTTTCAACTGAGGGATAACTTGCACAATGTAATATTTGTATCAGAAAACTTTCATAATGCTTTTCTATAAGCTATCCCATTATATTATGTTTTTGTTCTTCTCAATGCAGGAAGCTTCTGTTAATTTGATGTCAAAGAATTTGCATGACTAATATGTATGGAGGAGATCTGCTGCTCCAGTTCAATAGAAGGGTAATTAATTCTGCTTTTGAAAGATTTTATTTTCCCTTCCTAATCCTAATACTCTGTATTTTCCTTAAACAAATGAAATCTAGAAAATAATTTTCTTCCATTCTCTCTCTTTTACCAGGAACCGACAATGTGGACATTGTGGAGAGTGTTTGCCGACTTCAATCCTGGACTAGGTTTTTAATTTTGTAAATTTTTTCAACTTAATTTTCTTTTGTTAAATAAAAATATTGTTTTTATAATAAGATATATGTGACAGACTGTAAATTTTTTGTATCTGAACTTGAACATAAAGTATAAAATATATTAAAGGTTTGACCCTTCCCTCAGTGGATCAATCACTTTCTCTCATCCTTGTCCGAACATTCGCCCCAAGCCTCAGTTGCAGCAGCCATGGCAGTGAGCAACAACGTAACCGCTCTGCTGAACTTCATCGCGCTGATGTGCTCCATCCCCATCATCTCCGCCGGCATATGGCTGGCCTCCAAGCCGGACAACGAGTGCATCCGGTGGCTCCGGTGGCCTCTTATCTTCCTGGGCCTCGCATTCCTCTTCGTCACCCTCACCGGCTTCGTGGGCGCCTACTGGAAGAAGGAGGGCCTTCTCGGCCTCTACCTCGTCTGCATGTTCATGCTCATCGTCCTTCTCCTAGTCCTCCTCGTCCTCGCCTTCGTCGTCACGCGCCCCGGCGGCGCGTATGCTCCCCCCGGCATGGGCTTCCGCGAGTACCGCCTCGCAGGGTTCTCCTCCTGGCTCCGGGATCACATCACCAGCGACGATAATTGGGGAGGAATTAGGGCGTGTTTGGCGGAGTCCCAAATCTGCCCCAAGCTCAGTCGCAAGTATATATCTGCTGCCGATTTCTTTGCCGCGCATCTCTCTCCTATTGAGGTAATTAAATTAAAAAAAAATGGCTTCTTTGTTGGGGTTATTGGCTTTTTCTCTTCTGTTTTCACCCAAACTCTTTCTTTGTGCTTGAGTTTCTTGATAAGGTTTATGATAAGTGCTCGAGTACTGCATAGTTAAATGATCTCACATCATCATTGCATAATATTGTGTTAATTTCTAGTAAAACCATCCTGTGGAGGTCTGTCTGATCATTCTTTTTAGCTGATTTTGGGTGGAGGAAGTAGTCTTCTTTTTTTTTTGATTTCTGGGACTGAACATGCCAGAAGTTTGTTTTCTTGAATTCTGAAATGCAAATCATTGCCGACAGAGGCTGAGATGTTTATCCATCAAAAAATGCAAAATGACACCAATTGGTATGGACCCACATGACAAAATTTGTTGGGAACTTTCTTTTCTTCATTTATTGTAGTG
The DNA here is from genome assembly GCA_026898455.1 of Plectranthus barbatus. Lineage (NCBI taxonomy): Eukaryota > Viridiplantae > Streptophyta > Magnoliopsida > Lamiales > Lamiaceae > Plectranthus > Plectranthus barbatus. Next base: position 587,341 of record JAPKLW010000308.1, read on the forward strand.
TCGATAATTGGGCTAGGTCAAGTTTGTCAAAAAGGCTTTCATCATGGCTTCATTTGAACAAAAGCTCTCATCTATTCAACTACCGCATTACTTCTTTCTGGAATCTCATATCATACCTAATGGTGGTCCATTCAGCATTGCCAATTGCCTACCCACCAATAATGGATCATGATCATTTATATATCAAAAGTTTACTCTTTCCACACAAACAAATTCATCAAATATATGATTTTGAGTTTTGAGACAATATATATCTTATTGTATTATGGGCGGCATAAAGTTCAAGAATTAGAAGAGCATCATTTGCAAATGAGGTGATCTTTTCTACTAAATCCACACAATAAATAACATGGAATATATTCTTGGTGTTGCAGTCAGGATGCTGCAAGCCTCCGATGATATGTGGGTACCAGTATTCGAGCCCCACAACGTGGGATGGTGCAGCCAACGTGGCTGCAGACGCGGACTGCAGCATGTGGAGCAACGACCCCAGGCTGCTGTGCTACAACTGCGAGTCTTGCAAAGCTGGGCTGCTGGGGAACTTGAGGCAGGAATGGAGGAAGGCAAACGTAATACTGATCGTCACGGTGGTGGTTCTCATCTGGGTCTATCTCATTGCTTGCAGCGCATACAAGAATGCTCAAACAGAGGAGCTCTTCCGCAGATACAAACAGGGGTGGGCTTGAATTTCAGATGGTTCCCACTGTCTGTTTTTTGCTGCATCTTGTCTTTACGGCTTTGTATATATTCTTTCGTGGTGTTTAATGTTTTCCAGGTGGAGTGCATGTTCATGTTTTATGAAGGAAATGAGAATAGGACTTCGACTTCTTGTTACTCCTCTCCTACAAGCTTGATCACTAATATTTGTTGGATATAGGAGTGACAATGTTTTGACATGATACAATAACTTTGACCTAAAAATAATTAGTAATAACCTAATAACTTGGATCTAACCTGATTTCACAAACTCATCTTCAAAATGCGGTGATTTCAATGCACAATTTGTTGGTATTATGAAACCTGCATGGATGCATGTGACTTAGCAATATTCCCAGACATAAACAACCGACCAGTTCTTGCATCGCTGCTTTCCCCAACTCTACTTTTTTGTGTTTCCAATGTAGAGTAATTTATTTATGTAAGTATTAATGTCTTTAAGGCAAAAGAATAAAACAGCAAAATCGATGTCGCCATTCTAAATTCACTTTAATGCCTTTCCAATTAAAAGAAAATCTAAATATATTGTCTTTTTTCATTCTTTTATTGAACTAGTATTGACCAAGATACATGATAGACATTTTTCTGTGACTGAGAGGTCACAGGTTCGAGCTGTCAGGGGACATCTGGGTGTGTGAGTGTGGGTGTGAGTTTAAGATTAATGTAGACTTATTAAAAAAAAATAAAAAAATAAAAAATATACAACAAATAATGTTTAAAAGAAAAATGGCACAATAGCGGAGTTTGATCCTATAGCTAGCTCTTTTTATTCTGACATATATGGTTTTCTATATGCATCAAATATGCTTACATAATCTGTTATTTTTATTAACATAATCTTATTGATGATTACAAGTTTCAAGTGTAATTCGTTGTGATGAAGGGGGTCGAATAAAGGGCGAGTTACAGGCTGATTCACTAAAGGCAAAAACTTGCGTTAGGTATGTCTAAACGGTTTAGGCGGGTTTTATCCTACCTAAATAAGTTGACCCATTTCAAATAGGGTTTATTAATCCCAATTAAGGTATATTATATGGGTTTGGGCTTGGGTTAATGGATAAAACCCGCCTAAATCGTTTAGGCCTGCCTAACCCAAGACCTTCCCTTCATTAAATGAAATAGAAAAGAGAATGTAAGTATACTTAGGAATGTCAATTTAGCCCGAAACCTGGGGGTGGCCCGATTAACCCGAGTCAAAATGCAGGTTAGAGTCGAAATATTTATTGGCCCAAAAGAATTTAGTCCGAATAGCCCGAGACTGAATAACCCAAGGCCCGATAGGGTTGAATCCGAAATCCGACGGGTTTGCCCGATTAACCCGATTATTTTTTATTAATATTTTTATTATAATTATAGTACTAAAATCTACTTCTAATATTGAAGATCAAATTTATTAACTAAGTTTTAAGTTATATAATTATATTTACTTCAAATAGTTTTCAATACATAGTTAAGTTTATTTATTTTTGAATTTTAAAATATTGCTAAAATAAAAAATAATGTGTTGTTAATAGTTTAATTTATCATTATCTTAAAATTTATGATGTGTTATGCATTTTTTATTAGAGAGAAGTATTATGTTGTTTATTTTTTATTATTTAAAATATTAAAAGAGTGAAAAGATATTAAAAATAAAAAATAATTAATAAATTCATTGGCCCGACGGGCTAGCCCGAAAACCGATGGGTTAGGGTTAGGGTCAAGATTTCTTAGCCCGAAAAAATTCTAGCCCGATTCAACCCGCAACCCGATAGGACTGGCCCGAAACCCGACGGGTTAGCCCGATTGACATCCCTAATACTATAGAAAAACTATCAATTATATTTGTTGTAATGCTCAATTATGAAAAATATTATAATTTTCTTTTTTTAAATTATACATTAATATTTGATTCTGTCAATTAAAACTATTATTTGCTATAAAAAAAAATATTCAGATATTTCTCCATCATTGAATGCCATAATGTTTGATTTTGTCAATTAAAAATATCTTCCGTTGATAGTGTTAAGATTTTGATGAGTCATCTGTTAAATATTTGATTATGTCATGTGTATGTCACGTAAGAGCAACATGATTCAATGTATAATTTATCAGAATTTTAACACCACCAGCAATAGACGATATTTTTAATTGACCTAATCAAATATTAAGGTATAATTGAGTGATGGAGAAACATTTTGATACTCGACATAACGGTTAATATTTCTAATTGATAAAATTAAACATTATGGTATAATTCAGTGACAGAAATATTAGAGTATTTATCATAGTTAACCAATATAGTAGGGTATAATTAATATTTTTCGTTTATATACTATTAAGTTTATTTTTGGAGAAAGATAATATATTAATCATTGTCGTCGGATACAATGTTCACTAGCCATTCTTTGTTTTTGTTTTTGTTTTTTTTTTTGAATAAGTCTACATTAATCTTAACTCACACCCAAATGTCCCCCTGGGAGCTCGAACCTGTGATCTCTCAGTCACAGGCAAGTTGCTTTAACCACTACACCCCGAGCGAAGGAACTTCACTACCCATTCTGGTAACTCAGAATGTCATATCACTTGAATGGATACATACATGGCAGAATGTGCTATGATGCGCTATGATCGTATCAAGATGGAGAAAGGTTAATAGTATGGTAATATTTTGGATTAAAAATTCCATCGCCAAAGGGCATGGTGCAACAATTCGCATAAGTCAATCATGCGGCTGAACTTTGGAAAGAAACTGAGGAGAAGTATGGAGTATCTAACCAATCTCTGTTGTTTAAAATTAAAAGGGAGATATTAGGCATCACAGAGTATTATGGCAAGTTGAAAGATCTAACCGATCAACCGGGGCAGGCAATTAAGACCGAGTATAAGCTATTCTGATGTTGTTGCTAAACTTGATAACAACAAATCTGTCGAGTTCATGAGTGCAGTTAGGATTGTATACAAAATGTACGAGGAACGGTGTGTAGAGGATAGGTCCATGGAATTGTTGCTTGGTTTAAATGATTTAAAGAAACCAGATTTTGCTCCTTGAGCCTTTGTCTGCTCCCAACAAGATCTATTCTATAATGCTCAAGGCACAGCAGAATAAACATATAGTGGCATTGGTGGATTGCCAAGGGAATGTCTATAAGGTCTCCTATTGTTGAGTCTGCAGCCTACAATATTATTCTTGGGCCGCTTCAGGCGTCATTTGTGGCTAGAGGGGGAGGTGATTATGACCAGATTGTGGCGGCCGCCCTGGTTGAGATCAAATCAGGTAAGGATAGGCAGGAAGAAACGACGAGGCTCAGGCTACTAATGAAGGTCATTTCCTCTTGAGTGTCAATTTCAGAGTTTACTACAGTCAATCATGTGTTGATTGATCCTGCAGATTTACATTGATCAATGAATAACTGCTACTCCATTCTTTATTATTTCTTGTTGCCTTATCTCCTGTGGGGATCATCATCAAATGAAGATAATTCTTACTTATTCCATAGCTAATGGCTAGAAGTGCTTGCAGTTTCTTGATAACATAAATCCATGACCAAATATCAAAAGACACAAACTTGGAAAAACTTATTCCTCGTCCGTCCAGTGACAGATATTATAGGAGCTCATTATCAAGCCACTCATGTACACATGTTATGCAGTGAAGAACAGAGTAGCAACACCTAATCCTTGACGAATGGAGGAACATCACCTCTCATAACTCTCCAAGGCCCATTATAGAACATTGGCTTCATTAAGGGAACATCATGCCCAGGGTGCTTCTCCCAGTATCTCTCCTGAAAATGGGAATACTTACAATTTCTTGCCAAACAAATCAATTTCAAATACAACAGCGTATAGGAGAAAAGTGAAAGCCCCTTTTAGATATAAAAGTAAGGTTGCGAAATCTGCTAAGCACCTAATTGATTAGCCAACTAGGGTTGTCTACGACGCTTGAGAAACCTATGTATTTTAGGTGACTATAAAGAGCAATTTTACAACAATACTAAACATTAGATTACTCAGCCATCTAAGCAGACTGTTCCACAAATCCTTATGGTTTTTAGTACAATAAAGTAGTACTTGAGCAAATGGGTGTAAAAATCAGTCAATACCTGGTTCTAAAATAGTTATATGCTCGAGGCAGAGTTTAGAGAGAGAGGTCCTATAGTGAAGAAGTGCCTTTTGAATTGAGATCATCTCATACTCTAGCACACTATTTTTCTGTTTACTTTTCTATTGCATGAAACCAAATCAAAGAAATATAAACAGAATTGATAATCTCTCAGAATGCAGGACTTGAACCAAAGCAATTACAGAAGTTCAAAAACTTTGCAGACAACTGAACCGGAGCGCCTGTTTTTGCAGTGAATAATGCATGAGCATGATGAAGACATTCTTGAATCATGCCTAGAGCACAATAACATTAAACACAGCGATAGAAACTTAAAATAGTCCACAGAAAATGCAGAGAAGCAATATGCAACTCAGTTCTTACTTATACATGGATAATTATTTAATCATATCATCATTGATTGAACATGCCGATAAACAACCCAACATAATTTGAATAATTGCCAAGTTGTCTAAAAGATGCACGTTTCCTAGGCAAATGATTCAGTAGATGCATTTGATTGCACACACATAACCTTCCAGCCAAGCAATATTCAATACTTAGCCCAACAAAGTAGCTTTACCTTGTATAGTTGCTCGGTGATAGCGGCGCCAACAACCCCCGTATAAAAAGCACAGACATAAATGGTGATTAAGGGGGTGAATGATCTCGGCTTCTTGTACGGCTCAATCATATCCCACAGAAGCGTCCTCTCCCACTTTGTGTACACATAATCCGCGTATTTCCTCCACAGGTAGCTCGCCATTTCCGATTTCGGTCCCAACCTGAACACAAATCAATCAATTTAGACGAAACACAAATTTGAGCGACCAGAGACCCAAATAGGCATTATAACAAACACGTGGGTTGCGCGATAGCAACGACGCCACAGAAGTGGCTACAGTTGGGAATTCGATCCCCAATTAATCGAAGATGTGAACAACCAAATAGGCAGAGATCGTTACTGGCGGACGGTGTAAATGGGTAAAAGTTGAGCGAGTACTTGCCACAGTTGTGGAGTAGCAATTGCAGGAGCACGCACGACTCCACTTTCTCAAACTTGAATATCAATTTTCGCTACCATTACACTTTCATACTTCATATTTCTTGCATCCATTTTTTTAAGATTAGTTGTTTACCAAGATTAATTGATACTATCTGAATTGATTATTTTCCTAAATTAAAACATCAAGTCGTTGTAGTATAGTGGTGAGTATTCCCGCCTGTCACGCGGGTGACCCGGGTTCGATCCCCGGCAACGGCGAAAATATTTTTTTTAATTTTTTTTTGAGACAATCAAATTTTAGATATTTTTTGTTAATCCAATCTTTGCTACAAACTGACTTCAATGATGAACATATGAACATACAACTATGCGATGCTTTCAAACAGCCAAAACAAAACAAAAGAGAGAGAGCATTGCTATCATACAACAAAATTATCATCTAGGAAAGATGGAACATGGATCAATCACATTAAAGTGGCAGTTTCGAGTTTATTCAGTAGTGAAGAGAAACATGATACGAGCTGTAGCCACTGGTGAAATATCTATCCAGAGACAGCACGTATTGTACAGCAAAACAACTAGCAAGAAACAACATATCTTACGGAATCATGTATCACACACTTGATAACCTAGTCCACACTAGTTAAATCATCGGGCATATTCATGGTTGGAGATTCCATTCATGACAAGTTTCGATGGGTAGGCAAAACAACATTCTCTGCAAATGACATTGTTCCATTATTGGAGGCTCCTTTAACATTCAAGATTTCAGTAACCATGTTATATATCTGAACATTCTCAAAAGATGGAACCTTCCTGCCCCTCCCAAATCGAGGTCCATGTGCAATAAAAACAGTCCTCATGGAAAAGAACTCATTGTCATATCCATGAGCTCCCCCGCATTCTTGCCCTTCTGTTGTCGTCTGCTTCACTGTGAAACCTTCTGCTACCAATCCAACTATTGGTGGGATTCTTTCACTTGCTGAGTAATGCAGTCTGCCAGGCAAGTCTTCCTTGAGATAAACCCTCAAATACTCTCCATTAGCTACTTTACCGGACTTCAACCCCTCATTCATCTTACCAACAACTTCACTCGAAGAATAACCAGGCGGTGGGCGAATGGAGAGCAATGGAGTGTAAGATTGAATCCATTCTTTAGGAATCTCAATCCACTCTGCCAAATCATCTAAAGCTATCACCTTTTTGTCACAAGTGCCAACCATACCATGATCACCCAGCAAAATGATGTTAACATCCTCAAAAATCCCCCTTTCCTCCAAACCATGGATCAACCTCCCAATCAATGCATCAATCTCAACTACAGATTCAGTAATCCGAACATCATCCGGCCCGTACTTGTGACCCAGGCTATCAGGGTTCTCAAAATACAGAGTCATAAAGGAAGGAATGTCATCACTCGGCAAATCGAAGTAGTTCAAAACAGTATCAACTCTCTCTTCAAAAGGCACAGATTCATTATAGGGCATGCAATAAGACTTGGGGCAATCCCAAGATCCCTTTGTTACCTCAGAACCAGGCCAGAAATAGGTGGATGCCTTCAACCCTTGATTCGACACGGTCTCCCAGAGCGGCTCACCCAACCACCATTTAGGATCGTGGGTGCCCATATTGAATTGCTCACCCGTTATAGGATTAGTGAAATAATTGTTGATAATCCCATGATAAGCTGGGTACAAGCCCGTGACTATTGAATAATGATTGGGGAAAGTCAGCGTCGGGAACACCGGAATCAATCCGCGCTCGGCTTCGGTCCCATTATTAATCAGTCGATTGATGTTGGGAAGATCTGTCTTGTATTGATAGCCGAACCGGAATCCGTCGGAGGAGATGATTAGGACGACGGAGTGTTTGAGCTTCGAGAGCGGCCGCGAAAGCTCGGTGGTGGAATCCAGGTGGACGCTGGAGGCAGTAGATGATGCGGAGTAGAAGAGGAAGGCGAACGCGGCGGCGAATGACAGAGCGACGGCGGTGGTGATGGCGAGAGAAATGAAAACGAATCTGGCGGCGGGGGTTTTCTTGGGGGAGTGGGGGTGGGCGGCGGACAAGAGGGCGGCGGAGGATGAAATGGGAAGGTCGTCTTCGACTTGTTTGATTGGGAGTGGGATTGAGTCGTTACAAGTAAATGTCGAATCGGAACCCATTGCAGGATTCGGGACTTTGTGATGTGGGCTGCGCCGAGATAGTGCGAGAGTGGAGGAAAGCTCGAGTATTTGCAGGTCAACTAAAGAAAGTAAAGGTTATGAGGTGGGAGGAAATTCTCAAGAATTGATGATGCTGGATGTCTCCACTGTCATAGTTGAAGAGAGAGGAATGGATACGATTGTGGAGTGGACTTTAGTATCGCGCTGAAGGGTAGGTGTGGAAATGACGGAGGTACCTGCAGCATTGTTAAACGGGATGAAATTCATCTACATAAGTAAAAGTAGGATAAAATCGATAGAAAGATAAAACTTGGAATAAAATTGATTTAAATACAATTATTTAAAATAAAATAAGTAGTTTTCCTATTTGAATACAATAAAAGTTGTTCGGACTTGTTGGTTCTCAAATTATAGGTTCTTAGAAATCTGAAAGAGAATGAATGAATACTAGTAAATGGATTCAAGAGAGATTACTGAAATCTGTGAAAGAAAATGATTTTCCATCCCCCTTTCATTTTCCTTTTTCCCCTATCTATAAGAACTTAAAATCTATTACAAGTAAGAGGATGAAAATACGGAGTTGATCTTTCCTTTCCATTCTTAGTTCGGATGGCCTGATTTAAGCCTTCTGATCATCCCTTCCGCGATCCTTGTTAAATGATTGCTAATCTTTCGGTTTCCTATTCTCTGTATTACCTGTGACTTGATCTAGCTTGACTCGAATCACTTGTCAATTTTTGATGGAGCTTTACTTTGAGTCCAGAAGAATATGAGCGGTCGAACCGCTAGCCTTTTGTCTTAGTGAATTTTAACCAAGAAATTGATCTTCAAATTTATTGGGCACAACATGACTTATTTAGTAATTTTTCTTATTAAATGATTGATGCTTGAACTTTGTAATATTATTAGTTTGTGAGCAAGTTCGTTAGCTAAAATTAGTATGAAATGTATAATTATTAACTTTACAAAATGGCAAAAACTTGCGTTAGGCAGGCCTAAACGGTTTAGGCGGGTTTTATCCTACCCAAATGGGTTCATCCATCCTAAATAGGGTATATTATATGGGTTTGGGTTTGGGTTAATGGATAAAACCCGCCTAAAGCTTGGGTTAATGGATAAAACCCGCCTAAATCGTTTAGGCCTGCCTAACCCAAGACCTTCCCATACAAAATAAGTATTTTCATTGATTTAAAAGTAACAAATATGATAAAGTTTTATAATTAAATAAAATACTGAATTTTAGTATGAATATTTAATTTTTGAATAAATATCTTTTTTCTTTAAAAAGTTAATTAGAATTTAAATATAATCTAAATCTACAAAATTCATTTAGTCTCAATTAAGATTCGATTTAGTTGTAAACTTAAACATATACAATAAAAAATTTTCAAAATTCGACTAAAAAATAAATGAATTAGAACTAAGCAGGACATTACTCAACTCATAAATGAATTAAAACTAAGCAGAATATTACTCAGCTCAACATCATTTGATTACATCCCTTGCCAACCTCGTCGTGCAGACTAGCAAACATTTCCCCAATAAATAAGTCGAAACTAAACCTAAAATCAGGTGTCATCAAGGAATTTGTTACAATTTATATTTTATACTCGAAAAAATATTATATATTTTTTGGTATTTTTGTCCTCTTGCATAATCATGGGCAGGGCAAATTTTGGGGCCAGTGCGACGGAAATTTTGGTGCCCCTATTTAAATTAAATAGTTAAAAAAATATTAATAAAATATAATATAAAGTGCATTTTAAAATTATTTATCCTATTTAAAATTGCAAAATGTATTCAAAATTATTTTATAACAAAAAATTTGAGTCCTTCACGACTTCACAACCATCTTATTGATTTCACTTAATTTTTAAATAAACCTGAAATAAAATAAAAATTTAAATAATATCATATAAAATAAATGCATAATTATCATTTAAAAATAATTCTCCCATCATTTGTTTAAGAAAACTTTTTTAGATTTTTTCATCATCTCTTTACTTTGTTTTTCTTTTTCCAAAACAAAATAAATGTTTATTAGCTCAAGAACAATGATAAACATAATAACAAAATAAATAAAATCAAAGAAATTGAAATCTAAAATCACTCTGAAAAGTTCTTAAAATGTAAAACAAAAAAATATAAAAAAATACCTAGAATATCACGTAAATGCAGCAAGAACAAGAAACATCTGATAGGAGTTCAAAAAAATTTGTATAATATTATGATAAAAAAATAATTCATATCACATACAAGATTTGTTTAAGAAAAAAAGAAGGACTACCTTATCAACTTCTTGTTGGTTTCTATTTACTAAAACTTGTTTGTAATTTATATGATATTGAAAAATAAAAAAGAGCTAAGAGAACTAGATAAGCAATTGAAAAGTGAAGACAGAACAGTCGCTTCATATTCTAGAAGAGAGACTAACGCTTTGGTTTTCGTGTTATGTTGAGAATAATATAAATTTTAAAATTTTAATTGATATCTTGAATAAATCCTAATATTTTATTTTTAATATATTTTGAGCTAAATATCTTTATTAGCTTAAATATAAATTTATTTTTTCATTAATCTTTTTATTTAATTTATAGATTAAGTTCTTTATATTATATTTTTGTAAAAGTCCCTACTAAATATAATATTATTACTATTGTATAATTTTTTTTAAAATGGTGCCCCCTTCATTCGAAGGCCCCGGTGCGGCGCACCTCTCGCACGGCCTCAGGGCCGCCACTGATCATGGGAGAAGCTGACCGGCGGATTACCGACTATCTTGCATGCTTCTCACACATGATCTCGGCTCATCCCGAAAATAATACTTCATTTTTAGGCCATTAAGGAGGAAGAATTTTAGACTGATTGGATACGCCTGTTATTAGCGACCCAAAAAACTTTTAAAAAAAGCTCTTGATTTCTTCAAGTATCATAGTAGTTCGAAAAGATGTATCCTTTCGAGACACTAATTCGAGCAAAATGACGTTTTTAGCTCAACCATGGAACACAACTTTTTTGAAACATTGTCTTCTTGGAAGACCACTTCAGCTCAAAAGATACTGTTCTCTCGAACAAATGCTTCAGTTGAAGGAAGACGATTCTTCGTTAAAAAAAAAAGCTTCTCTTTGGTAAGCTGACTATATATTATTGGAGAATATGATATCATCATGCACATATTCGGACGTATATTTCGGAGATACAAGAGAAGATATCTTTCAGGAATACGTTTGCATATCTTTTCTTATTTGTAAAGATATTTTGTATATTTTGTTTTCCTAGTTTAGCTGAAACTCTAGGGTTTGATTTGTATATATATCTCTTGTATGATTTGAATCAATGAAAATACATTCCATTCAAATATTTTCATGGTACCAGAGCAGATCACGATTCTGCAATACTAAATAAAACTTCCGCTCGACTGTTACCTCTCTCTCCCAAACCAGCGACATGACGACGAAAGATGGCGATAAGATCGGCGTTATGAATGACGTTATGTCACCCTACTATATAGGGCCTTCGGATAACCCGAGCCATGTCTACGTTACCGACCTTCTCTACGACGGGAACTATGGCGACTGGTCGGAGGAGATGGAGAATTGCCTTCTGGCCAAAAACAAGTATGGCTTCGTTGATGGAACTCTGCCAATGCCAGAAAAGGAATCAGCTGACATTCTTCTTTGGAAGCGTTGTAATGCTATGGTAAAGGGTTGGCTCGCTGTTGCCATCGACAAAGAGATCAGAAATAGCGTGAAACACGCTAAAACAGCCCGTGAAATATGGGCAGATCTTGCAGAAAGGTTCGGGAAGCAAAGTGCACCCAAGGCGTATGAGTTAAAGAGAAACTTGACTCTCACTCGACAGGAGAGATTATCTGTGTCTGCATACTATACTAAACTCAAAAGCTTGTGGGATGAAATAGACTCCATGTCATCAATGCCAAGATGCACATGTGGCCAATGCACTTGCGACATGCTGAAACTCTTTCAGGAGAAGGTTGAGAAAGAACGCATCTACGAGTTTCTGATGGGACTCGATGATACTTTTAATACCATTAGAAGCCAAATCTTGAGCATGACACTGTTACCGAGCCTCGGAGTAGCATACCACATAGTCGCTGAAGATGAACGACAAAGACTCATCACTGGATCTTAGGCTCCTACGCTGGATGGGGCAGCTTTTCAAGTGCAGCGGCGTGAAAACCCTGATAAAGGTGAAGGAAATAAAATGAGTGCGAGAAGCCCCCCCAGTGTGGGAATTGTGGAAAATTGTGGCACACCATTGATACATGCTACGAAATAGTTGGATATCCGGAAAACAGGAAGGGAAATAAACCATGGAGAAAGGAAGGATTTAAAGGAAGAAGGAGGCAACAACAGGTGCATAGGGTGGCGCATGTTGATACTAATGTGAAGGAGGAGTCTAACCTTGCGCAGGCCTTTACTTCCGAACAACTGAACCAGTTGAAAGATTTTCTGAGCGCTTGTACAGGTGGAACATCAACATCTCCCTCTATTAACATGGCTGGTAAGATTGGTATTCATTTACCTTGGGTAATAGATTCAGGAGCTACTGAGCACATCACTCATGATGCTGCACTCCTCGAGTCTGCTGCCGAGACTATCACAGATATTCCAGTAAAAATACCTAATGGTGACAAAGTTCCGGTTGTCGGCATTGGAGAAGTTAAATTGCCGAATGGTTTAAATGTGAAGAATGTTCTTCATGTTCCAAAATTTAAATGCAATCTTCTCTCTGTTAGTCATCTAACCAAGGACTTAAATTGTGCCTTGACTTTCTACCCGGATTATTGTGTTGTGCAGGACTTAGTCTCGAAGAGCCTGATTGGAGCGGGTAGAGTGTGTGATGGTCTTTATCTTCTGGAGCCGAGAGCGAACAATGCTCGAGCTTTCACGACCATTGTTGATCCTAAAACGTGGCATCGAAGACTGGGTCATGCTTCCAATGTCAAGCTTCAGAAGATATGTGAGGTTACTGATAGTGCTTGTGATTCTTGCATTAGAGCTAAACAAACTAGAACCCCTTTTTCTTCTAGTACTATTCGAACTAATGTTGTTTTGAGTTGATACATTGCGACATTTGGGGAGGTTATAAAGTTTCTTCTTTTTCTGGTGCACACTATTTCCTCACTATCGTTGACGATTATAGTAGATGAATATGGGTATATTTGTTGAAATACAAATCTGAAGTTAATAAGTATCTCAAACTCTTTTGCAACATGGTAAGGACTCAGTTTGGAAAACTTGTTAAACGCATTCGCACAGATAATGGGGGAGAATTTCAATCGAATGATATGTTGAACTATTATGCTGATAATGAAATCATTCTTGAAACTTCGTGCACACACACACCACAGCAAAATGGAGTTGTGGAAAGGAGGCATAGATACATCCTAGAAGTAGCAAGAGCACTTCGTTTTCAAGCATGTTTACCCATTGATTTTTGGGGCGAATGTGTTCTAACGGCTGTTTATCTGATCAACAGATTACCCTCCAGGGTCATTCATAATCAAACCCCTTATGAGATCCTCTTAGGAAAGAAACCTACCTATGATTTTCTGAGAGTTTTTGGGTGCCTAGTTTATGCCAAAGATGCTAGGAAGAGCAGTGATAAGTTTGGTGAAAGGGGGAGAAAATGTGTGTTTATAGGTTACCCGCACGGCCAAAAGGGATATAAAGTATTCGATCTTGTAGACAAAAGGATATATACCTCACGAGATGTAAGATTCTTTGAACATATTTTTCCTTATGCTGAGGCCAACTGGAACTGCGAGATAAAGGAAGGGGAAGGAACTACAAACTCTGAAACTGTAGTGGTAGAGGATGATGATCTGCACATCACCCACCATGAAGAAGAAATTGTGGCTGAAACTAGCACGTCACAGGGAGAAGATATGGGAGGAAATCTGATCACTCGCCGAAGTGAAAGAGTGAAACAACAGCCAGCTCATTTGCAGGATTATCAAGTTGATTTACCCAGCACCATCGATCACACACGACCCATCTCTGAGGAAGGTTCTTCGACTGTACATCCCTTGTCCAACTATGTCTCATATAATAATTTATCTTGTGCTCACCAGGCCTTCCTAGCTGCTCTTGATGTCACATCTGAACCACAATACTTCGCTCAAGCAGTTAAGAAAGTTGAGTGGCGCGATGCCATGAGAAAAGAGATCGAAGCTCTTGAAGCAAATGAGACATGGGAGTTAGTTGATTTACCTGAAGGAAAATCTGCCATAGACTCCAAGTGGGTATACAAAATTAAATACAAACCCACTGGAGAGATCGAAAGGTACAAAGCGCGACTCGTCGCCAAAGGTTTTACTCAAATTCCTGGAGTCGATTTTCATGATACTTTTGCCCCGGTAGCTAAGCTAGTTACAATGCGATGTCTAATTGCTGTTGGGGTCAAAAGAAACTGGATTATACATCAGCTAGATGTAAACAACGCCTTCCTTCATGGCGACCTAGTTGAGGATGTGTACATGAAAATACCGCAAGGGTATGCGAGAGAAGAAGAAAGGCGTGTTTGCAAGCTCCGAAAATCTTTGTATGGGCTGCGACAAGCCTCAAGAAACTGGTATAACAAGTTCACTGGAGCCCTAACAAAAATCGGCTTCAGACAATCCAAAGCTGATAATTCTCTCTTCGTCTTCCAGAATGGCCCAGTGTTTGTGGCTGCTCTAATTTATGTAGATGATGTTCTGTTGACAGGAAATGACGAAGAAAAGATACATTTTGTCAAGAGGTTCCTAGACAAAGAGTTTAGCATTAAGGATCTTGGCCCTCTAAAGTATTTTCTTGGCATTGAGGTAGCTCGTTCTCCCTCTGGCGTTGTGTTGACACAGAGAAAGTATGCGTTAGATATATTAAAGGACAGTGGCATGGAGGGTTGTCGACCTAGTGTTACTCCGATGGAACAGAACACCCGCCTCGACCTTGACGAGAACGGTCTCCCTGTCGACATACAACAGTATAGGCGTCTCATTGGGAGGTTATTTTATCTCACTGTTACAAGACCCGACATACAGTACGCGACTAACGTGCTGATTCAGTTTCTCTCGCAGCCAAAACAGTCATATATAGATGCTGCGTTGCGAATATTGCGCTACATTAAGGGCACAGTTGGTCAAGGTGTTTTTCTTCCTTCAGCTGGAGGAACCACGCTAGAAGCATATTGTGATGCTGATTGGGGAGGATGCCCCATGGCCAGGAAGTCACGAAGTGGACATTTGATAACTCTTGGAGGTGCTCCAATTTCGTGGCGAACCAAGAAGCAGAGCGTGGTCTCTCGTTCGTCGGCGGAGGCAGAGTACCGAGCCATGGCAAGCACCGTTAGTGAAATAATTTGGTTAAGGTGGCTATTAGTTGATCTGGTAGTGAAACAAAGTTGCCCAACACGTCTCTATTGTGACAATCAAATAGCCCGTCATATAGCCAAGAACCCTGTCTTTCACGAGCGTACGAAACATGTGGAAATGGACTGTTATTTTGTCCGTAAGCGTGTAGAGTCGGGGGACATAGAACCTGGTGAGATAGCAATTGCGGAGCAAGTTGCAGACATCTTTACAAAACCTCTCGCATCGGATCGGCTACGACGTCTCATTGGCAAGTTGGGCGTTCGTAACCTTCACCTGCCAACTTGAGAGGGAGTATTGGAGAATATGATATCATCATGCACATATTCGGACATATATTTTGGAGATACAAGAGAAGATATCTTTCAGGAATACGTTTGCATATCTTTTCTTATTTGTAAAGATATTTTGTATATTTTGTTTTCCTAGTTTAGCTGAAACTCTAGGGTTTGATTTGTATATATATCTCTTGTATTTCTCTGTATGATTTGAATCAATGAAAATACATTCCATTCAAATATTTTCATATATAGAAGTAATTTAGTGATAAAAAATTAACGAAGCAATCTCTCTCTACATTAAATTCAGGGATGTCAAACGGGCCAAGTACGTTGGATTTTGGGCCAGCTCTTTCGGAATGCGGGTTAATCAGTCCTGACTAAACGGGCTGTAATTTTTTTCGGGTTAGAAATTCTCAACCCTAACCTTAACCCTTCGATTTTCGAGCTGGTCCGTCAGGCTGACAAAATTACAAATTATTTTATTAAGCTTCAATATTTATTATTTTATTAACAAAATAAATTTATATATATATATATATATATATATAATAATTATAATATGATTATTTGAATACTAAGATAAGATGATGTATTATACATTAAAAAATTAGATAAATCAAATAAATATATCAATTACAAAAACATATTGCATGATATATCATATTGCAATATATATATATATATATATATATAGGGATTGGATCTCATGCTAAAATATTAAATATGTTAAATAGGAATGATTTTCATCCATTGATTTTGATGAAATCTAAGGCTGAGATTTCTCAGATCTATGGTTATTAAATAACTGCAACATTTAAATTCTCTAATTTACCCTTATGCAATAACTAAAAAATAATAATAAAAAACAATCATCATAACCGTCCATCACATCTAATCTAATGGCTCACAATTATTCTCATTTAGCATATTTTAATCTATTAGCATATGATCCCTTCTCTATATATATATATATATATATATATATATATATATAGAGAGAGAGAGAGAGAGAGAGAGAGAGAGAATGGATCATATACTAATAAGATAAAAGATGATAAATAGGAAAAAATACTGGCCATTGGATTAGATGTGATCTATGGTTAAAATAATTCTCAAGTTGGTTTTTTAACTTCCAAATAAGGGTAAATTAGGAAATATGAAAGTCTACTAATCTCACGCCATTTGAATGAAATCATGGAGTGGTTTGTGTATGAAAATTTTGACATATCTACCCTTTTTCCTATTAAAATGTGTAGAAACGGTTTATTCATTAAATATGAAAATTAATATTAACCTTAGATCTCATCTAAATCAAGGGATGATAGATTTTCCTATTTAGTAAATTAGAGTTTTTAGCAGGGGATCCACTCCATATATATATATATATATAGGTGTAATCATATGTGAATCACCTCCCAAATGTGAAATGAGAACTAATCTTGTCCTTTCATTAATCTTAATGGACGCGTCAGATTTGCTAATTTTATGTCATTAGTTTTTTTTTTATTGCTTTAGGGTATTTTGGGTACTTTTGTTTAACAATTTTTTGGTTACCATATCTAATTCCATGATTTTCTCTACCTGTTTTTTTTGCCAAATCTCAATTTCCTTAATTATGTTTTTTACGTAAATCTTATTTCTTTTTTTTCTATGAATCGCATATCTTTTTGTATATTCTTAAATTTTTTTATTTTTTTTTAAGCTTCTGAAATATTTTTTTTAACAAATATAGTCACGTTCTTTCATCACGTTTATTCTTAATATCGTGAATTTTTTTTTTGCTTTGTGCGTTGTATTTCTTTTTTCCAGTCTATCTTTTACGTTCAATCTTCGTCGCCTTATTGTTGTTCAATCGTAGTTGGTCGTATGTGTTCTGCGGTTGATGCCATGGATAAATATGATGACGGTATTTATTACTCAGTTTTTTTTTGGATTTTTTTTTTAACTAATGATGTTTAATTTTATGTTATGTAATCATATTGAGTTTCGTATCATTCGTAATTTTTATGTCGTGTATCCGATATTTTAGATGTAGATTTCGAGTTGTATACGTTTGTTTTTTATTTTTATTGTGCATGGCATGGTCTTTGTGTATGTTTTGTACTGCACTTTTTTTATTAAAAAAATATACAGTTTTCTCGCCTGTAAATATGCTGAAATAGAGTGTATTTGTTGCATATGTCAAATGAGTATATTTAATTTTCGTGGTATCTGTGTTTTTATGTTTTTTTTTATTTATATAATGTTACGAATGTTGCAGATATAAGAATATAATATTGCACAAAATATTCATTTCTATTACACATATAGTATTTTTTTTATTATGCATTTGAAATGTTCGTTCTTTTTATTATTGTTTTTTATTAATGTTAATATTGTTGTTTTTTCTTTTTATATGTAGTTGTTATTACTCATGTATGCGAGGAGTCTTAGTGCACTTGATATTGCAGGCAAGAATATATCAGGCGATGATCACATTGTTTCTGTTGGTGACAAGAACCGATTGTTCAACAGGTTTTATGGGTCTGATATTCCGGATATTGTTGATGTTCACCCTCCCGATGTTGTTAAAACTAAAGGAAGTGGTAGCCGTATTTTGTCTCCCAAGGATAAGGCTGAGAGAATGTTGAAGAAGCCAATGAGGTTCTGTAAAAAGTGCAAGCAAATGGCTAATCATGATTCACGCAATTGTGACAAAGTTAATGGTGTTAGCAAGCAGTGATGGTTTATAGAATATTTTTGTCTTTTCAAATGATGTTTCGTATTAATTTTTTTTTTAAGAATTATTAGAGGATATTGGTTGGTTAATTTTTTTTGATTATCAGTTAATGGTTTCTGGATACTATACATTGTTGGTTTTTTTATGTTTTTATAAATTTAATACGTATTGACAAATAAACAAAATATTTTTTATCGTTGTTTCAGCTATGAATGTCGTGCAAAATGTAAATCAAATTAAATTAACTTTTTAACCATTCACGCCTTTCCTTTTTGTAAATCTTCTTTCTTTTTTTATGTACATTTTTTGAAGTATTTTTCGTACATGGATAATTGCACGATCTATTTTTTATTACTGATTCATAACATTTAAATTTATGTAGTCAATTTTATTTGTTAATTGATATTATCCTGTCAATGTGTTAAAATACATTAACCTTTTTTAGTATTACTGATGTTTTTTATGATAATAGTATTTTTTCTTATTTATTTATGCATTTATTTTATTAAATTTATGCACTTATTTCAGCGTAATATTTTCTATGTTCTCAGTTTCATTTTATTAATTTTTTTACTTTTGATATTTTGTTTATATCATGTTAACGAATAAAACACTTTAATAATTCTTCGAAATTATATAGTTTTACTATTAGTTTAAAGATTAATAGGTTGATGATATTTGAGTAGTGCTATGAAATGTGTGATAAACGTACAGGAAAAGAATGAAAATTTTGCATATTAAGAAAGATTAATACCAACATTCAAAGTATGTAAGACATGTAATGGTAATTTCAAAATCATATAATGATAGTCCCCATCGGGTCCACTGTCCAAAAGAAAACATAATCAGTCATCAAACACATAGATTAAAACTTAAATATAATGTATCATGCAAAACACAAGTTTTCACTTTTGTTAATAGTTTAACGCTTGATTTTTTCCAAGTAGGCGTCGATGTCAAACTCTTTTGCTTTGCAATTTTTTTGGAAAAACCTAGAAGTTGTTTCTCCAACTTCTTCACCCAAATTGTTGCAATCGGCACCCAGTAGTTTCCGTCAAATCACCATCCTTTTGTGCTTCAAATCATTCTTGCTTGCATTAATCAGATCACTCTCCCAATCGTCTGCTTTTTGCCCCATGAATGTTTCTATATGCAACATGGCATAAACACCACAATCTAGCTTGTTCGTTGCAGTTCTCCACTTCATTTTCATCCTTTCAATTTTGGCGTTCCCCATAATCTCGCTTCGATCCTTCAATTTTTTGTCATTCAAAAAATCAACAAACAGCTTGACCTGCAATATATTGATTTACCATTATATATTGATTTTCATATAACAATTCGAATATCAAACTTAAATTTAGTCTAGTGTACGTACCATCCTGCTTGGCGTTTCACCATACTTTACAGATATATGCATTTGCTACTGCTTCACAGTAAACCCATAATTTTGTATACTGTGAAGCTACAGTTGCAGATTAATATTACTGCATTAAAAGGACTCAAATTATGCAATTCCTAGACAGTTTCTATCATTCAAAAAGGATAATAATACATGCTCCTAATTTATAACTAAGTTTGAATACAATTGTACTGTTTTTTATAATATTTTTTTGCATTCATTAGTTTAATGCAACACAACAAATTTATACAATATCATAATATACAATTTAGTTGCAAGAAAAGTACACAATTACTACATAAATATGCAAATTGAGTATGACTAATGTACAGTAATAAAGTTGCAATAAAAGTAGACATTTACTACATAAATAGGTATCTTATTAATCAAGTCTATGACAAATTCGTCCACAACAAAAGGATAATTATACATTCAAATAACAAACAATGAGGTTGCTTTAAAAGTCGATAATTACTGCATAAATACTTTTCGAATTATGCATATATATAATTCCTCAAATCATAGACAAATTTTACAACTATAAAATTCTAAATAAAAAATAACCTAATATATATCAGGTTGTGCACGGAAGTAAAATTTCACTATAATTATGCTTTGTTCTATAAGCATCATACATCGACAATTGTTGCATTTAATCAAATTGCAGTAAAAGTATACAATATCTGCATATATATGTATATATTTATGCAATCCCTGCACGATTTTGTGTAGTATAAAGTAATAAATATGATTTCAATTACAATATAATAAAGTTGCAATAAAAAACGATAATTACTGCATAAATACGTTTCTAATTTTGCAGTAAGCATATTAAACAGCACAAAATCCAAATTTTTTGCATAAATTTTTCTATAATTATGCAATTCTTTGATTAATTTTTGCTTTTCAAATTCCATATACAACTGCCCATTTTCAAATTTGAAACTCCTGCTCTGGAAACATATTTTTTTCACACAATGAACATCTATTCCTCCAATATGCTTACACTTCAAAACGAAAAAAAATTGCAAACACAATTAAAATAAATAAATAAATAAAACAGGTTTTACCTCATTGCTTTCGAATGGCCAAATTTCACTACAGTCGTCGGTCGAATTTTCGATGGGTTTCAACCTCCAAATATATCGGAACAAGAAACGAAAATAAATTGTTAATACAAAATACAAACCGTCTACAGAGTATGCAAGTTTGTTCTGAACAATTACTACTAATTTTTTAAAATTAAAGTATTTGCTGTAAACCAAAAACGCCTAAAAAAAATTCTGAATGCAATCCCTTCGTCAGAAGAAAAGAAATTCTTGATGCTAATTTTACTACGGAACTTACCCAAGCAATGCCGCGCACGATTTTCGCAACCTCGGTCAACCTAGTTTCGCCTTCCATCGAGAAATCAATCACAGACTGAAATTTCTGGCGAGGGTTTTTTTTCCTTCTATTGGAGACGACGATTGTTCAGGAATAACCGCAGTAAATGCGGTGGTTGAACTTTTTCTTTGATTTTACAAAGATTCGAATTTAATTAACCTACCACGATTTCGAATTAAATGTCCGATAATTATGGAGATTGAAACGTGGGTAAGTTAATTGGTTGTTCAGAATTACCCATTTAACCTTTTATGCAACTTTTGAAGTCTATTTTTGCATCGAATTTTTTGGATTGTAAATTAAATCTTAATCGTTGAATTTGTTAATGGAAGGCTAGGATTAGACAATATATTA
This sequence comes from Plectranthus barbatus, assembly GCA_026898455.1. Taxonomy (NCBI): domain Eukaryota; kingdom Viridiplantae; phylum Streptophyta; class Magnoliopsida; order Lamiales; family Lamiaceae; genus Plectranthus; species Plectranthus barbatus. The sequence continues at coordinate 608,827 of JAPKLW010000308.1, forward strand.
AAGTTTGTGTTAATAGTTCAAAATGCCCTTTTATTGTAAATATAATGAAAATACCCATCTTATGAAAACATTCAAAAAATATCTGAAAGTACATTTTTTGACATGATTTTTTTATTAACAATCAAATCAATATAATTATTTTTGTAATGATATTGAGATCATTACTTAAAATGTATTATTTTCATAGATTTCAACAATGTTAAATAGAAAAATTAATTGAGAATTCAAATTCAAGTCATGATCGGATTTCAAGTCCAGTGAGCACTATAAGAATCATGAAATTAAAATTCATAAATAATTTGTAATATAAATGTAAAATATTAATTCGGAATGTGAATTGAGTTGGAACTTAAATAATTCAACAAATAATTTGTTTTAAACATCTTTTTTATTATGGTAGGGATGTGAGTTGGTAGCTTAGTCGGAAGAGCATCACCAATCCAAAGCATATATATTAATTAACATACAACAAATTTTTTTAGATTAAAGAGCATAAATATGATTTTAAAACGACAAAGATTACAAATAGCAATATTATGACTTCGACTAGATAATTTTGGGTGAGGAGGGATCAGATTTATAATACCACAATTGAATGATTTTTTTATTTAAATAATTTATTAATGTTTTGAATTTAAGTCGGGAGCCTTATATAATATTAGGGAGCCAACTTATGACCAAGTTGGGAGCCACCAAATCATAACACATTTAATATTATTTTTAATTAATTTGTTGAAATGATTTTTAATCAAATGACCCTAATCAGGAATCGGTGGGGATCTAGGTTTGAAGCGAGGTCAGGATCAAATTGGGTCCCGACCTATGTTTTAATTTGTTTAAATTTTTTTCAAATATATATTTGAGTTGGAATTTAATGGTTAAGATCAAAATTTTTAATTATTTAATCTTATTTTAAATTTTAATTAAAATTTTATTATTTTATATATTTTTTCTTAAACAAGTACAACAATATTCAAGAGAATGTCAAAATATATCCTTGGAGCATTTCTTGAATGTTTTCATAAGATGAGGTATTTTTGTGATGTATTATAGTGAAAATGGACATTTCAAGTTTTTTCTTTAAAATAAATCTATTATTGTGCCACTAAAAATTCATAATTTATTTGACAAATAAAAATTAAAAATAAATTATAAACTGAAAAATTGTGAAAATGAATTTTTTGTAGTAAGTAAAATTATATTGATATTAGGATCTATTCATTGAATTCTTTTTTATGAATTGTGTTATAACTTTTTTAATATATGAGTTTTAATTATATATTTAAAAATAACGAATACTCAATCATAAGGTGCCATTTGCCAAATATTTGAAAAAGAACGGAGGAGCGGGGAAATGGGCAAACATGTTCATCCTGCAACAAAATTTAGAACTGCCGTCTATATTCATCCATTTTCCATTTTTTTTATAAATGATTTACTTTGTGTGACCACCAAGCAATGGGGTAGAACTATCTTTACAATCCTAAATTGTTGATACTTGGAAATAAACTTATTCTACCAAGAGCAGCAAACTTTAGTAGAACTACAACAGAATCCAACAAGCTAGGTGACGGAGACAAACAAGACACGACACGATAGCACAAGCAAGCCGACAACAATACTAAGGAGGAGACGAGGGAGGAGTGGGATCGATTTCTCATGCGCGGATGCATGCATACACTCGCTTCCCATGAGGGTGGCTGTGCAGGCTGCCTGAATCAAAGTCATGCGCAATGTACCCTGCATTTGCACCACCATACATAATTATTCAAGAAAATGAAGTTGAGTTGAATTCATGTATTGTATTGTATTGTATTACCTTTGATGCTTTGAAAGCAGATTGGGCCACGTAGTTACCATAAGGATCCTCAAGAAGAGAGGGCTGCAAATGAGTTCCTGAATGATCTCATCATTTGGTTCGTGCTTGAGAAACTTCTCCACCACATTGCTCCCGAACTTGTTCATGGACAGAGTGGCGATGTTTCCAGACAACTGAGCCATTATTTGTGCGGAGGCAAGTGGTATTTTCAGCCCCTGAATGTACTGCACCACGTAGTTGCCGAAAGGGTGCTCAGAGAGGAGAAGTGCGTTTGAGGTGATCTCGTATATGAGGCGCTCTCTCAGCTGGCCCACTGCTGGCTCCACGCATTGCTGGAGCACACTGCATCCACTTTTGTCCAGAGCAATCTCCATGCAGTTGTCTGCTACCTCGCTCAAGATTTTCTATCCATTCATTACATTTACATTACACTGCCATCACCAAACTTCAAATATATATTTCAGAAATAAGTGTGACAATATATGGAATGTGTGTGTATATATACCTCGTTATCTTGTGGAGAAAAGTTCTTCAAGCAATATTGAATGACATGATGGCCATTAATGCTTGTTATTAGAGGAACAGTTATATACTTGAGAGCTGATACAACATAAGACCTTTGCTCCTGTGTTGTCAGATACTCGAGCAGTTTCTGCACAGATCTGCTTCTGCAAACACCAACATTGATTGATTCATACTAAATAGAATCATTATACATTCAGTATTACTATAATGCAGTATGTAATGTAATTAATACCCGTGGGAGTGAATGCAGATGTTCTTGAATGTTTCTTGGTCTCGGGTCACCAACAAAAGCAACTCAGAAATCAGTTGATTGGTGCATGCTGAGAGATACTTGGGAAACAGATAATTCCCCAACTGATCCACCATCAACTCGCAGATATGATCTTTGATCTCCATTATAATCATGTTGATTTCTTCTGGATTCCCCTTCTCCAGCTTCTCCTGCAAGAATCTGCAACCCCGCTGATCCTTCGCCACCAAGAATATCCTGCCCCTCAACGACGTTAAGTTCAACCGCCCGCCGATCGGCCCATTGCGCCTTCTCTCAACCCCATCCGCCGCCAATGATCTGTGTGAGTTCGTTAAGCTGTTATACGACGACGAACTAGAAGACTCGGGCTGATTGTAAAGATTCAAGTTCCCCCCGGAATTGTTATACAGATTAGTAATGTTATTATGGCCCCAAATTCCGTTCAAGTTTGACTTTGAACTCAAGCCCTCTATTAGAGTATTCTATACAACCTGGCTCTTGATACCAGAGATTTTTGGAGTAAAAATGGAGATATTCTCATTAACTAACTGAAAATGTTGAAGTTACATTGTCTTATATACATGCATACGTAACACCTTGCATACATGCATTCTAACTAATTCTAATTTTTCTGTTTCTAGTTTGTTACATTCTTTAGCTCTCTCTCTCTCGATCTGAACATTCTACACAATTCTAGAATGTATCTTATGTATCTTCTAGAGGTAGCAGCCATCAAGAGCCAGGTTGTATAGAATACTCTAATACCCTCAAACCCAGAATTGATTTGAGGGTGCGTACATAATCCTCTCGCAGCCGATGCAACCCTCATCTGTCGTAGGTCTCTCATCTGCGACGGATGAGAGAAAAAGACGCCATTAGCGGCGTTGAACAAAGAGCTGCTTCCGCCGTCAAAAGAAGTCACCGTGGCTGCAAAGTCGGTAGGCTGGACCATGCTTAGCCTAGAGAATTCCGATGCCAGAAGATTATCGATGTAATTAGGAGTGGAGTGCAGATTGTTACCGTTCATCACCGGAAGATGATTGACATTGATTTGGTTTCTTGGAACCAAGAAATCATGATTTGGTTGCTGGTTTATGGTGGGCATAAACCCTTGCCCCGGTTGATCGGGTTCGACCTCCCAAAACGTGGGATTAGGCGGGTGGTGGTGGCTTCCGTTTGCGGCGAAAGCGACAGCCTCCAATTGATGGTTATGATTATTGGCGGCTTCAACAAGTGCGACATCCATCGGCGATAGCTGGTAATTGCCGAAATCTTGAGAAAATATAGGCCTTCGCTCCATGAATTTGTAGCAGATGAGATGATAAAGCGTAATCTAAATTGAGGTTTTACTCAAAGATTTTGAATCTGAAGACAATTAGGCTGATGGAACACAGAGAATGCCTGGCGGGATAAAGAAAAACAAAAAATTCGAATGAGCTCCCTAAAATAGGGTTTTGAGTTATGGGAGATACAATATATATATGAATATCTTTCCATGCATGAAGGTATAAAATTGAATCTATCTATGATTGATTTGATTTATTTTCGGATTTTTTTTTTCTTTTTTTGAAATATCTTTTTGGAAAGGTTTGCATTTAGTTTATTTCAGAAATTATCTAATAAAATATATTTTACTGCTTTATAGAAAAAAAAACATTTTAAGTTGCTAATAAAAAAAAGAAAAAAAAAGAAAGTGTCGAACTAACAATAAAATAGCCAAAGGAATTTTTAGCAATAGAAATGACGAAATTATTCCCGCCAGTAATTGTGAAGTTGAAAAAAAAATATAGAAATATACTACTGACGAAGAAATATTAGAAATTTAGATATACTCCAAGATATTATCATTATTGAACTATTATGAGATATAAAGTGATAACAACAAGTTTAATTAAGATATGTATTTTAATTATATAAATATATAATTTATTATATTTTCTTTATAACACATTATATTTTTTGCATAAAACAAAGAGTTATAAAATTAAAATACTATACATCAAATTATGCATATCTAGAATACGTAATGTTGAGGTTCGATTTTGTACGGACATGCAAGTTTAATTTAGATATGTATTTTAATTATATAAATATATAATTTATTATATTTTCTTTATAGCACATTATATTTTATGCATAAAACAAATAGTTATAAAATTAAAAACATATCTAGAATACGTAATGTTGAGGTTCGATTTTGTACAGACACAAGGTCCAAGGAACCGCAAGGAATAATACAAGAAAAATAGAATAACAGACGTAAAAAGATAAAGAACAATGAAGCAGTTCAGTCAAACTAAGAATAATGACTAATGTCTAATAATGTGATAGAAACAAATATGTAATCAAATAACCGTTTTTCTAACGAAAAACAGCAGGTGCACGTCGTACTATAGCAGGTTAAGAAGAGTTACAGTTAAGCCATATATAAGTGAGCGTTTTCAGTACAATAATCAAGAGAAAGTAAAATAAGGTCGACTGCCCTTATTTATAATTCATAGGGGGAGTCGAATACATGTTTTCTAACTGCCTATAGGTTTCCTATCTTTTTAGGAGTTGTTGGAGCTACCACCACGGAAGTAGGGGCTACTACAGTCGTCGGCGCCCTTTTCGCATCTGCTGGTGCGTATCTACAAGCTGCTGCCTTGGCGACCTTATTAGGAAATTTGTTAGAAATTTCCTTGTCTTTGTTTGGTTTTGGTGGTTCAAAGCTGATGTTTAAATCTAACCAAGTATGTGTCCATATTAGTTATAGTACGATCTTAAAATATAAAATCTTGTATAGGCTTCTTATCAAGTAATAAGTTAGAGCTGATCGAAGACCAGACTGATCGATCAGTCTGGGTGCACAAGACTCAATAGACTTATGATCAAATCGAACTTACAAGTCTGGGATATATGAGTTTGGACTGACAAGTTTGGGACTACACCAAGTATGAAACTGACCAGTATGGTTTCATCTATCCGGACGCCGAACTCACAAGTTCGAATACCAAACTTACCAGTCCGGGGACCAAGCCTATACTTATAGATGACATCACTAGCATGCACTCGCAAGTATGACGCCATCAGCATGGATTCCTAGTCTCAGTCCCGGAGCAAAGAGACAAGAAGAATATTTTGACGAACGTACTGACAAGTACAGACTTTAAGGATTGGAGATTCCTTAAAATCTGTAAGCTTAAGACTTCAGTCTTGATACCTCGGACTACCAGTCCGAGATTCCTCAAACTGACAAACTGTCGTTCTGACAAAAAGGTGAACAGTCACCATAACTTGAAATTTACTATAAAGTGTGAAACTAGAACTTCAATTTGAAGAAGTTGATAGCGAAGGAAAACGAAGGACGAACTGCGCAAAGAAGATATAAAAAATATGATCGCGAGAGAAGGAAATATTAATTTAAAACTTAATTAAAAATTTATTATTTTATATTTTTTTCTTAAATAAGTCAACGGTATTCAAGAAAATGTTAGAAATATATTCTTGGGGCATTTCTTGAATGTTATCATAAGGAATATTTTTGTGATGTATTATAGTGAAAATGGACATTTCAAGATTTTTCTCTTAAAGTTTTACTAAATAATTTTATAAGTTTGTGAATCTAAATAACTCTAAGAATATAATTTATTTAAATAACAATTATTATTTTAGAAATCAACCATTTCTCAAATATTTTTTTAAATTATTTATTTAAAATAATATTTCTTAATAGTAAAAATACAAGTATATCATTTGTGTGACATAAAATTACTTAAACTATTAAACACTTCCATTTAAATATAAAATAAATCTATAATATAAAATAGTTAATATTTATTTTTCCAAAATTTAATAATTAAATTATATTAAAATATTTGAATTTTTATAAAAAAAATGGACTGGCCCGTCGGGCCAACCCGTGGTCCGGCGGGTCCAGCTCGAGTTATTCGGGTTAACCCATCGATTCCGAACTAAATTAACAATCCTAATTAAATTACCAAAGCTTGTAATCAATAAAAAAGTTCTGGCAATACAAATATCATCTAGAAAAGCTGGAACACAGATCAATCACTACAAAGTTGCAGTTTTGGGCTTATTCAGCAGTGAAGAAAAACATGATACGAACTGTAGCCACTGGTGAAATAACTATCCAGAGAGACAGCACGAATTGCACAGCAAATGCAGATATAACAACTTGCAAGAAACAACATCATCTTACCCAATCATACACCACAGACTTCATAACCTAGTCCCACTACTCAATTCTGAATCCGATTGCCCGTTAAATCATCGGGCATATGAGATTCCATTCTTGACAAGTTTCAATGGGTAGGCAAAACAACACTCTCTGCAAATGACATTGATCCATTATTGGAGGCTCCTTTAACATTCAAGATTTCAGTAACCATGTTGTATATCTCAACATTCTCAAAAGATGGAACCTTCCTGCCCCTCCCAAATCGAGGTCCATGTGCAATAAAAACAGTCCTCATGGAAAAGAACTCATTGTCGTATCCATGAGCTCCCCCGCATTCTTGCGCTTCTGTTCTCGTCTGCTTCACTGTGAAACCTTCTGCTACCAATCCAACTATCGGTGGGATTCTTTCACTTGCTGAGTAATGCAGTCTGCCAGGTAAATTCTCCTTGAGAAAAACTCTCAAATACTCACCATTAGCTACTTTACCAGACTTCAACCCCTCATTAATCTTAGCAACAATTTCACTCGAAGAATAACCCGGTGGTGGGAGAATGGAGAACACTGGAGAATAAGATTGAATCCATTCTTCTGGAATCTCGATCCACTCTGCCAAACCATCCAAAGCTATCACCTTTTTGTCACAAGTGCCGACCATACCATGATCACCCAGCAAAATGATGTTAACATCCTCAAAAACCCCCCTTTCCTCCAAACCATGAATCAACTTCCCAATCAATGTATCAATCTCGACAACAGATTCAGTGATCCGAACATCATCCGGCCCGTACTTGTGGCCCGTGCTATCTGGGTCCTCAAAATACAGAGTCATGAAAGAAGGAATGTCATCACTCGGCAAATCGAAGTAGTTCAAAATAGTATCAACCCTCTCTTCAAATGGTACGGATTCATTGTAAGGCATGCAATAAGACTTGGGGCAATCCCAAGATCCCTTTGTTACCTCAGAACCAGGCCAGAAAAAGGTGGAAGCCTTCAATCCTTGATTCGACACGGTCACCCAGAGCGGCTCACCCAACCACCATTTAGGATCGATGGTGCGCATATTGAATTTCTCACCTGTAACAGGATTGGTGAAATAGTTATTGATAATCCCATGATAAGCTGGGTACAAGCCCGTGACAATCGAATAATGGTTGGGGTAAGTCAGCGTTGGGAACACCGGAATCAATCCGCGCTCGGCTTCGGTCCCATTATTAATCAGTCGATTGATGTTGGGAAGATCTGTCTTGTATTGATACCCGAAACGGAATCCGTCGGAGGAGATGATTAGGACGACGGAGTGTTTGAGCTTCGAAAGCGGCCGCGAAAGCTCGGCGGTGGAATCCAGGTGGACGCTGGAGGAGTTAGATGATGCGGAGAAGAAGAGGAAGGCGAATGCGGCGGCGAATGACAGAGCGACGGCTGTGGTGATGGTGAGAGAAATGAAAACGAATGTGGCGGCGGGGGTTTTCTTAGGGGGGTGGGGGTGTGCGGCGGATAAGAGGGCGGTGGAGGATGAAATGCTAAGGTCGTCTTCGACTTGTTCGATTGGGACTGGAATTGAGTTGTTAGAAGTCCGTCTTGAATCGGAGCCCATTGCAGATTTCTGGATTTCGTGCGCGGAGATAGTGTGAGATTGAAGTAAACGTCGAGTATTTGCAGGTCAACCAAGCAAAGTTAAGGTTTTGAGGAGGAATTCTTGGGAGGAAATAGAGGGGCGTTTTATATTTGGAATTGCTTTCGCCTCAAGAATTGCTGATGCTGTATGTTCTTCCTTTCTTCTCTGGTCATGGTTGAAGAGAGAGGAAACGATTGTGAGTGAACTTCACGTAGTCAAAGAAGTGAAGGTATGGCACTGAAGGGTAGGTGTGGAGATGATGGAGGTAGCTCCACCACCCAGCAACCGACCACGTCGTCTGACATAAATTATTTATAATGAAATTAATATTTTATTAATAAATGTGAAAAAATTCATTATTTTCAATTCTATGAACAGACAAATCTACTTCAATGAAAGTATATTTTTTTTGTTCTAGTATATCGAGGCATGTGCAACTTTTTCCGCGATCAAAAGTAAGATTAAGGTTGAGTTTTCTGCTTTCGCCATCTTTGGGCTGGGATCTTGATATCATATAATCATAAAATATGAAATCCTTCATGATTCAGAGCTTCTGCTATCTAGTTCCACCTCCACCTCAAACTTTCTCAAAATTGTACATATGTTTTGAAGTCGGTGTTTTTCCTTCCATAACAGAATTATTAGGCAAACTGAGAAACATTCTCAGTATGCAGACATTCATGTTCATGTATTGAGTTACCGGTTGAAGAATTTGGTTGAATCATTTGAAAAAGCATGCAAGTAGGTTGCTTTGAACTGAAGTTGTTGCATGTTTAGAATTTTTGCATGCTGTGATTATATTCAGGAATTTCGATATTGGGAAATCCGGATTCTTTCCGAGAGGGTAGGAAACTACCTAAACTCTTCGTCTTCTGCTTATATTTACATAATTAAAACCAAGACTCTTAAAAAAAAGGGAAGGTCTCAAGTTATGGTTTAGGCAGGTTTTATCCATTAACTCAATTCAAACCCATCATATATCCTAATTGGGGATTAATAAACCCTATTTGGAATGGGTGAACCCATTTGAATATGAATAAAACTCGCCTAAACCATTTAAGCAAGTTTTTGCCAAAAAAATAAAAAAGGCTGACTGATTTATTTTGTTGCATTTGAAGGCTGACAGAGTCGGCATCAACAGGGAAAACCACAGAAAAACTGAATTCCATTGGCCAATCTGTTATATAATCTGTAGTTGAGGGGTATGATGCTCTTGTTTGTTACTGCTTGCATTTTCATCCGTTCACATTCGCTTGAAGAGCTGTTTCTTTTTTCTTTTTTGCATGCATGTTGTTATTTTTAAGTGAACTAAATATTAATGCATCATGTTGTTTTTTATTTGGTTTATTGTCTTAAAACTCTGGGTTTTTTGTTGCATATATATTCTCCTATACCATCCCACTAACCATGTATTTTTTGTTAAATATTATGATTGATGTAAGCTATCAAAAGGCATCTTACCTACAGCTTGAGAAGTTTATGATGCATACATAATGCTTATTGCTATATGTATTGAATTTTATGATCATTAAATATTTGTGAAAATCTGGTGGGGTAGTTTGACAAGACTAGGATCATGATCATTCATCCCAAAAATTGCCCACTTGCTCTGCAGAATTGGAAACAATCTGCTTCCCTGAATTGGCTACCCACCAGATCTTTTTTAATATTGAAACGTTTTGTGCATTGATGAAATGTATCACGACAAATATTCTAATGTAAGGGCAACAAAAGTCTTATTTGATTTGCTGTGTGTGATATTGCATAAATATAATGTCCATTCTCATCTACATGAATCTTGTGAAAGGGTATTTTGCTCACAAAAGTTAAGTGGTGGTTTTGAGCAAAAAAGTGCCTTTTCTCAGATTATATGGCAAACTTGTCAAAGCATCACAACACACTCTTGTTGATACATCAAATGGGCTGCTATGAATAAAAAGAAATGAACCAACCCAAATATGTTAGCCCATTAGTTTTTCTGTTTATAAAGGTACTTGATCTTAGAGAGTAGCAATTTCTGACTCGACATGATAATTTGATACAAACCTAATACGATATAAATGGGTTGGGTCTAGTTATCTTGGGTTCGGGTCAATTTCGGGTTGAACCCACGAAACCCAATTAAAAATCATGTCAGCTTAGGATCGACCTGCGAAACCTCATATGACCCGCCAATCAAATTAATCAATTAATTAAATATAATTTTTTTTATGTTAAACGTGTCATTTTCGCGTTAAATAAGTCATGTTAATTAAGGTTAAATTTTTCACCATGATTAAAGAGGTCATTTTCGAATTAATATGAAAATAAACAAATCGCGCTCGGTTGATTATTTTGACCCGAAAGTTTAAACGAGTTAAATTCGGGTTGGCGTGTCATTCAAGACGCAACATGACCCCGTCAGTTTAGATCTGATCCAATTGTCACCCCCATTTAATCTATCCCCACTCAAAATGCAAGTGATAAAAGCTTCTTGTTAGTAATAAAGAATTCATGGGTTTTCATTTTAATTCATGTTAGAGTGTCTGTGCAAGATCATAACCACAGGATACTACTATGTCCGAGTTCGGGCCTACCCACCATCCCAAAACGGCCCCAACCCAATTTTGATTTGTAAGTGGAGTCTTTCTATAATGATCATCCAAACACAAAATATGTCATATGTTGAGAAAAATAATGTATATATATAGTCAAATTGTTCATTGTCCTCAACAATCAACTATTATGAGAAAATGACTTCCATATTCACGTTGCATGAAATCAATTAACACAAATAATTAGTGCATATCTTACACGTGGTGAAAAGGTTTTGTGTACGTGGATAAATATTTAAATGTCGCCTTTTTCATTTTTTTTTTTAATCTTTATTATTAAAATCTCTTGTGAAAATATAATATATGTTCCCAAATGAGAAGGTCATTTTGAACCCAGAATCAAGTCCAAAATATTTATCTTTCCATTACAAATTTTTTCTTATAACTTAACAAAAAGTGTCCTCTTGTTTGGGTTGTAGTGATAAAAACATATTGTTTGGACTAAGAAGTCATAGGTTCGGGATTGTTCGAAGACATCTCAGTGAGTGAGTTTAATAAAAGTATTTATATTCAAAAATGTTATCCACAACATTATAACAAACAACTACATTGATTATTGATAAAGAAAAAATGTTACTTATTAGAACTTTCGACTGCAGCAATTATTGGATTGGAGTGACATATCAGATAATTATACAAGGCTTCAAATAGAAAATATCGACTCTATTATCATCATTATATTTTTAACTAATAATGTTGTAGATACGAAGCAGGAATTGGACCATCCATGTTAGGTCATTTTCTTTTCATAAATTAGTTTTTTGTCCCTATGGAGCATGCCGATATTTTTTATAAAAGAAATACAAATAAATAATTGCAATGATAAAATCGAAATTATTTAAATACATGAAAAGTCAATAAAGAAGTAATTTAGTTATTTTTACTCTATTTTGTATTGAGACGCATTAAAGTAATTCAATTTATAAATGAGTTTATGCAAATTAACAGTTTTTGCAATTAAATATATTCTTTTATTTATTCGAAAGATGATCGAACAAGTCGACTTGCCCGAATCAAAAGTAGTCACCCTCGATTTTCAGAAACTCGAGTTATTAATTTATTGAACAATCTATAAACTATTTTTCACTGATGTATATATATTTAGAATTATAAATTTGTAATATTAATTAAGTTAAAATATGAATAGTAGTTCTTGAAATCCTAAATCAGAGTTAAATTTGCAACTAGCGTGACCCAATCACGTTAAAGTCAACAAACTGTGTGCAATTTATTGGCACAAACTTCGTTAGTTGGACGATTGTTTTTGTCTACCAACTTGCAACAACAATTTCATTATCATCATTCATCTACCACAATTCAGTTTCCTCTTTTCTATTAAAATATTAATACATTTTAATGTTATAATAAATACATACAAATCATATATAGAGTAAATAAGGTTAATAATACTAAATCTATTGAATTTTTGAAAAAATACTCTAATATATTATGATTAGTTAAAAGTATTTCAATTTTTACTTTGGTTTAAAAATTGAACCAAAAAGCATTTATTACTATTAATTATTGATGATTCAGCAGTTAAACGCCACTTCACATCCCATGTGACAAATTAAAACAATATCGTTTCATCGTTTCTTTCTCCACAACTCTTCAAATATGTGGTTATAAAACCAATTCCTTGTTAAAAAGTTTGTGAATTTGCCAAGATTTTCTAACATGATGATAAAACAAAGTCGCTTTGATTTGTCATGTGGGATGTCAAGTGACGTTTAATTGTTTAATCATCAATAATTAATGGTATTAACTCGTTTTAGTGTAATTCATTGACATAAGCAAATATCGAGGTATTTTTAATTGACAGCAATACATTGAGGTAGTTTTTTCAAAACGTCAATTATTTTGGTGTGATCATTTGTTAAAAATAAAGTTGTGTTAAATAAGAATGAATTTTATGTTGGTCCCGAGATCAGAGTAAGTTTGATGCACAACAGAGATTTTAATAACAACTTGCACTCACAAACTGGTGGTTCTAGACCAATTTGTGTTTCTGTAAAACCGTTTTTTAGCAAATTTAATTTTTAAGTTCAATTCAAGTATTCTACAACACTAGAATGTGTTGAGTTTCAAAATTCTTGCAATAAAGTAATAAGCAATAAAGAGCAAATAATTTACAGAGTTTAAACAAAAAGTCCTACATCTTCTTTTCAAACAAATGTCTGTAAATTCACTAAGATTTAGTTACAGATTGGTCTCGCAATCTATCGCTAGTTGGTAGATACCAATATCTACAAGTACACTAGCTCACTCGTTCAAGCCTCTGGTTTCTTCGGCTTCTCAGAACTTGGAGTGTGGGCACACCACACAGTCTCATGTATGGAATTAGGGAGCTTTATAGTTCTTTCCGAACTTGTGGCTTGACGCTCATGATAGTTGCAGCTTGGAGATAGTTGTAACTGTTGTGTTCTTTCTTTCTTGGAAAGAAAGAACACCAAGAAATAACTCAAGCTGAGAAGTTGTGAGTCTCATGTTCAAAGGATGACACACGGTTGGCTAAGTTTTAGTCTTGAAGATAGAAACACTTGAGCAGAGTATTGTTGCTTTCTTGAGGTTTTTATATTTTGTCACTATGAGCACTTCGTCTATTTATAGACGAGGTAGGAACATTTCAAATTTGTATGAGGGCGTTTTCCATAATGACTATGGGAAGTCAGTATGAGGACTAGCAATGCTGACCTTGAGAAGTCAGTATAAGGCCTCTACCTTTAAAGTTCGAGCTATTCGAAAGATATCAAAGTTCGGTCAGACTTAGGCATATCCATGCCCAAGTGAAAGTCAGTACGAGGTTATCCAAAACTTGGGTTCCTCAGATTGAAACATAGTTTGACATAAAGTTAGTGTATAGTACACTGACATAGCAGAGCAGAAGCAGGCCTACGACATGGCCTACGATTGGACAACATCTTCCAAGAGTCCAACGTCTAGATTTATGTGTCTAACGGGTAGAAATTCAAAATGTCGGAGAAAGTCCTCTATAAATAGAACTACATCTCAATCTTAAATGATTACGAAGTTTGAATGAACTAAAGAAGTCGTCACACGACAAAGAATATTCTGCTAAGTCATCTCTCTGCTCAAACTCTCCGAGTTTCCGTGTTTCTTAACATGAGACTTGAGTCTCTGACTCAAGTTATTACTCTGTGCTATCTTCTCCTAGCACGAGGCTGAAGCTCTCATAACAGTCAGTTTCCTACTCTGGGATACTGATTCTCACGGGCGTATGCCAACAAATGGAGTTATGGGAAGAACAACAAACTTCCAACCACCAGGAAGGAGGCTGCGGGGTGTTGTCCTCACTTCGACCTTAAGACTAAGCCTACAATGAGTTCCTAGGCGAGTACCACAGCTGACCGAAGGACGGAGGCGCCGACGGGTTGTGTATAGATCGTAAGGAGGCTTGTATTTACTTAGTGAATTATCCGGACATTGGGTCTGAAGAGTGGATATAGGATATTGAGATTCGATCCAATATAAATATTGTGTGTCCTTTACAACTTTTTTTTTACATTTCTGCCTTGCTTAGTTTCGCAAACTGACTTCTGAAACATTCAATACTTGTCCAAGTATTTAAGTGTAACTGACTTAACAAACGACATACCTAAGCTTAAGTTTCCTTACACACTAAACTGAGTTCCTCTGTTTTCTGAACAAGTGCAAGTTTATTTGCTTTTGCTTCCGTTGCATATATTTGCACTATGATTTCGGGACAAAAAATAGACATCCTAATAGGACATTAAAAGTTTGTACAGACTAAGCTAATTTAGAGATACTCTAAATTGATAGTTTCTATACATACTTTTGACACATGAAAACAATAAATAGGTAAGAATACTTCCTAACATCTTAATAATTGAATTAAGTATAAATCACATCATGCTTAATTACTTAAGCATAGTTTATAGAATAATTAAGAATGAGATTTTTAAAAAAATATTAATTTTAACTATTGATTATTTTTAGATTACCGGAGACCCAATAAATAATAATTTAGGTTATTATTTTGTTATATTTTTGCAAAAATAATAATTAAGAATTAAAAATAATAAATCTTATATACTGATTTTACCTTTCAATTTAAATTTAATTATTTTTTAAATTTTGGAATAAAAATCATTTAACCTTTTAATTAACTTGATGGAAACATATTAGACTCTTTTTAACTTTTCAACTATTAAAATTAACCCTTATCCTTATATTTTAAAGGTTTTTTTACTTATTTAAGTATATTACTCCCTCCGTCCCACCTCAATTGTCCCACTTTCGTTTTTCGTCCGTCCCACCTTAATTGTCCCATTACTTAAAAAGATAATTTTTTCACACTTAATAATAAAATATTAATTCCACTCAACTTACTTTACTCTCGCACTCCTTGATTATTGTGCCCGGTCAACTCGGGACAATTCAGCCGGGACGGAGGAAGTATTAGTTTTGAACTTTTTTCTTTTAGTAGAGTTTTGCTGCACGAAGTCAGAAATTTGAGTGAGACAAATTTCCTTGTCAGTAACGGCGACGGGTGAGTTTTTCTCTCTCCATTTCTCTCATCCCCATTCCCCACCAAAAAGTATGAATTTTGAGTCCTCTCTCTCTAACTCCCTTTCATCCATCTTTATTAAGCAGTTGGAGCTTCCCATTTCTCATGCACGCATAACCAAAACTCCACTGAGACTCAAACTTCCTTTTCTTTATCTCCAACTAATATCAACCTTCATAAACTCGATTCTTTTTCTTTCATTTCATCTCAAAAGAAGCAAAGAGTAAAGGAAGAAAAAGGGGTCAAGACGCGCCTTATTGGTCGTTTTCTGCTGTTTCTTTTCCTGTTTTTTCCTGTTTCTTGTGCGGTAAAGTTTGAATTTTGAAGCCATTTCCCAAGAATGGCATAAAAGAAAACAAAACCCATCTATTTCTCTCATGGGTTCAATCTTGAAATTGTTGAGAATCAATATTTGGTTGATTACATTGTTGTTGTGGGTGGCTTGTTGCTCAGTTAGAGCCACAGTTTCTTATGATGACAAAGCCTTTATTATTAATGGAAAGAGGAAAATTCTCATTTCTGGTTCTATCCATTATCCAAGAAGCACACCAGAGGTAATATTTCAATCTTTCTTTTCGTTTGTTTTTTTTGGTTATGATTCGTATTGTTTCTTGACTGTTGAATTGGTTTGTTGGTGATAGATGTGGCCTGGTCTGATACAAAAGGCTAAGGATGGGGGATTAGATGTCATACAGACTTATGTATTTTGGAATGGTCACGAGCCTTCTCCTGGAAAGGTAGTTTTGTAATCTTATGTTTGTCTATTTCTCTTGTTTTTCACGAAAATAAACAGTTGAATGAACAAAAAAGGGACATTTATTTGTGCAGTATAATTTTGAAGGGCGGTTTGACCTTGTCAAGTTCATCAAAGTGGCGCAAAAAGCAGGCCTCTACGTCCATCTCCGCATTGGTCCTTATGTTTGTGCCGAGTGGAATTTTGGGTAATGTTTGTGTAATCTACACAAGAAATTGAATAAAGTTGAGATTGGATTTGAGAAGAAAAAAAGAAAGAAAAGAAAAGAAAAGAAAAGGTTATATATCTTGATCACTAAAATTGTTTCTATGCTTTTATGATACAGGGGATTCCCTGTTTGGCTGAAATATGTGCCGGGAGTCCAGTTCAGAACAGACAATGAGCCCTTCAAGGTTTGCACCACACACACAAACACATTGTGTAATTCACAAATAACGATGTGCACTGGATTTCTCAGCTGATATTTTTATTGTTAATTGTGATGAAGGCGGCAATGCAAGGGTTTGTTCATAAAATAGTCAGCTTGATGAAGTCAGAGAATTTGTTTGAGCCTCAAGGAGGGCCAATAATCATGTCCCAGGTAAACATACACACATGTTTAGAAGCTTACAATATGTGTTGTGACCAACTGTGCATGGGGAAATTGCAGATAGAAAATGAATATGGACCAATAGAGTGGGAAATTGGTGCTCCTGGTAAAGCATATACAGCATGGGCAGCAAAAATGGCTGTGGCTCAAAATACTGGTGTTCCATGGATCATGTGCAAACAAGAAACTGCCCCCGACCCCATTGTAAGCATTTTCTTTTTTCTGTAATCAATCTATTGTTTTTATCCATGTCTAAACTAGCCCAGGATTCATTTAGCTAGCTTTTGGTGAATGTATATGTTTTTTTTTTGTGGTTACTTTCACTTTAGAAGACAGAGTATGAGCTATTGGTACAAACTACAAAGATCTACTACAGAGAGCAAGTGTTAGTCTTGGAACTGAAATAAATTTAATGGGGAAAGATTGCTTTTCTAGTTGGTGTCTTGTATGAGAATAAGCTGAAACATGCCTTTCTTGGTTGATTTAAAGTGGCAAATAATATTTTCTCTTATGAGTTTCATTGATCATAATCTCTAATATTGAAGGGTCACACCTAGTGTCGATCATGTGTATATCTTTGATTTGCAAGACAGCATTTCAATTTCTTGGAAATGATTTTTTGTTTTTTCTGTACATCTTTGATGATCGTGTTTCATCTTTTTCAGATAGATACTTGTAACGGGTTCTACTGTGAAGGTTTTCGTCCTAACAGACCATACAAGCCAAAAATGTGGACTGAAGCATGGACTGGCTGGTAAATGAATGAAATAATAGCTGTGTACATAAATAGCTTCAGTTTTTATGAGTACCTGTCAGATGAGATGTATCAGTGGGGCTTCAGTTTGTATAACTTTTGTCGAAGATATCATTGTTTGAATGAATCCTTCTTACTCTCCTGCATATCCTTCAGGTTTTCACAGTACGGTGGAGCGGCTCCTTACAGGCCCGTTGAAGACTTGGCTTTTGCAGTGGCTAGATTTGTGCAGAATAACGGCTCATTCTTCAACTATTACATGGCAAGTTTGCTTTCATTCTCTTCAAAGATAGTTCAATGTCATGATTTGTAAGAAATAGGTGAAGACTTTGCAAGTAATGAAATGTTTTCTTGTGTTGCTTATTCGCATGGAACCAGTATCATGGTGGCACAAATTTCGGACGAAATGCAGCTGGTCTTTTCATCACCACTAGCTATGATTATGATGCTCCAATTGATGAATATGGTGAACTCTAATACCATCTCAGATTTTTTTAACTAAGAAGTACTTCCACTCCATATCTTAATCTTACGAAAACAAAATGCTCGAAAGCCAAGCTTAAGTTGAGCCATTGTTCATAAATAGGACTCGTGAATGCGCCCAAGTGGGCTCACTTGAGAGACTTGCACAAAGCAATCAAGCAATGTGAACCAGCTCTAGTATCTTCTTATCCCACCGTCACGTGGCCTGGTAAAAATCAAGAGGTGAATTGATATTGTGTTTGCTATCAAACTCTTCAAAGGAACTGCTCTTTTCCGTTCCACTACTTCCAGCATGTGGTATCTAACTCTTGATCATAACCCTATCCTCAGGTTCATGTCTTCAGGCCCAAGACTGGGGGTTGCTCGGCTTTTCTTTCCAACTACGACCCTACATATTCTACGAAGCTGACCTTCCAAAACAAGCAGTATGATTTGCCTCCTTGGTCGATCAGCATTCTACCAGACTGCAAGACTGTAGTTTACAACACTGCAAGAGTAAGAAAAAAAAATGCTGTTTCAGAAAGGATGTGTGATGTCTTGCATTTTTTAAGTTGAAAAACATATAATGGTTGGTAATATATATGCGGCTGCAGATCAGCTCAAAAAGCTCCCAACCAAAGATGGTTCATGTGGATGGTGGATTTAGTTGGCAGTCATACAATGAAGAGACTCCTTCAGCTGATGAGAGCGACACGCTTGCCATGTCCGGCTTGTGGGAGCAAGTAAACGTTACAAGAGACTCGTCTGATTATCTATGGTATCTGATAGAGTAAGTCCATCAATTGTAGCAGCAACGACAGCATTTCGTGTGATTTTCTAGGCCGAAAATAGTGATATAAATCCTGCTATTACTTTTACAGTGTAAATATAGCTTCAAATGAAGGATTTCTAAAGACTGGACAATCGCCCTCCCTCTCAGTTGCGTCAGCTGGAGATGCCTTGCATGTTTTTGTCAATGGAAAGTTATCAGGTGATAAGAAATTCAAGTTATCTGAACTTCTCTCTCTAATCATGGCTCCGTCTGTAAACTCTTGCGCGATTCTGGCTCTACGACAGGAACTGTGTTCGGGGTTCTGGACAATCCGAAATTGACATACAACGGCAATGTAAATCTGAGGGCTGGAGTTAACAAAATATCATTACTCAGTGTTGCTGTAGGCCTTCCGGTTAGTGAAATGCCCCTCCCTCCCCTGTCTTTTTTCGAAACTCGAGCTTTAACAACATTGATTCTTCCATCTCAGAACGTCGGTGTGCACTACGAGAGGAGGACTGCAGGAGTTGTTGGTCCTGTTACTTTGAAGGGACTCAACGAGGGCACAAGAGACTTGACAAAACAGAGATGGTCTTATAAGGTTACCTCTTCATATCTAAAAAACTAAAATCTGAGATTTAGTATTTGTTAAATTCTTGGAGTTGACACCTTGTTTTGGATAGACTGGTCTGAGAGGCGAGTCGCTCAGCCTTTCGTCTCTCACCGGAAGTTCTTCAGTTGAATGGATACGAGGATCCCTCCTCGCTCAGAAGCAGCCTCTCACGTGGTATAAGGTAACCTGTCCCAAAAATGTTGCTTCAATTTGAGGAAGACAGAAGTTTCAGTGTGTTCCATTTATTCACAGACAACATTTGACATGCCAGCCGGAAATGATCCGTTGGGTTTGGACATGGTGAGCATGAGCAAAGGTGAGATATGGATAAACGGGCAAAGCATAGGCAGACACTGGCCTGCTTACATAGCCAAAGGCAGCTGCAGCAACTGCAACTATGCGGGCACATTCTCGGAGAAGAAATGCCTGAGAAGTTGCAATGAGCCCTCTCAGAGATGGTAAAGAAACAAATCCATGAAACACTTTGCAGAATTTATTTTGACCACCAACACATGAACTCTCATCATTGTCAGGTACCATGTTCCGCGGTCATGGCTGAAACCAAGCGACAATCTGTTAGTTGTATTCGAGGAATGGGGCGGTGACCCGACTAAGATCTCCTTAGTCAAGAGAACACTGCAATGAAACATGAGGCAGCTGCTTTGTTTGGAGTGAAGATTATTGCATGGTGATGGGAAGTTTCTCCATGTCTGAAGATTGCTTCTGGGGGTCCAAAATTGTTGCTGGCAGCTGTTGAGTGTAATAGAGAATCATCTGTACATGCATTTCAACAGAAAATAAACCTCCCTCTGTTTCTTGATGTCTAATTGATGCAAAGAAGAATTCTACTTCAATTGTTGGCAATGTTTTAGTTATAAATTGTAGAAGATACATTAAACCAGAGAGCTCAAAACTAAGATGTTAATTGCCACGCTGTACTATATATACCTGTTAGGCTACACTATTACACCATATTTGAGAGAGAGAGAGAGAGAGAGAGAGAGAGTCTCTGCAAACATAAATAATAAATAGACCTCCCCAACTTATTACAAATCCCGACTGCAGCAAATTTACAGTCATAGTAGAATTCATGGGCAGCAAAAAGCCAAGAATTGTGATAATCGGAGCAGGAATGGCAGGCCTCACCGCCGCCCACAAGCTCTACACATCCACCATGTCCAACCAACTCTTCGACCTTCAGGTGGTCGAGGGAGGAAACAGAATCGGCGGCAGGATTAACTCGTCGGAATTCTGCGGCGACCGGGTTGAGCTGGGGGCTACATGGATCCACGGTATCCAAGGCAGCCCCGTTTACAAAATTGCACAAGATAGAAGCTTGCTCCACTCTCACCACCCGTGGGAGTGCATGGATGGGTTCCCGGACGATCCCGCCACCGTAGCGGAAGGCGGCCACGACCTCCATCCATCCATCGTGGACCCCATCTCGAAAAATTTCAAGAGCCTAATGGATTACATTCAGGGGAAAGGAGGCGTCGATGAAGATTGCAATTCTTCAGAGATAGTCCAGAATTGCAGCTGCAACGACGAGGGCAGAAATCTCAGCGTCGGTTCCTTTCTGAGGAAAGGTCTCGAGGCCTATTGGGACGTTGAGAGAGAAGAGAAGGGCGTGGAAAAGGTTGGAAAGTGGCGGAGGAGGTCGTTGGAAGAGGCGATTTTCGCGATGCATGAGAACACGCAGAGGAGTTTCACGGCGGCGGATAATCTGAACACTCTGGATTTCGACGCAGAGCGTGACTACGTCATGTTTCCCGGGGAAGAGATTACGATTGCTCGTGGTTACTCGAGCGTGGTTGAAGCTCTGGCTTCGGTTTTACCGGCGGGGATGATACAGTTAGGCCGGAAAGTCGAGAAAATCGAATGGCAACTGCAACACCAGAATCGCAGGCCGGTGAAGCTGCATTTTTGCGACGGAGCCACTCTATCGGCCGATCATGTAGTAGTCACGGTATCCCTAGGGGTGCTTAAACGTGGGATTACGCAGGATTTCTTCCATCCTCCGCTGCCTAGTTTCAAGACTGGAGCAATTTCAAGACTCGGATTTGGGGTTGTAAACAAAGTGTTCTTGCAATTGAAGCAGATTAAACATCATCACAAATTCCCCTTCTTGCAAATGGTGTTTCATCACCCGAATTCCGAGCTCAGGAATCCCACCATTCCTCACTGGATAAGGAAAACCTCAGCTATATATCCAATCTACTCCAACTCCAGAGTTGTTTTATCTTGGTTTACAGGGAAAGAGGCCCTCCATCTCGAATCTCTCAGCGATGAGGAGATCATCAATGGCTTCTCATCAACGGCCTCCAACTTGTTGTCATCAACCAATTTGGAACGTGGGAGCTGCACCAAGTTCGAGAAGGTGTTGACGACTCAATGGGGGAGCAACCCTCTATTCTTGGGCTCCTACAGCTACGTCGCCGTGGGGTCGAGCGTAGCTGATATGGATGCTCTGTCGGAGCCGCTGCCGCAGCTGCAAATCTTGTTCGCCGGGGAAGCCACGCACACCACGCATTACTCCACCACTCATGGAGCCTACTTCAGTGGCCTCAGAGAAGCAGACAGGCTGCTTAAACACTACAATGTTGAACCTTCCGTTTTGTAGCATTACAGATTTCTCATTTCTTTTGGACCTCCGTTTTGAGGTTGTCCAAACTTCCACTGTCGGTATCCATGTCTTGTGTTTCGTTCATCAATGGTCACAAAATATTCCCACAAAGAAACAATTAAGAGACAGTCGTACAATCCATTTCCTTTTTCTTGGATCTGATTCTTTAAAGAGACAAGTAGCAATCAAGAAATATTACGATGAGCTGGGAGAATCTGAGTGATTGATCTGTTGCAGATGGACCCATAATTCTGGAAACAATTCAGACCTGATCAGATTCACTTCCAAAATGTCCTTCAACCAAGGGACAGAGAGCATAAATGCACCTCTTCTTCCTCTCCACCAGGCCATATCAATATTTCTGAATGTTTTTTGTTTTCTGGTACACAATGATGGAGACAAAAGAATGGCTGCTTTACATGTTTTTTTTAAAAAAATCTTTGAAGTCAAGATTTATTCATCTCATTGATTAGTGTTATTGAGTGACTTTTCATTCTAGACTCTTCATTATTGTCAAGTTTTTGCTCCCCACTTCATGTCCCATTTTTGCATCTTGTTTGTTTCAAACTTTTAATCACTCTTTCATGATATACTAATTGATTATTACATCCATATCTGCTGTCTTTGATGTTGTTTTGATCCAAAAAAAGCCTTCAAGCAAATCAACATCCAACCCCACAAAATCCCTATTTAGTGGCTAATCAAACATGCATTAATCATAATGTTTAGCAAAAAAAAAAAACAAAAAATGAGTGATGCTGGTATCACGATTAATTTTTTACAAAGTTTGAGTAAGCATGAGTTAGTGTGGGGCTAAACATTGAAAGATTGCAGACTGCCCTGGACCAGCTTTTCATTTCCCCTTTCAACTTTCTCAAATCTCAATAATAGAATACTTGAATTAATTTGTAGATCAAATATGTTACTTTTGTGTAGTTTTGTACGATGGTAGGGTTTTTCCTTGAATTGTTTTGAGTAATCGAAAGAAAGAGATGATCGATCTGAAATCTTTTATTAAATTGAAATCTTCTAATTCTGGGAAAAGTGGCGCATGCACCGAAAGCTAGCTCAGTTGATAAATGCTTCCAAATAAGACTTCTACATACGTTAATATGCATGCGTTATTCAAAGATTATATAGCTTTTATTACTTTATTTAATTGCTTTTTTAAAGTATTCTTCTACATGTACTAGTATAAGGGGCTCTTTATCTAAAGATGGGAGAAAAGGTGAGATTTGAAACAAACTATATTACTATATTTGAAACACATAACTATCATACGTAATAATATTTCATTACAAATCTTTACAATTAATAATTTTAAATTAATCTTTAGCTCCCACGCGTTGACTATGCCAATCAATGTGTAAAAACTAGAGATTTAAATAACCAACATCAGTTAAAGCATTTTTATACTAACAAATAGAATTTGATTAAATTAAAATATTACTCTTTTAGTAGTTTAATTCTAATGAAATACCTTTCTTTTTTTATTTAACCATAAATTCTTACATGAATAGAAATGATTGATTTCTATTTAATTTATATATATAATAATTGGTATAAGGTACAATGCATGGGCCAGCTTATCAAAACCAGTTGTGAACTACCATCAGAAAACAAAATATTGTAATAATTAAATAAAACGTAATGGGTTCATGAATAGTATCTTTTGAAATTTAGGCAAATTCTTAGATGAGACGGTCTCATCATTTTTATTGTGAGACAAATTTAATGAAATGATGTGTTTCTTTATTACAAATGATGTATCACCATTTTTATTGTGAAACGAATTTAATGAAATGATGTGTTTCTTTATTGCAAATGATGTATTTCTTTGTTGCAAATAATGTAATTTTTTAAAATGAAATGATGTATTTAACTTATTGAAATAATGTATTAATATCCGTCTCACAATAAAAAAAATAGTGAGACCGTCTCTCAAGAGACCAACTCTTTGATTTATGGTGTTGTTCAACACTGCTACGAATTCTTTTCTCAAATCAATCGCTATTTTCGTATGAGATTAGAGTAAAGATTTTGTTTCAATGAACTTCTAGTCTAGTTCAAATTAACTACGATCCAAGATTCAAAGTTGGTGGAATTGAGATGATTCAATGGAGAAATATATGAATCAATTTTAGAGGCTAATAGACTTTATAAATTTTGGAAAAATATGAAAATTATTTTTTTCAAGCAGATTAAAATTTGTCATGTGCATTCATCAGCTGAATCTGATTCCTATACTGTAATAAGGCTACGACATTGAGACCCCATTCACTAAATTCTATGTATATACTCTGGATTTGGATAAATAAATTAATGCAGCAAATATATTTTATATATATATCATGGGTCGTACTTGGAGAGTACTATAAATTGTATAGGTCCAGCTCATAATCATTCAAATCCTGTATATTAATATTATAATAATTATTATCATCGTAGGAAGAATTTGAGCTGAGGTTACATTATGGTTGAAAGTTTTTTTTAAAAAAAATTAACTTTATTAGATTAAAATTAAGATATGTGGAATGTAAATTAGAATGTCTCTCTTCCTTCAGCTTCAAATAAATAGGCCCAATTTGCTATAAGCAGGGGTTAATAGCCCACATCCATTAATTAACCTTAGTTGCAAGCAAGTAGCAACTACCACATTTAAAGTTATTGGAGGTTCAAGCCCTCCTTCTAGCGCATTATATTTATTATCTTTTTAGTGTAAATATTTTTATCCCTTCACTCGGTTGTAGTGATTAAAGTCAATGTTGTAAAAATCGCTAGGCGCTAGTCGGGCGGTCGAGGGGGGCCTAGCGCCTAAGCGGTCTAGGCGGGGATTAATCGGATTCTGGGCGGATTCTAGGCGGTTTAAGTATTTTTATTTTTTTATTTTTTATATATCTCAAGTAATATATAAAAATCTTACCAACAAATTATATATTTAAAAAGCAAGTAAAATTTCGACATTTTATATGTATCTCAAGTAATATTCCTGCAACAAACATCCTCACATTTAAATCCAAACGTATAAATATTCTTGCAACAAGCATTTTTATATTTAAAAGCAAAATCCAAAATAAAAGTAAATCATAAACTAAAGTTTAAATATTCCTGCAACAAATATCAACACAATTCAAATCAATCCAAAATAAAAGCAATGAACAAAGCAAAGCCTAAAATAAAAGCAAACCATAATGAAAGTTAAATATTCGGACTACAACCATCCACACATTCGGTGGGGGCCGTGGGTGGAGGAGTATGGCGTGCGGAGGTGAGGATTGAGGAATCGTGAATTTGGTTGGGAAATTTGATTTGGGAATAAAATTAGTTTTACACATTTATTCTAATTTTATATTTTTATGTTTTTAAATATTTTTTGAAATTAAAATTTAAAAATTGAATTTACAATTGAAAATAAAATTTAAAAATTGAATCTACAATTAAAATTTACTTCAGCCGATTTTTTTCCGATTAATCAGCGATTAATCCGATTAATCCGATCCGATTAATCCGCCTAGACCGATTAATCGCCGATTAAATTAAAACCGGTTTTTCTAGCCGATTTCGCATTTATCGGGGCGGTGGACCTCCGCCTACCGATTAATCGGCGCCTAGGCGGTCCTAGGCGCCGATTTTTACAACATTGATTAAAACACTTTGCCTGTGATTGAGAGATCACAGGTTCGAGCTCCGAGGGAGACATCTGGGTGTGTGAGTGGGTGTGTGTTTAAAATTAATGTATACTTAAAAAAAAAAAAGAAAAAAAAAAGTTATCATCATGACCTAATATCTTTCGATTTGGATTCATATTTTTTTTGGGTTGAAAAACAGACATTCACATAAATAGTCTAAATCATGAGTTTTACTCTCACAGCTCGATCTTACAATTTTTTAAATTATTATCTTTTCGCCCTCAACTTCATCTTTCAAAATATGATAAGAAATTCTACGGACCTTGGGGATCTCAATTTGATCAATTCTAATAATTTCATAAATTATTCTCTAGCAAAATCTAATTTGGTTTAAGAAATGAAATATTCGAGCGCAATTTAAAATTTTAAATGGCTTAAATAAACATTAGAAAGCGTGATTCATCATGTTCGAGCTTTTTAGGTAAAATTCATCTGTATGACCACCTAGGTGCTTGAAAATATACTCATATGCATTTAGTTTACATTAAATGAATATGCATGCAACAACGTGGTTTAAAACCTGAGTAACGAGCAAGTTTAAATAAATTGCTAAATTAACTCTTAATCATTCCACATAATTAAGCTTAATTAGAAATTAGGGATATTACTATATCAAAGCTAAAGAAAACCATATTGATTTTTTAAAACATGAAATTATTAAACTAAACTTTGAAGAACAATTAAAAAAATTCTAAACTATAAGATAAAATAAATTTATTAAAATATAAATTTTCTTATTAATATTTGCAATGACTGAGACACGGCCCGGACTCCCACGGGGGGGCAGCAGTGGGGAAT
>JAPKLW010000309.1:0-29292 GCA_026898455.1 Plectranthus barbatus
CGATCCTTGGCAAACGGACTTCGTGATTCAGTTCACGAATCCCTTCAATTGGTATCAGAGCCAGGTTTAATTAATTGGCTCTATCGGAAAAATAATATTGCCTATGAAACATGCATGATTATTATTATTGATTGCATGCAATGGATGGTTTATGGATTGATTGTATGTTTTTCGTCCTCGTGGTTCCTCGGGTTAATCCGCCCATTTATATGGATTCGTTTTTTACCCACGAGATAAATCTGTGGTTAGATTTAGATTTTAGATTGTAATTAGAATTATTCCATGTAATTTTCTATTTTCAAAAATTAAATCTGTAAAACGAAGAACACGAAGAACGAAGAACACGAAGAACGCAAGACCGCACGACGGCACACGACGGCGCTGGCACGGCAGCAGACCGTGCACGGCGGTCGCGCGCGGCGGGTACGGCAGCAGGGGGCGCGGCGGGCACGGCAGAACGGCGCAGCCGCGCGCGCGGCGCGCGCGTTCTCACGCAAACGCACGGCCGCGGTGCCCAGGCCGGCCAGGGCAGGTGCGGCGGCCCCAGGCGTGGCTGACGGCGCAAGGAGGAAAGGCAGGCGGCCGGCCGGGACGGCGGAGCAGGGGCTGGAGCGCCGGGGGCACGCGCACGCTGCAAGCCCTAGGGCGCGCGCGCGCGCGCAGGTCCCGCGAGGCTCTTCGCGCGCTCGCCGGCGACCGGCACGGGGGCCCCTCTCTCGGACGATGTCGGCACGGGGTAGGTTGTGCAGGCGGTGGCTAGGTGGCCGGCGACGCGGGCTGAGACGGCGGTTGGCGTGCGGCCGGACGCGGAAAAACCCTAGGGTTTTTCGCGTGGTTCGCGCGAGCCCGATTCCATCCTTGCGCGATTCTGGCGAGTCACGGAGGCCAACGGTAGAGAAGAAGAGTGAACGGCAGTTCGGGCGACGGTCGGGGCAAGCCGGGGCGGCGGCATACAAAACGAGCAACGGTCGGAGGAGGCGGTATCGCGGACTGCATCCATGCACGTACGTGCATGGCTGCTGTGCATGCCGGGAGCCCTCACGACGACTACGGGTCGCCGGCGATGGTGTTTCGCCGGTGGTGGCTCATCGGGCCGAGTTCTCACGGGCTATTGGGCTTGCAATGTGTGCCTAGGCCTGCGATCTGGTTAACTGGCCCAGTTGTCCAATTTTCTGATGGATCAAATCTTGGATGCCCAAGTTCAGAAAATAAATCAAGATCTCAGTCCAAGTAGTGGGAGCCCAGTCGAAGATCTGTAAAATAAATTCCAACTTGTAATAGTTAGATTTATTTCGTTTTATATCATGGGGCCACGAGGACATTTTTATTTGTTTTACAATCTGTCTTCGCATGATATACGTGTTTAAAATAATTGCGCAGCATATCAGCATGTTGTAGATAATAGAGAGCTTGTTTACTGCATTTATTTACGGATTTAAAGCATGCTATGTGATTTATTTTATGTAATTAATTATGACTATAAATTCGGGGTTCATGCTTTGCATGATAGAATTTTAGCAACGTTATAATTATGGCTACATAAAATAATCTGTGCAATTGAACCTTATGAACTGAAAATTACTAAGCTCATAATTTAGTAAGACCTCCACAAAGCGATCCTTTATTGGAAGTGGATAATTTATTAGGTAAACGTCTACATGTGTAGCTTACTTAATTTATTGTTCATAAGTTCTAATATATAGGATTTCTTAAAACAAACATTTATTTCATGTGAGAAGTGAGAGTTTATGCGTAAACGTCTACATGTGTAGCTTGCGTATTAAATTTTCATAAGTTCTCTAGGGATTGAATTAAATGAGACAACCTTATTATAGGGATCAGGTGTGTTCAAATAGATCCTTATATGGGAGGGTTGGCTTTGGTGGTAAGCTAGCTTAGATATTGTCCAGAGTATAACTCATATGTGATGTCCCTGCTCAGTAGGATAATATGGTCTTAAGTTAGTCTCCAATTATTAATTCCATTTGTCTAAGGAACCCAGGCATGGATTGGAATTAAAGGACTGGAATTGAAAGATGCAGTCTGGTTAAGTGTTTTGTTGTAAACGTCCACATGTGTGGCTTGCAATAGTAATACTTAGGCAAATTGGAGGAAACATTAATATTGCTTTATCATAAGGTTTCAATATTTAATTGTTTCAATGTTCTGCGACTATTTTTTAATAGGTATTTTAATTTATTGTTTTCAGACATGTCTTTACCAAACGTAATCAATATCTTAGCACAAAACCAATTAACCGGTCCCAATTTCCAAGAATGGAAACGCAACTTGGATTACATCCTTGTCGCAGAGGAGCACAAGTTTGTTCTTGATAAGCCTCATCCGGCTGAGCTCACTAATGCATCGACTGATGAGGAAAAGAGCTACTATAACAAGTAGCTCAAGTCAAACAATATAGTGAAATGCTATATGATGACTACGATGTCCAAGGTTCTTGCACAGCAGCATCAATCATATGAGAATGCTAGTGACATTATGGACAGCCTCACAGCGACTTATGGTGAGTCAGACCGAGCTGTCAGATTCAATCTCATGAGGGAAATCGTGGGAAAGAAAATGGCGGAAGGAAGCTCGGTCAGAGAGCATGTGGTGGGTATGACTCATCTTATGGATGAGCTTACAGTACATGGGGGAGGTATCGATGCGGAAGCGCAGGTTGATATCATCCTTAACTCTCTGCCAAAGTCCTATGAGAACTTTAGACTGAATGCTGTCATGAACAAGAAAGAGTACACTCTTAACGAGCTACTCAATGACTTGATGTCAGCGGAATCAATCATGCAGCCAGAAAAGGTTGCTTTGGCTACTTCTAGTAATCGTCCTGTTGCGCTAGTTGGCAAGAGGCGCAAAGGAACGTTTAAGAAGAAAGCCAAAGGTACAACCTCTGGTAGAAAGTCAAAAAGGACACCGGGCGTGCCTGCTAAAAGAGACAAGTGCTTCAGGTGTGGCAAGGCTGGTCACTGGAAGTAGATTGTCTAGTGCCTAGCACGGGTAGACAAGGTATGTCATGTGCATTTATAACGGAAACATGTTTAGCATCAGTTTCTACCCATTCTTGGGTAGTGAATACTGGAGCTACTGACCATGTTTGTTATACTTTGCAGGGGTTCAGGCCGACAAGGCAGCTGAAGCATGACGAGATTACCATCTCAATGGGCAGCGGAGAACGAGTCTCAGCAGTAGCCATTGGAGATTTTACTTTATGCTTTGAAAACAATGTTCTGATTTTGAGAGATGTTTTATATGTGCCGGTTTTTCGGCGGAACTTAATTTCAGTTTCCAAGTTATTTTGTGATGGATATTCAGTTATTTTTGATAGTGGAGTTTCTATCATTGGTAATAACGGTGTTATCTGTCATGGCAAACTGATTGACTCTCTCTATATCATTGATTGTATGCATAAATCTTCCGTGAATGTTGCAAACTCATCTAATAATAATAATCATTTAAAGAGAAAGTTTTCTTCCGATGAGGATCAAACATATCTCTGGCACTTGAGACTAGGTCACATCAATCTAAAGAAGATTAAAAGATTAGCATGCGATGGGCTCTTGGATTCCTTCCAAGTGGTACCGCATCAAATCTGTGAGTCCTGTATAGAAGGAAAGATGACGACCAGGCCTTTTAAGGCAAGTCAGTCTCGAGCAGAGGACGTGTTACAATTGATCCACTCTGACTTATGTGAACCAATGTCCACGCAAGCTCGTGGAGGGTATGAGTATTTCGCCACATTCATTGATGATTACTCAAGATTCGGATATGTCTATTTGCTTCGCCAAAAGTCTGAATGCTTTGAGAAATTCAAAGAATTCCGGACTGAGGTAGAAAAGAAGCTTGGTAAGGCTATCAAGACACTACGATCAGATCGTGGTGGGGAATACCTCAGCAACGAGTTCTTGCAGTACTTGTCAGATAACGGGATTACATCCTAGTGGACTGCACCGGGAACCCCTCAACAAAATGGTTTAGCAGAAAGAAGAAATAGAACTCTATTAGAAATGGTCAGGTCGATGATGAGTTATGCAAGCTTGCCGATTTTGTTTTGGGGATATGCCTTGGAAACAACGGCTTATTTGCTTAACCTGGTACCTTCTAAGTCAGTTCCTAAAACACCTCTGGAACTCTGGTATGGGCGAAAGCCAAGTTTTAACAGAGTGAGGGTTTGGGGTTGTCCAGCATATGTGCTGACAAAGGAACCTGATAAGTTAGAAAGTAAGTGCAAGCTGATGTTGTTTGTAGGATATCCCAGACAAACGAAAGGTGGTTACTTCTATTGTCCTGAGAATCAGAAAGTCGTTGTCAGTACCAACGCGAGATTCTTGGAGGACGAATATGTAAGAAACCACAGATCCAAGAGTGAAATTATCCTCCACGAGCTTGAGGATAAAGAAGCAATTCCATCAGGAAAGCCCAGTGTAGTGGTAGATCCACCTGTAACAGGTGAGAATATACCAACACTGCCACTAATGCAAGGTGTGGGACCAACGCGTACTGTGCCAACTACTGACACAGCCCAGATGCCTCGTCGCAGTGGAAGGGTTAGTCACCAACCCGAGAGGTATATGTTCGTGGGAGAGTCTTCTGACTTGATCCCCGAAAAAGAACTAGATGATACCAATCCCTGGACATATGACGAGGCAGTATCTGATAAAGATGCGGACAAATGGCTGATTGCCATGGATTCTGAAATAGAATCCATTACTGCTATGGATGTATACCAGAAAACTGATTTGCCGGATGGCCATCGAGCCATAGGGTGCAAATGGGTATACAAAAGAAAGAAAGGATCGAATGGGGAAATTACAGCTTTCAAAGCAAGGCTGGTGGCGAAAGGTTATAGTCAGAAAGAGGGTGTAGACTATGACGAGACTTTCTCACCGGTAGCCATGCTTAAGTCCATTCGAATACTCCTGGCCATAGCAGCACATAAAAACCTAGAAATCTGGCAGATGGATGTCAAAACCGCGTTTCTAAACGGGTACCTTGAAGAAGGTAGGGACATCTATATGCAACAGCCAGAAGGTTATGTGCAGAAGGGCGAAGAACATTTGGTCTGGAAGCTAAGGAAGTCGCTGTATGGACTTAAACAAGCTTCACGGTGCGGTCATGGAATCTCCGTTTTGATGAGGTGATTAAATCTTATGGATTCTCACAATGTTCAAACGAGAGTTGCGTGTACCGTCTGTGTGTCAGCGGAAGCGTGGTATTCCTTGCACTTTATGTAGATGATATTCTCCTATTTGGCGACAATGTGGAAGTATTGTCAGGCATAAAGGGGTGGTTATCCAAGCAGTTTCATATGAAGGACCTTGGGGAGGCAGGATACATCCTAGGGGTAAAAGTATTGCGGGAGCGCAATAAGAGGATGCTGACCTTGTCTCAAGGATCATATGTGGACACTGTGATTGCCTGTTTCAACATGCATAACGGCAAGAAAGGTCTGTTACCCTTCAGACATGGCATACATCTTTCCAAGGATCAGTGTCCGGTGACACAAAAGGAGAAAGATGAGATGAGCAACGTGCCGTATGCATCGGTCGTGGGTAGCCTCATGTATGCAATGTTATGTACGAGGCCAGATATCTGCTTTGCCGTAGGCATGGTAGCAAGATACCAGTCTAACTCTGGACCGGCGCATTGGGCCGCGGTAAAGCACATACTCAAATACCTGAAAAGAACAAGGGACTATTGTCTTGTTTATCAGTGTGATGAGTTCTGCCCTGTGGGTTATACTGATTCGGATTTCCAGGCAGACCGAGATGAAAAGAAGTCCACCTCTGGCTATGTTTTTACATTGGGAGGTGGGGCCATATCATGGAGGAGTGCAAAGCAGAAATGCATTGCGGACTCCACCATGGAAGCCGAATATGTGGCAGCTTCTGAAGCTTCAAAAGAAGCGGTATGGTTTCGAAACTTCCTTCTGAAGTTGGACGTGATTCCTCAGCTACCCAGAACAATCACGGTGCATTGTG
Source organism: Plectranthus barbatus (assembly GCA_026898455.1). NCBI lineage: Eukaryota > Viridiplantae > Streptophyta > Magnoliopsida > Lamiales > Lamiaceae > Plectranthus > Plectranthus barbatus. The sequence continues at coordinate 5,994 of JAPKLW010000309.1, forward strand.
ATAACTCGGGAGCTGTGGCTAATTCTAAGAAACCACGAACTCACAGAGCAACAAAACACATTGAAAGGAAGTACCATATTATACGAGAAATCGTAGCAAGGGGTGATGTGCTGATAGAGAAAATTGATACGAAAGATAATCTAGCGGATCCATTCACAAAAGCTCTGCCTCAGAAGGTTTACGAGATGCATATACGTAGCCTTGGGCTGAGGGCAAAGCCAGCCACGTAGAATGCTTGATGTAATAGCTAGATTAGTTTAGACGCGTTATACTCTGGAAAGCAAATGTATAATGCTTTGAGTATAAATGGGAGATTGATGGATTTATATACTGAAATCATTATGATTGGTATATTATGTACAAGGTTTATTGGTTAATATACTGGGAATCATAATTGTTGTATGTTCATCTCCTGTCTGAATTAACAAACATGTGTCGCAAACACAATTATCCTCTTATCTCGTCGATAGGGAGATCATACGGTGTGTAGAAGATCACGGAAGATCGTATGGATCGTTCGACCTAGCGAGATATAAATAGTCATCACAGTTGAGACAGTTCCAGGATAAACTGTCGGTGTAGGCTGCAGCATATGCGGATAAGCATCTTATCTTGGATGTCTTGGTATGCTGGTGTGGGGCACACATTGATGAGGACCTAAGTCGAGATCGATTCTTTTATCTGACATTAAAAGAATCTAGATCTTTATGACTCGATGGAATCTTAAACCTATATGAGGATACAGAAGTATACATATATTGTATATCACTTTGAGTTGTAGAGAGGGTTCTAGTTGAACCTGTACTTCTGCAGTCTTGGGTGATAACAATCTGTGTATGACTGTCTGGTATCTGAACTAGGTAACCACATCCAGTATAGGATGGTGACATTCCCTGAACAGCTCAAAAGGTTCGTTATGCTAAAGTCCTGCAGGCTGATTAAGTTCAAGCATAAGTGAAAAGGTTTGAGTGGATTGATTCAGGAATTAAAGATGTTAATTAATTAAATAGCTTGTCAGAGCTTAAATTAATTAACGAATGTCTGTAACCTTAAATGTGGGGATAAACCGAGTCCAATGCAACCCGATCCTCAAAACGTGGTAGCAAATAGGTAGGACAGTATTGATTCTCTGGTGGCATGAATCAATATTAATTAATTAATTATATTCTGGGTTGAATATGGGAATTAATTAATTGATAGGCCTTATTTGCTATTTGCATTCTGGTCCCTGGTCTGGCCCATGATAACTCAAGCCCAATAGAAGCCTAGAATTTCCTATAAATAGGCCTCAGTCCCTCAGACCTCAATACACCTACACCTCATAAGATCACAAGTAGCACATAGCAAACCAGAGCATTGGGAGCTGTGGTGATCGACAGGGTCTGAGATACGAGGAGGAAATTCTGGTTCTCAACCGGGCAAGGGATCTGATAGAGAACCTTCACCAGGTTTTCAGATCGAGTTGGGAAACAGATCAGAAGATCAGATCAGGAGGATTTCTTCTTCTCTCTCTCCTCATTATTTTCGAAAATAATTCATTATTTTCTTTAAGATTAATTTCCTCAATCTGTTAGGAAATTAAATCTTGGTGCGTGGGAAAGATCAAAAGGGCATCTCCGCGCACGCGTTCTTCATCGTTCATCAATCCAGGTATTCCGCATAACCTTCTTATGCATAATAATATAGGAGCATGCTAGGATTGTTCATAGGCATAGCAATTTATTTTGATATTCCAATTAACGATCCTTGGCAAACGGACTTCGTGATTCAGTTCACGAATCCCTTCAAGTTCACCACCTGAAGAAGATGTGGCCTTCTTTGTGAAGAAAGATTTCAAGAGGAGATCACAGAAGTCGTATCAAGCTGACAGATTAAATGGTCAAACATTTGCATCAAAGGCTGCTCCGATACCATCTTATTCTCAGAAAAATGAGGAAGAAAGCACAGTTGTTGAGCTTGAGGAACAGATGAGGAAGCTAACAAAGCTTCTTGAAAAAGCAAAGGCAAAGACTGAAGGTTCTCAGGGAAGTGAACAAAAGTTCAGCGAGAGACCACCAAATTCGTGTTTCGAATGCAACTCACCTAACCATCTCAAATATGAGTGCCCACTGGTCTCAAAGCAAGAAAGAGAACGCTTGAAGAGGATATTTGAGAAGAAGGCATCCAGAGCTATTGCTAAAGCCATGTTGTCATAAATCGAAGTTATAGATATCTCAAAAAATGACGATGGCTATTATACATCTGATGATGAGGTTGAGCAAGAAGCCTTCCTAGTGCTCATGGCCAATCTTGGAGAAGATGCATCTGATGTGGAAAACGAAGAATCAGAAACTGAATCTCAAAACTTGGTAATTAATCCTAACTCAGTTTCAAGTTCTTCTGCATGCATGGAAGAGGACACTGAATCCATTTGCTCATATTCAGATGATATCTCTCTAGAATACTTGCTAAAGAATTTTCTAAGTTTTACAAATTGAAAAATGTTTTAGTTGGTGAAAACTCTTCACTGAAACTTGAAGTTTCAAACCTGACCAAGGAGATCAAAGGATCGAGGTCACTTAGTGAATAACTGACTAAACTGAAGGAAGATTACTCTATTTTACTTCAAAATTTTCAAAATCTTTCGAAAGAGGGTGATTCTTTAAAACTCAAGGTTGCTAGCGACCAAAAGCACATTTGCTCACTTTATTCGAGCGCTAGCAAAACTGAGGAAGCTTTAAGAGCTCAGAGAGGCTCCTCTGATAAGTAGGGGTTAGGATTTTTAGAAAATGGCTTGAGCAATCATGCATCAACTTCTGAAACTGGAAAAATCTCAAATCATCATTTAAAAAAAAATCCAGTTTAGAAGTTAAGTTGCTTGGCAAATGAGTTGTTCAAAACTTCATTCTGGCCAATCAGGGCAAGGCACAAAAGTCAGTTTCCAAAGTGAACTCAGTTTGAAGCTTAAAAATAATTCAGTTTTAATACTGAATAAACCTAAAATGAAGCCAACTATGCCTAAGAAGTGGGTTAAGAAATATGTTCCTAAAGCAAGGAAACCCACTTCAGCAACCAAAACTGAGTTCTGTAAGAAGTCAATTTTGCTCCGGATTTCAGAATCTTAGGTCCTACAATCATACTTCTTATGAGAAGAGGACTAATCCGAGTAGGAGGGACACCTAATCAAGGTCTGAGCCCAATTAATTTTCTTATTCAAGGGCTAGGAAGACTAAACACCCCAGACTTGGTTTTTGAGACTCAAACAGAAACTTGGTTTCCCGGAACTCAATTTCGAGAAACTCAATTTCTCGTAAGAGTTCACTCACAACCACTACTTCTTCCCACATGCATCCAAATAACATACACTATTACAAGAGGAAGAGTAAGGTTGAAAAGAAATCACATGTTCTTAAGGTGAAACAAGTTTGGATTCCAAAGGGATGGATCCAAAAAACTACCCCTGAAGTCCCTGCAGAAGTTTGGGTACCTAGAATCTAACTTTCTTTGTGTCGCAGGTACAGGGTTACCAGAGTCAGCTCAAGAAGAAGAAGAGAGCATGGATTCTACATAGTGGGTGCTCTAACTACATGATCGGAGAACGAGACTTACTCTCGCAGCTGAAAGTGGTGAGAGGACCCCTTGTAGTCTTTGGAGACGATTCAAAAGGGAGATTCGTAGGCAAGGGATGCGTGGAATACAATAGAATCACCATTAAGAACGTGTCCCTGGTCACCAACCTCAACTATATTTCAAATGTTTCTGGTTTTTTATATGGTTGTACTTGTAATTTCTTCATCTAATGAAGAACTGGAAACTGAATTGAAGAAATCGCACATTCTCTCTCTCTCTCTCTCTCTCTCTCTCTCCCCCCCCCTCCCTCTCTCTCTCTCTCTAGTTGTTTTTAACATGGTTGGACTCACATTTTCCTGTGTGATCAGTAAACTTACTTATTTCATTTTATTCTGATTAATCGAGAATTATCTCCCCAATTCAGGGGGAATATCAAATAGAGTATGTCGGATAAAGGACTCATGTAATGAGTAGTGTCGATGGAAGTCTCCTTTAACCGACTTTAGTTAAGTAGTTTTGACAACATCAAAATGGGGATATTGTTAGAAACTGAGTTTCAGGTTACTCCCTAATTTGATGTTTTGATGTGTCAAAACTTACTTCAGTGTTAAGTTTTTAGAGTTCCCAAATGTAATCTGTGTATAGGATTAATGAAATTGTAATAATCTAATAAACTTAGATGTTGAAGATCGAACGAGCGATCAGAAACTTAGTTTCTGTTGATGGAATTCAAGAAATAGAGCTCGAGATGTCCGAAACCAAATTTCTGAACTTAAAGATAAGAACCAAAGAAACTTGAAGTTCTGAAGACAAAGTGTTTGTGCTTAATACTTAGTAAGGCCAGAAACTTAGTTTCTGGAAACTGAGTTTTCCTGAAGAAAGATGGAAACTTAAACTGACTCATGAAATGTCAGTTTTCAGTTTCAAGATTCAAGAAGTGTGTGAAACATAAAGAGACAACAAGAAATATGAAGTCAGACTCAAGTTGTCTCAAAGTAATGTCAAAAAGTCAGTACGAGGAAACTCAAACGTAGATTCCTTGGACTGAAACATAGTCTAACAAGAGCAGATAAAAAGTACACTGCAAAAGGTGAAAAACAGATGGCAGAGCAGAGCAGGTAGAATGGGTATGATTGGATGACCCAATCTTTGTCTCTAACGGTTGGAAGTCTGAGACCAACGGACAGAATTTTAAAATGTTGATCGAGAGCCTATAAATAGCATGACACTTTGACTGAATCATCATAAGAAATTCTACGAAAAACTGTGTTGATACTCTACCAAACTTTCTACTCAAAAAGCTCTCTGAACTATCGTGTCCTCTGTACACGGGACTTAAGTTTCTAACTTAATATTATTCTCTCTGTGCATATATTTAAGTGCACGAGGCTGAAGCTATTTCTTGGTGAATATTAATTTTCAAGTAATATTCATAGCAGTCAGTTTTCTATTCTGGGAATCTGATTATCACGGGCATAGCCAACCAACCTGAGTTATGGGAAGAACAAGAAAACATCCATCTATCCAGTTTGAAGGTTGCGGGGTCTTGATATGTGTGTAAAATGACCCTCATTTCGGTATGTGAGCGTGCATGTTTGTGGCCATTTTACTCTCATATCATATGTTTTTGTTGTTCTTTTGTTGTGTTTTCGTGTTTTTGTGTTTTGAATGTTGTAGGTTGAGTTTTGAGCATAAAACAGCACTTTTGGTTAAGTTTTGGAGGCAAATCGCCCGAGCTAGGAGTCAAAGGAAGATAGGCTCGCCCAAGCGGAGCAGAGAAGAGCATTTTGGAGTTCAGAGACCCCGCTCGGCCAAGCTAAGCTTGGCTCGATCGAGCCATGATGGACAGAGAGCTCACTCGGTCGAGCTCTACAGGACCGACCGAGCCACTGCCAACAGAGGGTAGGCTCGGTCAAGCCAATTTGGCCCGGGCGAGCCAGATCGAGATTTTGATGGTTTTGACAATTTTCAAGCCATCCCGGGCGAGCCATCTTTGGCTCGGGCAATCCGAGGCCCTGTTTGCTCGTCTATAAAAGGGGGATTTTCAAGTTTTAAAAGAACTTTTGTCAAAATTTCAAATAACTGTCTGGAAAATTCTCTCCCAATACATCTTCCAAACACTTCCCATCCACATCCAAGAGGATCTAGGCCACATTCCTCTACATTTGGTGAAGATCAAGGAAGAGCAAGGGGTAGATTGAGGAAGATCAACATTTGACCTATCAATTTGTAATGGATTCTATTACTTTCTCTATTGTATTGTACGAGATTTAAGGTTTGAGGAGCTAAACTCTTTTGTGAGTGTTGTTTGGATGGATAATGTGTTGAATTGAGATTGAATGTTGATTGTTTACCTTCTTTTGAGAACTTGAATTGCACTAGATCTCAATCCTTACCACCTAGGTGTAGGTAATAGCCAATGTAGCTGGTAGTTGATGTGAACATTGCAGCCAACATGCGGGCAGAATCATCGTGAATATTGTAGATTCATATGATTCTAGATCCAATTCATGTGCGGAGATAGGTCATAGGGTAATAATCTACGTTCTAGAAGGAGTGGTCTAGGTTTCGATAATGTGATTGTTTGAGAGTTCTAGTATCATCAACTGTTAGCTCACCGTGACAAAGGGTTAACTAGTGCAGGGTGGATTGCTCAATCTCTTATGAATTAAATATGGTTTACATCATGATTTGATCCAAATTGCACACATTGGATATTCACACAACACTCACTCTTATCTCATTGTAGCACTTGATAATTTTTCTACCTAATTTGTGGAGAATTGATTGTTTTGATCATTGGATTATATTTGATCATGATTGGAATTATTCTTTATTTCATTTGTGCTTAGCTTTGTTATGATTTTGCCTAGTTAATTGAACACTCAACGACTAAAGTTTTGCCTAGCTATAAAGTTTTCATACGAGTAGATGGTATTCTATAGGGCGAATTAGAAGAACCTTAGATTGAAAATATAACTTGATAAAGTGTTACTTTTACACCGCATCAGGTCTGTCCTCACTTCAACCTGAAGAAGAATCGGGCTTACAAGGAGTTTCTGGGCGAGTGACATCAGCAGACCGAAGGACGAAGGTTTCCAAAGGGCTGATCATAGATCGTAAGAAGAATTCTAACTCTGAAACTTAGTGGTTTCCCGATTAAGTTCAGAAGAGTGGACGTAGGACTTTGTTTCCAAACCACTATAATATCATGTCTCGTTAACAATTTTCTTTATGTTTTTGTGCTAAGTTTAACTGCTTATTTGAAACCTTCAATACTTGACTAAGTATTAAAGTGTATATCTGAAACTTGATCTTAAAACTTACTGAGCTAAAATGAGTTTTCTTAGAACTGAAAACTGAGTCAAAGTCAGTTTATAGAACTAGTGCGAGATTATTTTAACTTCCGCTGCAATTATTCATTATCTTAATTCAGGATCAACAAGTGTCAGTAAAAATGCTCACAAAATAAAGTGCAAATTTAAGCAATTGGCTAATGATTTAAAAGAATTTATGAGCATTGTGAACTATCCTTTATTATATTGTTTGGTATGTCTACATTTTAAGGCATGACTAAGAGAAATGACCAAGTTCAATGTGATAAAGATATTATAAATATTTCAATTAAATTGCTATATGTGATATTGAGCATAATTCTTCATGTAGTAATACTTGAAGAATTAAAATGTGAAATTGATCAGGCAACTTTATTTGAATATTCTCTAATTCTTTGTGATGCAATGGTATACTAGAAACACCTTTTGAACTGTGGAATAGCTCCAAGCTCTAGGTGATCAAAGAAAACACAATATGGGGTTTATTATGGTGATAATGCCAAAACAACAATATTTGTGGCATTACATGTAATTCACTATAAGGTGAATTTGAAGTGTCTACTTGATACATAATAATCTCTTAAGCACATTGTTAATGCATCTTTGATGAGCTAAAGAATGCAATTTCTTACTCAAAGTTGATTAATTAATGTTAGTTGAGGTGATGTATTATGACATGCTAAATAACATGTTAATTTGTTATAATGTCATAACACATGTATGTTTTTATCTCATTGAGGTTATATCTATTTACTTGGCTATGTAAGAAGAAAATATAACCTAAGTGGCCACTATATTGAGTAAAAACCTATAAAGTTGAGTACTGGACAATGATGTTAGTACTAACAAAAGGTTTTAAAAATGAGATCAAAATTGCTAGAGGGAATGTGATTGAAATCTACAATATGAATGAGTATAGTGGATACCCAACCTAGATGATTGGAAATCCGAAAAAATAGGTTCAATGGGACAACTAAATTATATGAATTCAAGTGATAACACCTACAAGAAGATATCTTCTTTAGTACTGACGCCTTGAAAATGATATTATAAACCCATCCCTAAATGAGCAAGTGAGGTGTTATGGACCTGCATATGGTATAGGTTAAGTTTAAATGACTTTTAATGACTCCTAAAAACCTTATAGTGGTTGAGTACGAAAGGATATTTGAATGGAGATCACCTATACAAGTGGAAGTGGGGGGCCACTTCAAATGAACACTTATGAATCCAAAGATTCATGGCCCAAAATGGAACCAAATGTGAGAATGAATAGAGTTGAAATGTTAATGTTTAAACACCGTTGACTCGGTGCACATGATGGAGGAGTAGTTCAAGGTATTCTTACCACTAAGCCACCAGTGTACCCGATGACATTGAAGATGAAAGGTTCACAGCCACAAGCTACCTATTCAAGTGCATTAACATTTCTCGAGAATTGAGTTGGCTATGCATTCATGCATTTAGGCATTTCCACTCATGGGATGATTGTTGGAAATTCGGGGTTAATTGAATAAATTCTCCGTGATAAATATTTAATTTTATCGTAATTAAATATTTATGTGGTATATATATTCTTAAATCCAAATTTTGGTGAGTGAGAAATTGAACCACAAATTGACATATTATCATGTATGAAATAATTAACCATGTGTTTAATATTCCAAATTGAGGATTAATACAAGTTGAGACTTGTATGAGTGTAATAATAATTGTGCATTGGTGGTACATGTTAGTGTTAATATGGACTAGTTGTTAAGTCTGTCACATGTTAAACAAACATAAGATTAACACTTGTGCATTGCACACGTAGTTGACTCAGTCAACACAGTAGTTACAACACATGGGGACAATAATATTATGTGCTCGATAATTTGTGACATGAATCGTAATTGTTGTAATCCGACGTGATAATGATGTCGATTTGTAACCGACAAGATAATGAAGATGTTGTAATGTCACGATATTAAGCGACGAAGCGTAACCGTCACGAGCACACTTAATATTCGGTTTGTAACGTCATGACATTAGTGGCGAGAGACATAAACGTCAACACCATAATGTTCGGTTTGTAACCATCGATTGTATTTAATTATCGATCGTAACCCCCAGGTGGACTGGTCTATTTATAGGCATGCATAGGTGCATTTCGAGTTGATGGAAATGAATCAAAAATAGCCACTCTACTGCAACTTTTCAGAAAACTTGCATTATTTTCAAAAAAAAATTGGCTTGCTCAGTTTTAACTCCGTTTAGTTCGTCGGAGCTTCTAAAATCGCGGTGTTTCCTCGTAGTAGATGAAGACATTTTACCTTTAGGGACGAGCGAGCACTACGTACGTTGGTGTTTTCGTCTTGCAGAAAGAGGACTCCTCGGCTCGGCTATATTTATTAAATTTTATTTTAATTTCGCACCTTACTATTTCGCCCAATTTTGTTGCATTATTCAATGTAAATAAATGTATTTAATAGTTGTAAATTGTTGCAGTATCTCTGTTTTCAGACTACCAATTTCCAACATGTGGGTGTTCAATTCAACTGTTTATACCAGTATCGTAATAAACAATATAAGGTTATCCACTGTCATGACTTTAACAATCCAACACAATCCAACACAACCAAACTTTTCATTAAAATATTAATTTCTCACTATTTCACATATACAACTCACAACTCAATTCAATTTTTACTCACATCAATGACTTTTATAGAACCTACATTATATTTTACTTTTCACTTTATTTTGTCAATATATATTAATTTTTAAAAAATCTACAAAATATATAAAAACATAATTTAAATTAATAAACACAATTAAAAGATTACATAAGAAGTGCAAATTACATAAATAAACTGAATTATAAATATATGGACGAAATATTATATTATTGCACATTCAATAGAAGAGCAAATAAAAATTTAATTATGAGCTCCAAATGATGAAAATTAATTATAAAAGAGAAATTTAGTTTATTTGTGAACATATATCAATATTAGGTTCTATTTATAGATAAAAAATGAAGAATTTTGATATAATAATTTTAATTATTTATCTAACTTATTTATCATTTGAAATCTAAATATTATAAATTTTGGTTATCCAATTTGCAGCTGCCGAGTGGCAACCCAGGATTGGATGACCTATGAGTTGCAAAATGATCTCGGTTGTTGCTTCTTGAAATTATTTTTTTTTAAATTCCACCTATGTTTTTTTTTTTTGCCACATAGACTTACAACTCACAACGACGCCAGCACAGTGGGTAGTCTAAGCAGTTTTTCATCGAATTTGAAAATCATAAAATCACTTGCATCAGTTATTTTTGGATTATTTGGCAGGCACCCATATTTTTTAATTATTTCTCATGCATAATTTTTTAATAATACTTATATATTTGAAGAATAAAAAGTTAAATTGATTAGATACCGTCTACCCTAAATTATAATTATATTTATATTTTAGTGAACTCTATAATTATGGTTCATGCAGCATTTGTGCCCGAAGACGGACTACCTTTTCTTCGTTCGCCTCCTAAATTTCAGTTTTTAGTTTAGTCAATCTGGATTTAGTTCAACTTTTGTGGGATTTAATTGAGATTCTCAAACTTTATTTTATTAAAAAAAAATATTTTGAATATAAAAGAAAACTAGATTATCAACGTGCAACGACAGACAATCTATAAGGTTATGTGTATGAAGTCGGACAGCACAAGGGATGGTGAAGTACAGCAATAGACCAGATTAGCTAGATTATCAACGTGCAACGACAGGCAATCTATAAGGTTATGTGTATGAAGTCGACAAGTTAAACTAGTGATTACGAGCGAATTCCAAAGCTGCCTCAACCTTGGAGATGGAAAATGAGTTGGGGATTGGTGTCCAGTATCTGCATGCAAAACAATCACTTAAACAAGTGAAAGAAAACAACACAAATAAATGAAGAAGACTTAACAAAACATAGAATTATCCGCACCTCAGGGTTCAAATCATTAACTTTTTCAATAGCATCCTCCACATTACCGCTCTGCACAGCTTTCTTAACAGCCATTATGTCTGCAGTCTGCTATTTATTTATAAGGAAATCCATATGTGCTCGAAACTACACATAATGCGAATACATGCAGATAAACTAAAGAGGATACGCTCAAGTCGAAACTTCTCAGCAGCCTCCACTCATAACCAGCTTATTCATATCCTCTTTTCTAACTTTAACATTGTTGAGTTTTTTCTCCCAATCTACTCTAGTTATAACTTTCTTCGCCTGCAAAAGCAAACAGAGCAATCAAATTAATCAATGAAAATCTACCTAACAAGTTAAAACTGCCCTCAAAATCTCACAAATTCATCATCATATATTAAACAAAACAAAGCAAACCACAAACAGTTATATTGCCAGCCTCACATATACACTATGATCCCTAAAAAGAGGCAATTTCTTGCTATTCTTGAAACAATAACAAGCAAATCATCGTGTGCCATAACCATCCACAGTCAGAATTTCATACATGGAAAACCCACTAGCAACTTAATCCGATAAAAACACACTGCAAGAAAACTAAACCCCATCAAAATCAAAATTAAAACACAGTCTAAATCATTTTCACACAGACCAGATCACGTACTAAGCCCATTGCAAACCCATGAGAAATTCTGCAATCCAGTAGTCTTGATGAAGGAGCACAGATTAAACCCAAATAAAATTATCAAATAAAATGTGATTTTGGTTTCTTAATTTGAGATTCAATTCTGTTTGTGGGGAGGTGGAGTGAGAGAGGCGACTTACCATGGCTTGGATTTCAGCAAGTTCGCGAATGACGAAATAAAACATTGACATGGGTATTAATCCACGCCTTCAGCCCCATGTAAAAACTGGGGAAGTTAACCCTAATTTATCCCCTTAATTTAACCTTGGTTTAATAATACATACTCCCTCTGTCCCAAGTAAATTGTCTACATTTCCTTTTTCGTCTGTCCCACAATATTAGTCCACTTTCCTAAAATAGCAAATTTCTCACACTCATCAATAAAATATTCATCCCATCATCACCTACTATTACTCACATTCATTGGTTATCGTGCCCGGTCAAATGTGGACAATTTGACCGGGACGGAGGGAGTATATTTCTGCTTCAGTTAATTATATTATCAGTAATACTAGTATTTCACCCATACGTGGTACGGAATTACTCACGTATGTGTTGCGGTGTAATCCCACATTTTATCATTTCAATCTTAATTTAAGATTTTAATAATTTTTATTATTTTATATTTCTTATGAAATTATACTAATAATATTTCATTTTATACTAAAGAAATAAATATATACAATTGTACAAATTTGGAGATTTATACAAAATAATGTAATTATAATTATAATTATGCATATACATTGGGCTCTTATAATTACAGTTATATTATAATTCAGCTAGATTCCCTATTTGTGACCTCAATATTTCTTTGTTTCACATAAGTAGCGTAGAGTAAAATATCAAAAAATACAATTTTCTTAATTATGGAAAAATGATAAAATACCATTTTTTTTAGCATGAAAATAAAAAATTTCACGTCAAATTTGTAAACTAACATTTAAGAAATGTTGTTAGCATGGTGGTTTATAATTTTTAATTCATTTAACAATAGGCGGTTTGGTCGATTTATATTATATATATGTATCCATATAATTATAGCTATAATTTATATTTATTATATATATATAATTACAGTTAAAATAAATTTTTCTATATGAACAATATACTTGCAATTTTAACATATCGTGTTGGTCGTATATGTATTGGATCTTAACTGGTCATATATATCACTATTATTTCGATACGATAATGACCCGAAATGCATAAATTATCAGTCTTATCTAATCTGTCATTACCAATAATTTGCTTACGCGCTCACCTTCTTTGTTTTGCTTTGCAAATTATCTTCTACATAATAATTTATGATGTAATATTTGATAAATTTGATCTAAATTAAAGTTGATCATATAAATGTGACAATATATACCTAAGTTTAATAGTTCATCTCCTTATTTCTTCTTAGATACAGTCTGAGCGCTAAAGATATAAATTTTCCCTATGCAGATATCTTTCATTTGGTCTCTATCGCACTACCACATTTCAAAAAGAAGAGGGAGAGAGGAAACATGAAATGTACATCACACTCTAGAGAGAAACATCATCTCCTCAAGAAAGACAAATCCCACTGCTTAAACCAATACATCTTCTCTCTTCATCATGCATGCAAACATCAAATACACACATGGTATCAATTGGCAAATCTCAATCATTCAACCTAACAAACTATCGTTTAAGCTCCATCAAAAATATTATGAATACTAATTTAAAAGTCAAAACCCTTCATTTTTTTCTCATCTTCTGCTAACTTCCGGCGACATCAATGAAATTGAAACCAGCAAGAAACAAATAGTGGGGAAAAATGAATATGCACAGTTCAGATTAAGAACTATATGACGCCTCTGATATAAAATTCTTGAATAAATTAAGTCAAAAATCTTCAAAGAAGTTTCAATATCAGTGCATCAAGCAATTTTACTATTATTGTATTACATATTTATGTGTGAGAAAATGAATATAAAATGTACATAGTCCATCAAAACACAATAACACACTCTATTAGAATATACTTGTTTGCTTCCACACCATTTCCTTGACTAAAAACACATAACAGATAATCACGTTCAACTGTTCCTACACTTCAAGCAATTTAAATAAACAAATCAATTCACATTATTAACCTTCGATTCATTTGTTCTCCTCTTGTACTCATGAAACTGCATGCTCTATAGTTCATGAGAATAATCTATATAATCAGATATTTCTATCTCCTAGTCTCTATTCTAATCGAGATCTCTTGCAATGCAGTTCAATTGATTTTTCGAGTAGTAATCTAAGAAAATTGTAGTTAAAGAAGTAAAGCTTGATTTGGTTATCAGCAGCACATATAAATAAACTCCCTTTGATAACCTAATAAAACTTCTTATTTTCTAGATCAAGCTTACAAATGATATAATAAAAGGAAGCAAACATTATAATACCTGTAATTAACTCAATATATAGAATACATGCTTCTTTATGAATGAGTATTATTTTGGTTTATCTACTTTTGAGTGAGGGACCCAAGAAACATGATTTCTACCATAAGTTTCTAGCTCATTTCATTCACTTCTATCTGCATAAACATATTAGGTATATATCTTAGCATCCATGCACCAACAAATGAATATCGACAAAAAAACACGCGCACACACCTAAGGAAGCACAAAACTAATTAAGACTGATTCCAAGTAACCCAAGTGATACATTTATCTAGTAGCAAAATGGGTTGTACTTGATTAATCGAAACGTAACCCTCCTTTCATTTTTTCTCCACTTGTACTCATGAAAAATAACGACAGTACACAAACCTTTATATAAACAGTACTTCTCAAGGATTTATTCACTTGTTCCGGTGGCATAGGTTTTGGACTAAAACTCAGAACAATGATCAGGAAAAGCTGTATGAGCTGGTCATACAGGTGAAAATGCATGCTAACCGTTAATAAAGTTGAGTCAGAAAGAGCATGCACCAAGGAGACCAACGAAATCATCGAGGCAGTGGAATGTAAGAAACAATGTTATTATAAAAGCATCTAATAACATCAATTTGTAAAGAAGATTAGAAACTCATATTCGTTGTTGATGGAATCACATATTTCATTATCACTACCCACCAAAAAAATTCTAATTAGGTAGCAAAACCATTAGCAAGCATTGCAATACACAGTCAAAACATAAGAAATAAATAAGAGAAGTGTGTTAAAAAAGTTCACTTGTCGATCATGATCAACATTACCTGTCTAGAGTCCTTAGAAGCAGGATGTACCTTGTGAATGAGGTTACAGAAAGTACTAAACTTGTTATGATTACCCAACAACCATATTATCAAACATCAAGTCTTCGACACAATCTCATTTCACACCCTATTGAATACCAAGAACTTCCACTCCTTCCTTAAAGCCCAGATAACCAAAAATATAAATATCCATAGCATTCTGAACTCTTTTAAGAAATCCACAGAGACACAATTGGACATTTTTAGGGCTTGGTGGACATATTTCGAAAAGTCGGTAATTTGATAAAATGGTCGGCTGCAGATGAGAGGAGTCTGTACACATTGTTTGAAGGATATTGATGAAATTCTTGTGAGAGAGAAAGAGGGAGCCGGCGATAGTTGGAACGTGAGAACTGGGAGTACCATATGCTTAGGCGAGGTGTTGGGAGTTGGAGCCTCCTAACATAAGCAATAAGCAATACCATAATTTTGTTGGTAGAGAACCATTGTCATTTTGCCGAACACACTTCCATAAATCATTTGTCTTGAGGCCTTGAGAAATTATGTGATGAAATTATTTTGACAACTCATCGTCAAAAACTTCAAGCAATGTACACCGTCAAGCTATTATGAACAGTAATATGAAATCGTAATAGAATAAAAAAAAATGGAACAGTTTTAATTCGTTGTGGCTTGATGCCCGCGTTAACCCACTCTAACACCCGTCTAATAATCTACTGAATAAATAAGAAAAAATTATAACTCTAATTAACTAAAAAATAATAATAATTGGCTGGAACAATTTAAATATGACAATTGGCGGGAACAGTTACAATAAGACTATTCTCTTTTTATATATTATATAGATGAGGGACACAACTCACACATTAAATAAGCTTTTAGAGTACAACTAAATTATGATTTTATTTCCTAAAAATACTAGAAATGTTACAAGAATGATGAACAAACAACACCATATCACTCCATAAAAACTTATTTACAGCTACCAAAATTATTTTTAAAAAAATATGTAGAGACTATCAAAAGCAACTTGGTATAGTATAGAAATTAGTGGTACATGGCATTTATACGAGATATTGGCTTGGACCACCCTACAAAGGTGAAACATCTATTTTGTTACAAGTTAGTTTTGTTACATCTATTTTTTTTTTATGGGGATGGAGTGGTTTAGTTAGTTGCTGCTGCTTTCTCTACAGCAGTTCTATGCTGCGCCTGCAATCACCGTTTTCTTTATTTCTTGCAAGCCTCGGACAATGAGTTAGATTGATTGCAGCCTCGGACAATGAGTTAGATTGATTGCAGCCTCATACTTGTATGGTTACTGGAAAAAATATTTTGTTTTTTCGTTGGTGTTGCTCATGCATGTGAGATTGAGATTGAGATTGAGAGAGAGAGAGAGAGTGTTTGTGTTTACTCCTGCAGGGGCAAGTTTTATCTGTTCACCATCACCAACGACGCAACTGACTTGCAATTGAAAATTCCAGACAGAGTTAACAATAAAGAACAAATTTATGCCACAGGAAAAGAAGTCAGAGATGTTGCTGCAACTAAATCCTTTCCAATGGCGGGGAGGCTCAAGTCTCAACAGCTCCCTCCAGTGGGCATTCGTTAATCATTTGTAAAGCGCCTTTACACCCCTCCAGCCATGCCCAACTCTGTTGAGACCTCCGCCAACAATTCAAAAAATTTCAAGAATCTCCTCCTACTTCAGTTCCTATGGTTTGTGAAGGACGATGATGCAGGAGGCATGAATTTCGAGGAACATCTGTCTGCCTCCGACCCAAACAGTAGGTTGCTCCAGTTATTGGACCTGTGCAGAAATCTTGCAGGAACTCGGTCGCTGTCTTCGCCACCGGATGCATCGTACCCATCGCTAGTTGATCTCGACAACGGGATGTCATCTTTCTGTGTAGCTGCCATAGCTGTTGCAGATAGTTTCCTTGCCTCTTCCACCCCTGATGAGGACACTCGGAAAGGATGAATATCGGGGGAATCCAAGCTACTCTCGGGTGAAGAAGCCACATTCACAGCAGAGCTATGCATTGGCATAGCTCGGCTTGCCCGGAAATCACTTCGGGCTTCGAGCTGTAGAGTGGCCAAGCTGGTTGATGTCTCACGGATCATGGGATGATCTCTACCACTTTGAGCTTCGAAAGGTTGATGAGTGGACAGAGATTGAAGGGGCATATCTGCAGGCAGGCGAATGCGCCGGCTGCCTCGTTTTCGATTGTTGCTGTTATCAGGCTTCAGGGCCATCATCCTCCGGCTACTGCTGCCAAAACTGCTGTCTGTTTCAAGGGCGTAACTGGATTCATGCCTTACTACAGGCCTTAGGATCTTGGACTTTTTCCTTGCCTCTGCAGCAGCCTTGGACACATCCTCTGCGTTTAAACGAGCCAACGTCCAAGGGCTGATCTTCACAGCTGCCGGATTCTTTTTCTTCGTCTCCTCCACCATTGCCCTTTTCCCGAGTGAACTAACAGATGCGTTGTCTGGAGGTACCACGTCGTACTGCAAGACCGAAACAAAAACCCAAAGTCAATCTCTGAGCAAAAATGGAAGCTACTGTCCTAAAACACATGGTTAGCAGGCTCTGAAACACCCAACCACAATTAAGACAACTTCCAGCATATTAGGACACAGAATGGTTTGAGGAATATGAATATCAAGAGATGTTCCACCTGATCCTCGACAAACAGGCGCGGAGGAGTGCACCAAGCTGCGCGATGGAACGTGTTGAAGGAACTGGCACTGCTTAATCCAGTAATGGAGCTAACAGGCGACATTTGAGGACTCTGTTGACCTCCAGCCCCGAGTTGCTCTTGCTCCCTTAGAGCTATAATGTAATCGTATGTGCTTATTCCCTAGCATCCCACCATTTCATTTATCAGTCGAAAGCGACGTACCTTCCCTCCTCACAGGTTTTTAATAACAGGCAAACCACTTGAAAGTGTAGATAAATTCTAACCTTCTTGATTAAAAGAATGTGGAAAAAGAATAGCTGGGAAAGGGGCAGAGTTGCAATCATGGCCAGTATAGTGCACACTGCCTGTAATAAAAGTTACAGTATTATCTTTCTTCACCAGAGGTAGATTCAACAGAAGAGAGAGAGACCACAGCAGGAGAGGAGTTATAGTTACTCACCACGACAATTACGAAAGGAACAACCGTAAAGCTGCTTCCTAACTTAGAGCTGATGTCAGAAGCAAATTGCTTCCTCTTGAGAAAACACATGATGAGTACAAGGATTCCAGTCGACCATTGTATGATAAGCTGCAATCTCAAGTCGAAGGTGCAGAGACCGTGTAAAAATCCGGTCACTATCCAATGTCTATATGTCGAAAAATAGAGGATGAATGCTTGAGAGCATACCAGGAGAAGTGCTGACACCATAAGAGTGAAAAACTTTCTGTAGTTCCTTTTGCCAATGCAATTGTTTAGCCACTGCAAATTGAGGAAGAAAATGTTATCTTTGACAATGCATGCAACTGATCTCCGAATTGTGAACTCTGATTTACCCGGCAATGATGATCGAAGCGGTCAACACACTTGTCGCAAACTCTACAATGTTTGCTGTACTTGAAAACCTGTGAGATAGAATAAGACATGAAAATGGATGCTAAATCAAAGAACTACACCAAGAAATATTGATGAAAAAATGAAAGTCCAAGCAATGATTTCCAAGTGAAATGCAAACTTGGTAGATTGTACAGAAATGGAGATCAAAATTAAAACATTATCAATCAAAAGTGTATCTGCACACCTCTACTTCACACAAACTACAGTAGAACATCCCGTCTTCGCTCTGATGATCAGAAGACTCTTCATGTGAGTTGCAAAAGTAAGCACAAGGCAATAAAGCCAGCAATCCCATGCTGCAGGTGCTCTTCTTTTCAGGTTCAGTGTTCCTATCAAGTGCTGACTCAATATCAGTTTTTCCTTTGCCATTACCTTCCTCTCCAACAGCTGCAGCATTGCATTCTAAGACAGAAGAAGCCGACTCCCCACCAAGTTTACGCGTATTTTGTTTGATATGCTCTTTGTTATGTAGGACTTTAAGGTATTTTTTTGATTTAAAGACACCAGGATCAGCAGGATCAGCAGCAGCACACCAAATGTAAAGACCAAATGCACATACTATCTGAGAAATGACAAGGACACAATGGAATAAGATTAGGGCAGCTCATCATTCATTACAACAGTTAGAGATCATATGTGGTAAGAATCATTCTAAACCCCGATGCGGTTAAACTTACAACAGTTACCACAGAATCTCACAGTAAAGGCAGTTAACTAGGATATTACAATGCCTAAGACTCTAATCCGATTAATGCCAAGAATAATCAAAACAAAGAGACGAAATGCAATCTTTAAAGCAAAATTTCTGAGAGAGAAACTTGTGGCTCTCTTTATATACGACACAAAAAGGCTAGAGGACAACCACCTTAATTTCCTTTGTCTAGTAATCGACGTGTAAATAATGCTTTATTTCTAACTATTCCGACAAAACATTGAAATGAGAAATTACAAAAACTAAAAGGAAGGCAATCAAAGGGGAAATTGCCAATTAAAGGAAATAAAGTAGAGATCAATCTGAGAGCAGCAAGCATTGAAACCACAGATCTCAGTTTCTTTACAACAAAATGAAAAAGGGAACTAGGATTTCTAAAACAGATAAAAAAGAATCTCAAACTATGGATGCTTACAAGAGGAGTATAAATCCCCATCACAATGTATTGAATCAACTGATTTCCAACAAAAGGGGCAAAGAACACATAGAAAGCAAACCCCAATGCCAAAAATACAGCAACAGCAACCACCTGCAACCATATACATCCTCATTCAGACAGTTTTGGATATTTACGATACGGAAAAAGGATAATAAATGTATGAAGATGAGGAGTTCATGAAATGGAACAAATGTGCGGGCGTGAAAGAGATACCTGGAGTGGGTGGTAAGGAAGTTGCCATCCATGCTTTCTCATTGTGGTGAAAGTAGTTTGAAAAAAATCAAGAATCTTATTTCTAAAAATTCTTGCTCAGGAAAAAAAAAAAAAAAAAACTAAGATGAGTGAAATTTGTTTCAGCTCCAAGCAACACTCCTAAAGCCAGTTTCTACCATTTTCAAGGAAGAATTCGGATCAATGACTCAACTCACAGTCCAAGCAAGCAAGCAACCAAAACTTGCATGTTCATTTCAATGGCTCTCACCACTCCTCGACAGATGAAGAGATAATTCCCTTACCCAAAAAAGAAGGATGCATCAATAAAAGTTCAAAAAGGAAAGATAAACCCACAAATGAAAGTGGGGAGGTGCTGATCAATGGGCAAAGAACCTTTTCCTTGTACACTCATTACAACCCACCACCACACCAAGGTCACAAAATGATGGTGAAGAGAGAGAGAAGGGGGGGGGGGGAGCAGAAAAGGCTTTCCTTTGAGGGTTGAAATGGGCATTTAAACAGATGGGTTTTTCTATGAGGCAAGCAAAGATCCGTCCAGCAAAGAGGAGAGAGAAGAGGAGAGAGAAAGGGAGAGGTCAGGGGCAATGCTGGACTGGCATTTTGCTTTCTAAGCCTATAATTACCTTGGGCAACCTAACTTTCACTTTTTTCCCTTGTTTCTTGCATCGCCTTTTTCCATGAGCAATCTCCACATCATTTGTCACAGCTCTACACCACCCAGTTGTATAATAATACCACCTCTATTCTTTATTTTCTTCTCATAATCACCCATTTCATTTGTGCCCTTTTTCCCCACCCTCTCTCTCTCTCATTCCTGATCAAAATAACTCACAGTCCTTAATTTATAATTCACAAAATAACCTTAAATTTTAGACATTTAATCAATAGTTATCCCACCTTGACCTCACCATAGTAAGATTTAGACATTTTTCTTACCTTTAAGTTTCTACTTCTTACCGGGCATGAATGAAGCAAATAGAAAGAAGGTGTAATAAATCCCAACTTTAATTCAGACTGAGCTGAGATAAACATTCAAAACAGTTATTTATTGCGAAAAGCGACCTTACTAGGAACTGTAGCAGCAACTTTTTGGAATTTACATTCAGGTCCATGCCTTCTCTTCCATTTCTTTTCTGCCTTTGCCACAACTCTTGGAATCTTTCTCTGTCTTTAATTTTTTTTTTTTTTTTACGGTTTAATCTTCAAAAAAAATTGTAAATTTGAGATAATTAATTATAAATTGAATTAACCCCATAAAATAATGGCAATACAAAACATAATTTACAAAATTAGCATGATATCCCTTATCCCCGTTCTCGACAATAATATTAATGAGAGCAAGCATTAAATCATAGTCCTCCTACAAAACTAAACAAGAATGTACTCTCCATCTTAATTACTCCA
Source organism: Plectranthus barbatus (assembly GCA_026898455.1). Classification (NCBI taxonomy): domain Eukaryota; kingdom Viridiplantae; phylum Streptophyta; class Magnoliopsida; order Lamiales; family Lamiaceae; genus Plectranthus; species Plectranthus barbatus. Next base: position 27,105 of record JAPKLW010000309.1, read on the forward strand.
TATCATTCATTTTTATTGTGCACGCTTGCCATAAAAACAGTGTTTATAAATAGATTTCAATATAATTTAATTCTTAATGTTAGTTCATTTTTTATAAAAATATTTAGCGTTTAAAAAGTTACAATTTTGTAAACATTAGGTTATTTTAGTTTCCCAAATGTAAGGGTTTAAAATGCATTTGATTTAACCCTAATATATTTAAACAACTTTCCAACTCTATTTTTATTTATAAAACTACGAGAAATAATTAATTACACATTTTGTGATTTTTATATTTTAAAAGGATTAACTAATATCTCTTTATGATAATATTATTTTTAATACTCTAAATTTTTTTTTATTTGTCTGTTTCATTATTTTTATTTCAAGATTATTGTAGGGTCTCTTTTTAAATTAGTATGAAAAAGTAATATTAAATACGAAAATCATATTACATAATTGAGATATATTAAAATAGTAATATAGATAATATAATGATTGAATTTATTAATACCCATTTTCATTATATATATTGTTGGTCCCGGATATCAGGGTATACTTTGGCAGCGGAAAATACGTAAGTTCGTTTCTTGCACTCTGCTGGTTACACAGCTGACTGGGACCTTGTCAGCTGGTAAGTCAACTGGCAACTGAGTATTCAGCTGACTGGCAACTGGCTGGTCAGCTGATGACTCAGGACTTAGAAAATTTTAGAGTCGAGTTTGCACAGTTATAAACTGGTTTCAGTTATACTCCAGCACTTGGGTGCTGGGTTTTAAATCAGTAAGTAAATGCTGAAAGCAGTAAATAACAAGGATATTTATAGTGGTTCGATCAACTGATCTACGTCCACTCTCCAGTCGAAGCACTGGAAATTCACTAGAGTAATCCGGATACAAGATTATCCTACGATCTATCTCCAGCTGGTGAATGCCCCGTCCACCAGTCCACTGGATCAACCGCTCCCGGGTCTTGACCTTCTTCAACTCTTGTCAGCTGGATGGAGTGCGAGCACGTCACTTTAACCTCCACCGGTACCACTGACGACGTGGGTGTTTAGTTCTCCCAAGAACGTATCTGAGTGCGGCAAAAGCCCGTAATAACTCAGGTGCTGGCTGGCACGAGAGCTGCTGTGAACTTCCTCGAGGAGAAAGATCACCAATGAGATCTGAACTTACAAGCTGGAAGCTTGAAGTCTCGTGTTCGAAGGAATCGACACACGGAGTCTGTAACTCACAAGCTGGAAGCTCGGAGTCTCGTGTTCGACGAATAATCGACACACGGAATAGCTTTAAGAAAAGCCTCGAAAATATCTGCTAGATCTTGCTGGATAATTTCGGAGATAGCGAGAGGAAGGAGAGGAACTTCTGAATGTTGACGGTCCCGACGTATTTATAGACGCAGGAGCTCGATTCAAATCTCCTAGCCGTTTGGACACGTCCGGAAAAGGTCTCAGACCTAGGGTGTCCTTCTGCGGCGGCAGGTAGGCTTTTCCGGAAAGCGCCATGCCTTTGACCGCTTTTTCTGACACAGATCTCTTTGTGTCAGAACGGCTCTTCGTCAGTACGAGGATCGCGACTGGCGTCTTGTGTCTGATGGACTTTAAGTTATCCTAACTTAAAGTCGTCCTTTGTCAGTCGGTTCCTCAGACGGATCATCTTTTTGTCTCTAAGACTCTGGGAGAGCGAATCTTGAATTCAGCTGGTAACATCCGACTGGTAGATCATGCTGGTGATCTTGTGCTGGCAGTCTCTGCTGGTGACTTTCCTTAGCACAATCAAGGTCTACCAATTCGTCTGATGTTATCTCTTGGAATCTCCCGTGACTGGTGGCTTCACCGCTGGTGAATAGTATCAGCCAGAACACATATTCTGCTGGTAAGATCTCTCAGCCTCCTGCTGGTGAAATCTTCCCAACTGGTGAACAGTAGCCAGCATGAGTCTTGATCAGCTGCGACTTACAACTCAAAAGACCTAAACAGGACTTTACATTTGAGACTAGAGCTATTCTAGAGACTAAACTGACGCTGGTAGGACTTAGGTTTTGATCCACCAAAACTATAATCTATACAATTAGCTACTGGGGAAGGGAAACTTAGCCAAATTTCCCAACATATATTATGAAAATATCCAAAATTTTATATATTCAAAAAATACCCACTGCACTATTCTGACACTTTTTCAGAAAACAATTATAATTTTCTTTAGAA
>JAPKLW010000309.1:29692-44705 GCA_026898455.1 Plectranthus barbatus
CAAATGTCAAAAAAATCAAAAATTGGTATTTTTGAATGTGTTTAATGTTTTGGGTATTTTTATAATGTGTTTAGTGGTTTTGGGTATTATAAATATTTTTCACTAATATAATAAGAGGTGAGCAATGGACGGTTCAGGTTGAAAACCACAACAAACCCGCAAAATTGTGAGCCTGCAAATTTCCAAAAAAAATCAACCCAAACAGCTCGAATGAAAATATTGAAACCGAACTGAAACCAAACCAAACCGAATCATCAGTTTCGTTTTTAATAAAAAATTCTCAATATTCTTTCAAAAAATTGCTAAATTAACACAATTCAATGCAATAAAAAAAATCACAATCCACAATTTTATGGTTAGTGTAACATAATAGGGTTTGGCTTGTTACGTTTATATTTTGTAATTTGTAGAAAATAAATCTTATATTTTATGTACAATATAGATATAGGATATATAATAATATAAATAAATACAAAGTGTTTAATAATTTATATATCTATATAAATTTCGGTTCGGTTCGACTATAACCGCATTCAAACCGAACCGAACTGATAACCCAAAAAAATTTATAAAATTTAATCTAAACCTAAACTACATTAGTTTTCAAACCGACTCAAACCCCCAAAATCTAATAATTCAGTTTAATTTACGATTTTGATTCGAATTTGCTGCACAAAAAATAATTAAAATGGGGATGAGTTAAAATGGGAGCAATTTGGGGTAAATAAAACGGTTGGGAAACATCTTATTAATGGGTCATTTCAATTGATTTATTTACTGTATACGAATAGAGTAATCTTGAAGAAAAACTGATTGTTTTTTTTTTCTTTTCCTTTTGTCCCCCATTATCCATTTCTTATTATATTCTCTTACTTCGCCTGCATGCTTTATCAATGTAATTTATTGAATTTTGACTCTCCATAATAAAACAAGAATTTCAGAAATGTTGAAAGTTTTTTTGTTTGATCGACAAATTTCCCAATATGTCAGAAAAAATAATGAAAAAACAAAGATAAAATAGATGAATAACTTTTAAATTAAGATTTCTCCAAAACTAGCACCGATTGACTTTGTCACTTAAGTTACTTATTAATTATTTTTATCTATGGCTATTATTAGTGTTGTTTGTTTAAGTTATATTCAATAATCATATCAAACAAGCTTAAATACTCATTTTTATTTCTAAATTCAATGAAAAACTCGTTTGAAATCGACTCAGTTGGCTATCAAACAATAGACAATTTTCTAAGTTCATTATATTGAAGGTTTGCTTGCATTATTAATATATGTAATTGTTGTATATTATAAACATTAAAAGAAGTTTAAAACAAGTAAAATAAATTGGTGTGTTTAATTAGGATTAGTAAAATAGAGGGTTGTGTTTATTGAGGCGAGATGCATTATTTTGGCAGCTTATTGTCAGATGGTATCGTGGTGGATGAGTTGGAGAAATAAAATATGATACTAATACTATAGTAATATAATGTATAATATAATATAATATAATATAATATAGTTCTGCTCCATCACATTAAGTCAAAATACTATACTATATTTTAACCATGCATGCATTTTTCTATCTATTTTTTGCACATTTATTTATGGATTTTGCGTTTTCTTGGGAATTTCATCTCTTTCATGTATGTGTATCTGCTCAATTCCAAATCTTTGTTTCGATAGGCACGTATTGCTGCTAATCGAGCTTACAATTTTTTTTTATTTTTTTTTTCTTTGAGATACATTATTTAAATGAGGATATAATATTTCCATATGACTAATTAATTAAAAAAAAAATGTTTAACGACTTGCACTCCAAGATCAGAACCCAACTTAAAGATTTTTAATCTATTGGATTTAGATTCTTATATTCTTATTATATTGATGCGTTGATAGCAAAATAAACTTTACATCAAATCAAGTTTGAATATGGATAGCTCGTTAATCATTTTGGATCAGATACGACTAATCCACAATTGAATTTATAAATTAATATTTTTATTGTGTTTTACAAATTAAATATATCGAATTAATCTAAAAATAAACTTATTTAGTATTTTCTTATTTGCGTCTGAATTGATTTGAATCCGTGCAGATATTTTGAAAGGTTTGGGTTTTTTTAATTGCCATTTGCACAAAAGAAGACGCAGTGATGAAAACATCGTATTTGTGATTTAAAATTTTATAAGAACATTTAAATAAACGAGTTTGAATAAATACATTTTTACTAAAAAGTAAAAATAAAAATAAAATGTTCAAGACGTTATGTTGTGGATTTATATTGGGGAAAAGGTTGTATATGGGTGGAAGCATTTGATTCAAAATTGAGAAAGCCAATGAATTTTGAAATTGGGAGATTCTAGTTTCAATACGAACGTCCAACTACAACGACAAAAATTTGTTCCTCAAAACATGCAGCAGCAACCTCAATCCCGTGTAATGACATTTCTAGCCCTACGGCCCAGGGCATTTTCGTCGATTCAATATTGCCTGGATTTGGCAGTATTATTGATTATCATAATTCAAATAGAATTAAATTTGGGGCTGTATTAAAAAAGAAAGTAATTTAATATTCCGACGTATAGTGCCTCTCTGATATTAAAATTTTGAGCATCTCAAATAATTGTATATAGCCATTCTGGAGAGCTATTCCTGCAAATGACGATGTCAGAATAACCAACGCCATCCAAAATAAGATTATAAATAAGTTGATTATTGTTGTGGGTGACATTATAGGGAGGTGTGACTCGCAACTATAATTGTAAAAATTGGGTTTTACACAATTTGTTAGAATTTTTTTTTTATTAGAAAATTATTTTTTATTATACTATTTTGATGAATCAAACATACTACAAATTAGTGTATTTTTAGTTAAATAAATCCGTATTTGTAATATTTTGTATATGAATTATCGAATTATAAATTGAAATTGATTACAAGCTTTTGGAGATTTGTTGTCTAGCTTAGTCTGTCTTACCAGCAAAATGTCTTTCCTTTGGAGTAAGTTAGCTGACACGTTATCACTAGCAAGACAATATCCAACCAGTAAGAAGAGACACAAAAAAGCCAAGACAAGCGAGAACATTACAAGTCCAGACTTTAAGAAATGAGATCTTAAAGTCTATGATACTTCAAGCTTGTTCGTCCAAGGAATCCACGAGCAAACATTCCTCGGACTGGCTACAAGTCGTTCTGACCAAGGCTGCAAAGTCCACCTGCTCTATCAGAAAGGACACTACAAGTGGAAAGTGAGACTGCGACTAGATGTACTCTTTTGTCTCGAAATGGCTCCAATTTCAAACCTCTCTAAGACCATCTACAAATAGAGGCTACAATCTATCTAGAGTAGTTACAGAAACCAATTAAACTTCCTACCAATTCTACCGATCTTTCACGAAAGCACTCAAATCTTTACTCAAGCATTCAAAAGCTTTCAAGTTGTTCTATCAGCTTACTGTGTGCATTATTGAACACGAGACACTTATCAATCTTTGCTAAGTGTTACTTTAGGTCTCTTACTGTCTAAGTAAGAAACCTGGTGGAGTTACCACTTCTCCGATAGTTAACTATCATGGGAGTATACCGCAAGCTAATGTTCTCGGGACGAACACAAACTCCCACGACCAGCTGGAGGTTTAGTGGTGGGCCCACGCTTCAGATTTGAAGAAACAAATAAGAGTGAACGACTTGGCTAGTGAGCTAGAGGACTGGTGGACACGTGCATTCATCTGCTAGCAACAAATGGTTCCACGTCTTTATAATCCCCAATTTAGTGAGCTCCAGACTGCGCGTTTGAAGAGAGGACGTAAGACGGTGTAGTCCAGAGCTCTATAAATCCTTTGTGTTATTTACTGTTTTCTTTAAATTTCTATATTGGATTTAAAAATCAACACCTCAAGTGTTATAGTATATTACTATATATTGCCTAAGTAATATATCGCTCGTTAAGAAACTAGTTTTTTTTAATCCGAGCTGGTGCCAAAATCACAAGCTTGGAGTATAGAAACCAACAAAACTTTTGTTGTGCATATTAGCTAACTCTGATTTGGGACCTACACAACCCCTACCCAACCTAAAAATTAGCTAATCAGCTTCCATAGACAATTCAAATTTTTTGGCGCCTCGGTGAATTAAGCAGCACATAGAAGGGCGATTATGCGGGCTAGGCCCGCCCAGTTGGTCCACGCGAGATTTTTAATATATTTACAAAAAGATAACTATGATTTTTATTATTTATAAATATTTACATATTAAAAATAATAAATTAATTTACCGATTAACTGCCACCTAAAAATCACTCTGGCCCCGCCTAGGTGCTAACTTGTTTACGACCTTACTTACGACAAGGAACTGACTCAACTAGGTAAACGATGGGAGTAACAAATATCCCAAGTAAAGTTAGAATTTCTAGATTAAGTATCTTAGGTGTGTATATTGACTTTGGCAAAGTAACAACACGCTTACATGTGAGCATCTTACAATAAATTTGGAGAGTATTTATAGATAATTTTCATCTCTAATAACAATTATGTCAACCCATTCGCTTTGATCTCCATTCCCAGTAATTGTTTATGGACTTGACAGTGGAGAGTTACTGTAATGTGAATGGTATGCGGGGGTGTGTAGGATGATATACTTGCATACTATTAGGGATGTGACATTATATCTTAGGAGACAGTCAGGCATGTTGCAGAGTACGTAAGGTGCAAATATACTTGATGCAAGGTTCGATTACCTCGAATGAAGGAGTCCAACATAGTCTTTTCAAGATCGAAGAGGTACCAACACCTTCTATTGGCACTCTCGAGCGAGAGTGTGACCAAGCAAGCTTATTTGCGTGTAACACCCGACCACAGGGTCTGAACGAGCTCACCCAAGGTCGACCACGTTACACACCAATGGCCTGGACCAATTTTCAGTCTGACAACTGATTTCATAGACCAATACAAGTCATTCCCAACATGTTTTGTCCTCACTCACATGCACCCTGAGAAACTTCCAAGGAGGTCACCCATCTTAGTTCTACCCTAGGTCAAGCACGCTTGACATTGGAATTTTCCTAGAATGGGTGCCGGAAAAGATGATGCACCATGGTGATATGAATATCACAATCAAATCCTTTAAGCACTTTGATTCTTGCATAGCCAGAATCCCTCTCATTCTGATGTGACTTCATTTATTCATGTCACCCTTCGCACACCTATCGGAAGTCTTACAGGAGCCGTTCATAATCTATGTTTCTCATGCACCGACAACCACTCCTTACTTCGGCATCGAATCATCACATTGGGTCATTGCAGTGCCTAGATTTGGGCCATTGGACAGTTGGATTGGGACGATTCGTAATTGAACCTAACAAATACTCCCTCCGTTCCGTGCCAATTGTCACATTTTTTTTCGGTACGGGAATTTAGATTTGCGAGTGTAGAATGAGTTAGTGGAATTAATATTTTATTGTTTAGTGTGAAAAAATTGTCAGTTTTGATAATGTGACAATTTTGGTGGGACGCCCGATTTGATAAGTGTGACAATTCAAATGGGACGGATGAAGTATCATTTCTAAACATTTGATTTATATCACTAATAGAATCTCCCTTTTTTAACTCTTTCAAAGTATGTAGTATGTATTGAAGAAGTTAAACTAATGCAATGATCTGGCCAGTGAGTGATATATCATGAATTACAAAACTAATTGATATTTGGAAATCTATAGTTCAATGAAATGGATACAATTTAATAATTGTTTATTGTATTCACTTACGCAAACAATTTAAAATAAGACCAAGAAAGAAAGAAAAAATTACTTAAGCATAGGCACCTTAAATTTTGTTGATTGTATTAGTATTAAAAACATTTTATTTATAAACATATGTGCATGCATGTGTTTGACCATTTCAATAATAATTATAATTTTACTCAATCGACGATATTGAACCTCTTGTCAACTCGATTATCACGTCTTTAAATTATATATACTCTCTTCTCTTCCGTTTATTATATGATTCAATTTGATTTTGTATATTTATTTAAAATTACTTAATATTTACCAATATTACCCTTATTTAAAATATTAATTAATCTTTCATTTTTATAATATTAAATTTACTATTCTCATTTTCCAAAATTATTAAGGGGTATAATTGTAAATTACAAGCAAAAAATAATACTAAATATAGAAATTGGATCATGTATTGAAACACCCTAAAATAGTAACTCAGACAAAGTAATTGAAATAGAAGGAGTAATTAGATTTACACTCACCCATGAATCAAATATATAATATGTTATTTTATAATATTAAAATATAATCAACAAAATCATATACCTTAGCATTTTATAGCAATTTTTAAAAATATATTTGACTTTTATTTCTTGTTAGGAAATTTGATAGAAATATCCTTCCTTTGTTTTTATATTTTGGTGGGTCAAAGTATGTAAAAGTCATCTTAGATAGTTTCAGCATAGTCGAAAAATGTAAAGTCCTGTGTATGATCTTTTATTGAGTTGTAAGCTGGACCTAATTTGAAGACTAGACTTTCTAATCAGTTTAGAATGTGCAAAAGACTCAACAGACAAAGGTTCGAGCCGAACTTACAAGTCTGGATGATTATGAGTCTAGCTGAAAAGTTTGGATTTCGCCAAGTACGAATCCATCAAGTATGGTCTCAACGAATACGCCATACTTACCAGCAAAGGGACCAAACATACATCGAAGGATAACATCATCAGCATGGACTTGCAAGTATGACGGCACCACATGGACTCCCAAGTCCAGGTCCCAGCGCATAAAGACAAGAAGAATCGGTTGATGAATGTACCGAAGAAGTACATACTTTAAGGATTGAACACAAAACTCTAAGTTTCGTCACCTAGGACAACCAGTACAAGATTCGTCAAATTGACGAATACTATCATTCTGACACAAAGACGAACAATCATTGTCACTGTCACAAAAATGCGAAGCAGGTGCAGAACATCTGGAAAAGCACCACCTACCCGCCTAGCGCAGCAGCCAGTAGAGACATCTGATTGGATATCTGCCAATTTGTCTCTAATGGGCATTTATTTCAAATCTTCAACCTCACGACTATAAAAATCGGAGAAATCAACAGAAGAAGGTTATGATCTGCGAACTCAAACTACACAAGTTATAATACTCAATCACCAAACCGAGTACGTGAAAGCAAACGACTTTCAAGCTTACTACTCATGTTCGAGGCTCTTAAGCTTATCCGTGTGTCACTGTAGTGAACACGAAACTCAGAACTTTAGTGTTCTTGAGTTATTTTTTGATAGTCTTTCTCTCCAAGAAAGACTACAACAGTCAAGTACGTCTTGTACTCTGACTCTTATGGGCAACCAATTGTCAAGGAGACAGTTCAAGGGAGAACTATAAACACCCTATTCCGGCTATGAAGAGGTTGAGTGGTGCACCCACACTCTGAGAAGCTGCGAAGCGAAAATCCAAACAAGGACCAGACAAGTGCGCTTGTGGACTGAAGGACAAGGCATTCTTCAGCAAGCAATAGATCGTAGGAGCACAAGTAAAGTTCTAAACTTAGTGAATTTTCAACTTAGGTATGAAGAGTGGACGTAGCACATTTTGGTCCGAACCATTACATATTTGTTGTGAATTGAAGCAATTACAAAACAAATATCAAATAGAAATATAAAACGACACAAATAATTATAGTGGTTCGAGCGTAAGATCTACGTCCACTCTTCAAGCCTCCTCGGTGATGATTTTATTATGGTGAAGAAAAATACAAAGTAATAGACAATTACAATTGGTAGGGACCAGGGGTATATGTAGGGAGATATTCCTAGATACATAAGGAATATAAAATCTAGATATGGTAAGATATATATAAATCTAAATCTATCTCTAATAGATTTATTCATATCCAAATCTAATGCTGATAAGGATAAATCTTGTTCAACAAGGAAACAAGATATACACCATATCTTTACCATATCTGTCCAACTCGAACAGCTCATCGAGTTCCTCGACCTATACGGGCTCGACTTACTTCCGTCGAACTACAATCGACCCAGTCTCAGACCCACTGGCGAACTAGTTTTTGAGCTAGATATTGAGACTACTCCAACAATTCTCCACCTTAGGCTCAATATCACCTCGACTTGGCACCTCCTCTTCAGTTCGACTTCAACAGTTTGATCAGTTCCAAAAAGTACTCAAACTTAGTACTTGGAGCTGGCTTCATAATCATATTCGTAGGATTATCGAGAGTATTGACCTTGTGCAGCTCGACCTCTCCAGCTGCAATCACATCTCTGATAAAATAGAACTTCACGTCGATGTGCTTAGTTCTCTCGTATGAACATCATTCTTTGCGAGCTGCAAAACACCTTGATTATCACAGGAAACTTTCATCTTTCCTTGATCAATCCCCAGTTCATTTATAAACCCGAGCAACCACAGACCTTCCTTAATTGCTTCGGTCAAGGCAATGTACTCCTCCTCCGTCGAAGATAAGATAACTACCCTCTACAGACTTGCTCTTCAAGTAATCGTCGTTCCATACGATGTGAACACAATACCCATCAATGACTTCCTCGTATCTACACATCCTGCATAATCCGAGTCTACGAACCTTTGACTAGGAGCCTCGAGCTCGTACCAACATCCTCGAAGACTAGACTCTTCCCAACTATTCCTCGAACATACCTGATGACCCACTTCAGAGTTGCCCATGCTTTTTCCTAGGTTCGGCCATGAACCTACTAACCATGTTGAGAACATAAGCAAGATTCGATCTCGTACAGACCATAGCATACATCAACGAACCAACAATACTCGCATAAGGAACACCTCTCATAAGCTCTTGTTCCTCCTCGTCGAGTTTCCCAACAACACTCAACTTGAAATGAGCTGCTTACAGAGTGAGCACAGACTTTACATCCTTCATTTCATGCTTCTCAAGAACCTTCATCAAGTATCCTTCTTGAGATAACGTGAGTCTTTTTTAGCCTTGTCTCGAACTATTCCCATACCTAGGATCCTTCGAGCACAACCGAGATCCTTCATCTCAAACTCCTGACTCAGAGCTTCCTTTAGTTCGGCAGCATATCGTCTACAAGCAGCAGTAGATAAATTCGAGTATTCATATCTTCACCTCGAAAATACACACATGGGTCATGTTTGCATCGAACAAAGTCCTGCTGAATCATAAACTTGTCGAACCGCCTATTCCACTGCCTAGGAGACTGATTCAATCCATACAATGACTTCTTCAGAAGACACACCTTCTCACCACTACCGGCTTCCTCGAAACCCTCAGGCTGCGTCTTAAAGATCCTTTCCTCCAGCTCTCCGTACAGAATATAGCCTTCACATCCAGTTGCTCCAGCTCCATATCGTACCGAGAAACTAACGACAAGATTAGCCTAATCGATCTTTGTTTCACCACCGGCGCAAACACCTCGCCATAATCCACACCTTCCCATTGCGTGAAGCCTCGAGCAACTAGTCTAACCTTGAATCTAACCCCAGAAACCTTATGCTTCTTCTTAAAGATCCACTTATAGTTAGCTATCGATTGCTTTCCCTCGGCTTATCCACCAACTCCCAAGTATTATTATTCTTCAAGGAGTCCATCTCCTCCTTTATAACATCGAGCCACTTGAGCATCTCCTTACAACTTATGGCCTCGGTATAGCTCTTCAGCTCAGTGTCATCCAACTCTACCTTTTCTGCCATAGCGAAGGCATATGCTACCACATTAGCATATCCGAATCCAGTGGGAGGTCTAATGTGTCAGCGCTCCCTATCATTTTTTACATTATAATCTTGAAACACACCTGAACCTCGAACCACCTCGATCTCGCCATCCACCCGAGGTGCACTTTTTGACCCGCTAGTCGGCTCCACCTCAATCTCAGCAACCGATCTATTTCCTTTGACCTTGTGAGACTGCTCCTATTCCTCGAGAGCTCCAACTTGTTTCTCAAGAATATTAGCCCGTTCCTCGGCCCCTTTATCCAGATCTCCTACCAGCTCCTCCTTGAATGTCACATCCCTACTAATGATGCACTTTCTTATATCCGGCTCGAGACACAATAACTTGTACCCCTTCACACCTTCGGGGTACCCAATGAATATGCATTTCAATTCCCTCATCCGAAGCTTATCTTCTTTGATGTTCGCATAAGCCATGCAACTGAAAGCACTAAGGTTGCTGAAATCCAGAGGATGACCAGACCATATTTCTTCCGGTGTTTTGAAACCTAATGCAGTCGAGGGGCACAATTGATGAAACTATGCACCTCGTTCTTTCCAGTAACGTCTGATTATACCTCTCCGCCAATCCGTTATGCTGACGTGTTCCAGCCACTGTCTTGTGCCTTGCAATACCCTGCTTTGAACAGTACCTCTCGAACTCCTTCGAGCAATACTGAAGGCCATTGTCAGTTCACAACCTCTTCATCTTCCTTCCAGTCTGATTTTCGATCAGCACTTTCCATTTATTGAAGGTCTTTAAAACATCACTCTTATTCTTCAAGATGTAAACTCACACCTTTCTCGAGTGATCATCAATGAGGCTCATGAAGTACCTCGCACCTCCATTCGAACTAACCCTTGAAGGTCCCCATAGATCTAAGTGGATGTAGTCCAGAGTTCCTCGAGCTCTCTATCGACCTACTCCGAGCTTTACCCGGTGAGATTTCCCATAGATGCAATTCTCACAGAAATTAGCTCTCTAATGCTATCCTCGAGCAACAGATCTTGCTTCAATAACTTCTGCAGCCCCCTCTCACTAATGTGACCGAGTCGCCTGTGCCACAGTACTAACTTATCGATCACCACTATCGAAGCCACCCTGATCATCGTGCTCCCCATCAGAGTGTAAATACCATTCCTTCGAGCTCTCTTCATCAAGACCAAAGATCCTTTGCAAACCTTCAAGGTCCCAACTTCCATCTTGATCGTGTAACCCAATTCATCGAGCATACCTGAAGAAATCAAGTTTCTCTTAAGCTCCGGAACATACCTTACACCTCGAAGTACTCTTTTTGTATTATCGTGCATCTTAATCCTCACCAATCCCATTCCAACCACCTTGCATGGTTTATTGTTACCTAGAAGAACAATCGAGTTCTCCTGCTCCTCGAACCCTTCGAGCCATGACTTATTAGGTGTCATATGGAATGTAAAACTTGAATCTAATATCTATTCCCTCTCTGAGGGCTCATTCGAAATCACCAATGCCTCTCCAGAGTCATATTTCTGCTCAGCAACAGCTACATCCGCCTGTTGCTTCTGCTCTTGCTTTGTCTGCCTCTTCGGACAATCTCTTTTGATGTGTCCCTCCTTTTGTTTTGGCTTCGATCTTGACCTCGAGCTTCCCCTGTTAGAGTCCTCATCTCTGGTCTTCCTGGAGCCGCTCTCGCCACTAGGCCTTCTCCATGAGAGTTCTCTCGCTCCTCGTTCTTCTTGTTCAATTCCTTCGAACTTAGAGCTGACTGAACCTCATCCATGGTCAATGACTCTCTTCCATACATCAAGGCTTTCTTGAAATTCGAATAACTCTTTAGCAGTGCACTCAACAACATCAACGCTTAATCCTCATTACCTATCGCCACATCGATATTTACCAGATTGATAATCAACTTATTGAACTCGTCGAGCTGTTCGTTGATCGGTCTTCGCTCTTGCATCTTAAACGAATACAACGACTATTTAAGATTGGGACAATTTGCCAGGGACTTCTTCATATATAAAGGATTCAAGTTTGGTCCATACTTCTGCTGTTGTCTTCTCCTTCGACACCTTCCTCAGAACCGTATCTCTGAGACTCAAAATCAGCGCACTGTGCGCCTTCGCCAGTGTGTCTTTCTTCTGTTGCTCCGTTATCATATCGGGTAACCCAGCCTCTCCCTTCAAGGCACTGTCCAAGCCTTGTTGTACAAACAACCCTTGCATCTTCAACTTCCACAAATCGAAATTAGTCGATCCCGTGAAGTGCTCCACCTTGAACTTGGTTGAACCCATAACAATCCTTCTATCCACGTTCACCGCACCAATTTTTTATGAATTGAAGCGATTACAGACACAAATAACAAACAAAAATATAAAACGACACAAAGAATTATAGTGGTTCAAGCATAAGATCTACGTCCACTCTTCAAGCCTCCTCGATGATGATTTTTTTATGGTGAAGAAAAATACAAAGTAATAGACAATTACAATTGATGGGGAACAAGGGTATATATAGGGAGATATTCCTAGATACATAAGGAATATAAAATCTAGATATGGTAAGATATATCTAAATCTAAATCTATCTCTAATAGATTTATTCCTATCCAAATCTAATACTGATAAGGATAAATCTTGTTCAACAAGGATATAAGATATGCACTATATCATTTCCATATCTATCCAACTCGAACAGATCATCGAGTTCCTCGACCTATACGGGCTCAACCCACTTCCGTCGAACTACAATCGACCCAGTCTCAGACCCACTAGCGAACTACTTTTTTAGTTAGATATTGAGACTACTAAAAAAATATCGTTTGTCATTTACTGCTTTCGTTCATACTATCAGCTTATTTCTTTATAAAACTCAACAAAGTGTTGAAGTATATCTCGAATATTGACACTAAACATGCTTGACATTAAGTATCTAAACAAGATTTGATGCTGACACGTCACCATCAGCTTTTATAAGTGCAAGCTTACCGAACAAACAAACTTAATTTCCATTGTGCATATATTTTCTACTTTGATAAACCGGGACCAACAAGTGGTATCAGAGCAGTCAGTCCTCACATGCTGGTCGTTTTGAGTCTCTTAGGACTGGTATCCATTCCTTGCACATTTTTTTTGTTGTATCTTAGCTCAGGTACAATTATGATGAACATGATAAAGAGCATTCAACCGGAGATGATAGACGTACTGGAAAAAGGGCCAATAAATATTACAAAGGTCCTTCCACCTCTTGGAAATGAAGGCGCAAGAACCTTCGAAAAGCCGTATGATGAGTGGAGTCCAGAAGACAAAAAAAGACTCTAGAAGCCATACTATCTTCCCTAACAGACGCTTTAGTGGAGAAAGTCATGCAGTTCAACAGTGCCAAAGAAGTATGAAGCTACCTCGACACACTTTGCCACGAGACCGATCATATGAAGCACAATAAACTATGTGTGTTGACAAGTACGACATTCCAGATGCAACTTGGAGAGACTATAAAGGCGATGGAGAAGAGATTCAATGCCATCATCAACGAGCTCAAGGCTTTGGATAGGCCGTACTCCAATGCAGGTCTTAACGCAAGGATTCTGTTGTACCACGAATCGAACCACCTTTATAATTGGAGGTTCGACTTACCATTTATACAACTCGATCAGGCAAGAATAGAAAGGGTCCGAAGGAGCCTCGAGACGGACGTAAGTTGAGAAAGATGAAAGAAAGGAAATGGAGACAAATCGGCTAAAGAGGCCCTCATCAAGGGATTTATCCTCGAGAATCACGGAACTGCTGATATTCTCCAGATTTATAACATCCATGTATAGGAAGTATTAATCAATTTCGAGATTGTAGCACCTTCTATGTATGTCCTTGCCAATCCTATATAAAGGAGAAATACAAGAGACAAAGAGGTGGAACTTTTGGATACAAGAAATAGACATTTTAAATTCAGAGAGCTCAATTCCGTGTTCAAGTACTCTTTCAATTTTACTCGTAAGAATCAAAGAAACAACATATTATATCCAAGATGCCAAAAGAGAATTGGTTTGTCTAGATAACTGCATTGAAAGAAAAAGACTTATCTAAGATGACGACCAAGGAGTTGTTCGCCCAACTACAGGCCCACGAATGGGATATCTAATGATGAACAAGAACGAGGCCATGCGAGCAGTCAACTCATCAAGCCACTAATCTGAAGACGCAGCTTACTTCGTGAAAAGGGATTCTAAATAGAAAACCAAGAAACCCTTCCATACTAACCGACCAACTGGTCAGTCAAGCTTACAATAAAAGAAACCAACAACATCTGGTTCTCAATCTAAGGAATGAGAAAGCTCAATCGCCGAGCTTGAAAAGCAAATGAGGAGGCTTTCCAAACTCCTCAAGAAGGCGAAAGAGGAGAAGGAAGCTCCCGACTTTAAAGAAAAGAGGTTCGTCAAGCGAGCCCCCAGAGCTTGCTTCCAATGCGGTTCCTCCGAACATCTGAAGTTCGAGTGTCCTTCTGTGGACAAAGAAGAAAGGGAAAGACTAAAAAAGGTCTTCAAGCGCCGAACATCAAAAGTCGGGTAAGGACGAAGATGCCGAACATTTCTGATCATGATAAGGATTACTCATCTGAGGAAGAAGCTGATGAGGAAGCTCTACTAGCATTCCTGGTCACAGTCGGAGAAGAAGCTAAGGAAGGATCTGAAGCTGAAGTCGAGGCAACACTCACAGCTTCTAGTAGGTAATCACTTCACCTATTACTGATCACTCAATATACATTCTTGATTAATCTGAGTCATACTGCTTTGACTCGGAGGAGATCACATTAGACATTTTATCACATGAATTTAAAAATTCTATGAAATAAAATATGTCTTAGCTGGCGAAATCACCTAACTGAGATCAAAGGTTTCAATTTTGACCGAGGAGATTGAAAAATCAAGGTCTATTAGTGAGGAGCTAACAAAACTCAAGGAAGATCACTCAGCCTTACTTAAATGTTTTGAAGATTCAAAATCTGAGTGTAAATCCTTAAATTTAATCGTCCTTAAGTAGGATAAGAAACTTTGTTTCTTTAGGAAAGGGTCAAGAGGACTCGATGAGGTCATGCAAAGCATGAGAGATCCTTTAGATATGTGAGCGTTAGAATACAAAAATGATTTGAGCAGTGAAAACCCTGCGCCTACTTGTACTTATCATTTTTATAAAAGAAAACATTAGTACGTAGTGTGGTCATGTGGTCAAGGGGTAGCATTCAAAGTGCCAGCTCATACCAGCAATTCTAAAGGTTGGTTAGTGATAAGCTCGTTTTTCTAC
>JAPKLW010000309.1:44715-73964 GCA_026898455.1 Plectranthus barbatus
TTTATTTGCCCTTTGCTATAATCTGTATGCAGATTTTGCATCGATCAGTTAGCCAACAACCTCAAGCTGACGAATCAGAATGGGAAAAATAAGTCCAATATAAAGGGTAAGCTGGTTAAATAGCAAGACCCTAAGCTGGCAAAATCTTATGTAGACAGGAAATCGGTACGGCCTCAGAAGTTGACTAAGCAGTATGTTCCTAGTGCAAGAAAGTCAACTCCTTTGACCAGTTTAGCTAAGCATCCAGTACATGCTGCAAGGAAGTTGAACGCTCAACCCGGTTAGCATACCAACCGGGGAACCAAATCTCAAGTCCTGCTTGAGAGGAGTATTATACGAAGTAGGGGGAACACCTACTTAAAGCCGGAGCCAAATCACACTTTTCATTTAAAGGCTATGAAGGCTAACCAAGGTAGTTCATACTTGTCTAACAAGCTACCGCAGTTCACTCACATCCAGAACTTAGATTCCGAGGTTCTTAGCAGAAGCACACTTCTAAGAGAACTCCACACACTGCCACACCTTCCCAATCGAAAATCATGCATTATTTCAGAAGGAAACGAAAGGTTCATGCCAGTGATAACAACAAGATATCACCTGCTGTTAAGATCACAAAAGTGTGGATCCCTAAGAGATTGATCGCACGAGCTAATCCCGTAGGACTCGTAGATACTTGGGGACCTAAAAATCAAACCTTGTGATTGCAGGAACATGTATCGTGAGAGAAAAACGAATGGATCCTCGACAACGGATGCTCAATGCACATGACATGAAACAAAGAATTTTTCACTGAGCTCACCATGATCCGAGGACCAGCGGTGCTCTTTGGTGACAATTTCAAAGGTAGAGTCATTGGAAGGGGATGCATCGAGCATAATAGACTAAGAATAATCAATGTATCCCTCGTCGCCAATCTAAAGCACAACTTACTTAGTGTCAATCAACTCAGCGATAATGGAAACATTGTCTCCTTCGAAGAATTTGAATGTCAAAACAAGGATAAAAATACTGGGGACATCAAGCTGAGGGGAGTTCGCAAAGGTGGACTCTATGTAGTAGACTGGTTGAGCGGGCAGACTGACTCGTGCTTTGTTGGCACCAGTACGACATAAACAAACTGGCTATAGCACAAAAGATTAAGCCATCTGAATTTCAAGAAAATAAATTATTTGTCTGAGCAGGACCTGGTAAAAGGTTTACCGAATGAAGTGTTCAAGAAGGAAGGAGTATGCAAGGCCTGTCAGCAAGGGAAGCAAACCAAGGCCTCTTTCAAGAACAAAGCAGTCAGCCCAAGCACTACCTGAGTGCTGGAGTTACTCTATATGGACTTGTTCAATCCTGTAACTCCCCCAACCGTTGGAGGAAAGATTCCCACTAGTAGTCGTAGATGACTACTCGCGCTATACGTGGATTAAACTTCTCAAGGCCAAGGATGATGTGACGATCGTACTACGAGAGTTGATCATGCGAGTCCTGAACCAATGAGAGGTTAGAGTCAAGAGGATCAATCCGACAATAGGAAAATTTTTGCAACGGGTCTCTGATGGATTTCTGCGCAGAAACCAGCATCGGGCATGAGCATTCGACTCCAAGAACTCTGCAGCAGAATGACCTAGAAGAACGAAGGAATCAAACACTAAAGGAAGTAGTCCGAACCATATTGGCCGAGAAGTTTTGGGGCGAAGTATTGATGACGGCGTGCTATACTCAAAATCGAAATGACATCAATGACCGACTTTAAGAGACCTCATATGAGATATATCATGGTTGTAAGCCCTCCTTAGCTCATCTTCATGATTTTGGTTCACCATTTTATGTTCAAAACAATGGCAAGTCAAAACAGAATGTCTTTTCTCCCAAAGCTGATGAAGGTGCGTTCCTTGGATATGGGCACCCATCTCATAAGGGATATCGGGTATTCAAGAAAGTCCATCAAAATTATGGAGATAGCATGTAATGTTATTTTTTATGAAGCTACTTTAGTGCGCAAGACTATGAGAGAGTTGAGAGAAGACATTCCTGAGATCAATGATGTCAATGAGTAGTCGGGCACCAATATTTCCAATGCCAAACTGACTGTTTCGACTAGATCTATGAAGGATGGATCTTCTCAACCAACATCTTTGATTGACCATAAGACAATCGAGAGGGTTGATGATGCTAACGATCATGCCAAGACCTCGAAATCCATAACCCTAAAACATAGCTTAAATCAATGGGGAATTCATAATGGTGTCTTCCAAGTTGATGATGCTAATGAAGAACATGAAGACCCAGGAACACAGACTCGTAATACTCAAGGCCATGCTAATGATCGAGAAGCTAGGATTGAGGATGCTCAAGCTCTGTCAAATGTCGAAGACAATGCTAAAGCAGAAAGCGGAGTATAGACTGATGACAGAATCAATACTGAAGACCATGCTCAGACTTATCTTCCAGTCCAGTCCGACCAAGGTGCAGATAATCAAGTAATGGGAAACGAGATTATCCCTAAAGACTATTTTCTCAAAGACGTGTCGGTCGTCGGTGTTCACTCTGAGGAGCCCTTCACTCAATCTATCGAGGTCGAAGAACTTCAACGACCTAAATGGCTTCGCAACCATGCAGAAGAAGTTGTACCGGATGATGTCACTAATCCACTTCGAACTAGACAAGGCAGTGCACTACTTACATGCTATATTTCTCAAATCGAGCCAACAAAAGTAGCAGACGCACTTCAATTAGCTGAATGGATAAATTACAAGCAAGAGGAGCTTGCGGAATTCACTCACAATCATGTTTGGGACTTGGTAGATCGTTCATCACATCAGTCTGTGATCGGAACCAAGTGGGTACTCAAGAACAAGCGAGATGATCCCGTTCGTTGTACGAATTATATACTAGATTTGAACCCCGTGCGTTGTACGAATTATATATTAATAGATGAATGGTGTATATTTATTTCTATTTAACACAAATTAACTCTTTACATAAGATCTACTCCCTGTATGTATGTATATGTATATGTATATCTTAGTACAGTCATAATATATATTTTTGTTATCCAAACTATATAAATTTGATAAAACTCAAAGCAAGTAGATAAAACACAAACCTAAAAAAATAAGAGTTTATTTTAAAAATTAAATTATCAACAAATTATTTATGTCTTATCTTTTTTGCATTATACTTGTATTGTATAAAATATAAAATAAGATAAAATAGTAAAAATGTAATATTTTACTTAAAAATGACACATGATTTGTTGAAATTGTTATTACTTTTTATTGAAATATATGTATATATTATAATATAAAAGCATATCAAGTAAAACAAATTTTTTTTTTGTGTTTGACGATTTACACTGCGTATGCGCGAATTAAATATATAATATCTTATTTTATGATATTAAGATATAATTAACAAAATTATATCTTACCATTTTTTAGCTATTCTTTTAAATATATTTATTTTTTATTCATCAATATTACATATAATATATTATAATATAAATTATTTTTCATATTATATGTCAAACTATGTATACAAATTTAAGAAAAAGACGAAGATATATATCAAAAATAAAGTTTATGGGATTTGATTTTATATTATTCCATAAAAGATATTATACCTATATTATATAAAATATTGTAAATACAATAAAATAGTTAAATGTACTCCCTCCGTCCCGCTCGAATAGGTCCCCTTACCGAATTCGTCGTCCCGCTCGAATAGACTCCTTTCTAGAAATGACAATTTTTTCACACTCAACAATAAAATATTAATTTCACTAACTCATTTTACACTCACAACTCTTAATTTCAGTGCAAAAAAGAAAATGGCCTATTCGCACGGGACTGACGGAATATTATTTTTTAAAAAAAGTGATAAATATAATTTTGTTATATTTTATTATTTTGTAGGGATTTAATTTGAATATTATCCCATATAGATATTATACATGTATTTATAAAAATAGTAAATATAACAAATTAGTAAAATGTAATATTTTAAAGAAAAATTGACAATATAATTTTATTATATATCTATATTATATAATAGAAAAATATAAAATAAAATAAGAATTATTTTAATATTTTTTGCGGGAACGGTTATTTTTCACTACTTTGTTATACATATATAGATAATAGATTTGATTTATTCTTATATATTATCGTGTTATGCAATCATAAATTTTCATATATAAGAGATTTAATGCCGTGCAATTATAAATAAATAAAAATCAGTAAAAATTATTTCCTTGTAAAGAGAGAATCTCAATTGCATTTTCACGTACTAATTCTGGACAGTCGTTTTCAATGAAAATCATTTTTACTTTCCACTTATTTGTACTAAACAAAAAAAAATGTCTACAAATTTCTTTTATCAAACGGCAACAGAAAAGGCAGTGAAATTGAAATTTCTTCTATAAATCTCCGTAAATTTATATCATTAGATTAACAAAAATAAATAATTACCTATTTATCACATTCAATACACTTTTAAGTTTTTACAAATACCAGCCAATTTAGCAGTATCATTCATAACAAAAATAAAATAAAATAAAAGGTGAAATTATTCTACTAGATAAATGAATTGTTTATGTACAGGCTGGCTAGCCCGTGACTCTATAGGGTAGAGGGACTTACTTTCTTTCCTTTTTTTCTCATTTTCTTTTTCACTTTTTCTTTTCCCTATTTCTGAATCAATATTTTGCGTTATTTATCGGGTAGAAATTCGATTGAAGCATAAATTATGTGTTTTACCAAATTTAATATTTAAAGAATTTTCAAATATCAAATTATTCTTAACCTACAAATATATAAACATTTTTTTCCCCAAAGAAATCTGAATGGACTTTTTGAAAATTAATTCATTATTGACTTTTTAGAAACCACATAACGAATCTATTAGTTAAACATGGTTTATGCGGCGAACTTTCTATTATCGAAAAAATTAGTCATATATTTTCATTTTTTTTAGAATAATTTATTTAAAAATTCAAATAAGCTATATTTTGATTGAAGATTTAATATACCTATTTTATGTCGTATGGTTTTGTTGGGCACGTGAGTGGAGTCCCGTGAACCAGCTCAGCTACACACCTAATAAATTACTCCGTAATTTAGTCAAACCATTATTGTATATGCTAAATTATTCCTAATTCCTGTCATTTCCTTTTTCCGTTTTCGTTTATTTTTTTTTCTTATTATTTTTTCTAGATACAATATGGCTTGTTCCAAGACAAGGTAAAACAGAAATAATAACAATAATAATAATAATAATAATAATAATAATAATAATATAAAGAAAATCAAAGAAAGCTAAGCCATGTTAAAAGATTTTGATTATTAAATTTAGGCCTATGGTTAGAGAGAGATAAATATTAAGATTCATTCTTTACCGCAAATTAATGCGAGAAGTATTGGATTTTTCTCAATGATTGAGATCAAATGTGATGCAGGACTTATGATTTAAATATGATTTTAGGTTTTTCTTTTTAATCACAAAATATATGTTGTAATCAACATAATATAGGGAGTGGATTTGGTGTTTAAATTAGATTTATGTTAAATACAAAAGTATCTACACTTTTATCTAAATCACATCAATAGCTCAAATTAAAATTTGGTGATAATGTTTTCTTGATATATATATATATATATAGGTATGATTATATGAGAATTGTTCTTAACGTGAGAACATGATAACATATAATAAATAATTTTAAGATAAAATGAACAAAACTAAAGATAAAAGAGAACAATATTTTAGAAAAACTGAAGTCTTAAAAGTAAAATGAAGGAAATTGAAGATAAAATGAAGAAAATGAAAGATAAAATGAAAATGAAGTATTTTGAGGTTAAAATGAAGTATTTTTTTTTGAATGAATGATTATGATGTTAAAATGAATTATAACAATGATATGATGATGTATTCTCATGTTCTTACATTAGACAATTCTCACAGTATGATCCAGTGAAAACATGATTTACCATGAGAAATAAGAATAAAACACAGTTTTTGATCTCGCGCAATATACGGTCCAAATTATCTCAAAAAATGTGTTCATTTTAAAAAAAATCTGCATTATAGGGCACTTTCATCTTTTTACTGGATAACATTCACTAGGCATAAGACTAATATTTGCATTATATAACTCAATTGTTTGCATTATACAACAACTTGTAATTTCACTCACTTTTCATGTTTTTAAACACATGATTGCACAATCACAATTTGCAGCTGTAAATATATTATATGACACTTTCATCTTTTCACTTATAATTAAAATTTGGTCTTGCATTATAACTGGATAAAATTCATTATACATAAGACTTGAGCCTGCATTATATAACTAAAAAACTTGCATTATACGACAAACTAGCAATTTCATTCACTTTTCACGAGTTTCAACACACGATTGTACGATCACAATTGATAGCTGTAAAAATATTATAGGGTACTTTCATCTTTTCACTTATAATTAAAATACGGTCTTGCATTATAACTGGATAAAATTTATTATGCACAAGACTTGGGCCTGCATTATATAACTCAACAAACTTGTAATTTCACTCACTTTTCACGGGTTTCAACACACGATTGCACGATCACAATTGACAGCTGTAAAAATATTACATGCACTTTCGACTTTTCACTTATAATTAAAATTTGGTCTTGTATTACAACTGGATAACATTCATTATACATAAGACTTTGATCTGCATTATATAACTCAAGTGTTTGCATTATATAACTAAAAAACTTGCATTATACGCAAACTTGTGATTTCACTTACTTTTCACAATTTTCAAGATACAATTGCACGGTCAACGTTGACAGTTGGAAAAATATTAACCGTCTAAACGCGTAAACGTTATTTCATTTTTATTTTCAAAAAAATCAATCTTTGTCTCAGTTCGACAAAAAACGAGCATAACTTTCATATAACTCAATATCATCCCGAAGTGTTGTAAATAACTTTACAACGAAATGCTTTATTTTATCATCTGGCACAAACAAAAATGTAGTGAGAAAATCACGACTTAAATAGATACCTTATAACATATAATGCAACTATTAATACTATATAATGCATAAGTAAAATAAAATGTATCTCCCAAAACTAATAATCACTGATTCACATATAATGCACATATTATATCAATAAAATGCGAGTTTTAACATTATATAATGTAATTTTATAATAAAACTGGATCTTTGTAAATTAATAATCAATGATACACATATAATGCAGATATAATACCAATATAATGCGAGTAATAATGATATATAATGCAATCATATTGTAATATCCCCGGGTTTAATTAAGCTAATTAATAGCTTAATTATTGCAATAAAATAAAAAAATAAAAACAACATACAATTCAGAAAAAAAAGGAAATTATTCACCCCCTCCCTTTCTCTCTCCCCGTCACTTTCTTTCCCCTCCCAAACCATTTCCCAGCACCCCAACCCCAAACCCCTTTCACGCCACCCATCTTCCCAGACCGATTCCGGCCGACTCCGGCCACCTCAAACCGAGAGACCACCACCATCGGAAAGCTTATTCTTCCAGCTTCGTTTCAAGCTAAAGTGGGCCGGACTGTGGTGAGATCTTGAAATCTTTCTCCCCCCTTCTCGCCACCTCCCTTCCCGTCCTTATTACGGCCGACTCAGAGTACCTCCGGCCACGAGACCACCACCATTTCGTAGCCCGTGCTTCAAGGGTTTCTGTAGAGCCCTGGTACGCGTCGTGAGGTCGCAGATCGGAAGAGAAATCGCAGAGAGAAGTTAGCCCGCCGGAAAGTGGTAACTTCAATTTTCAGATTTTGTATCTCGTTTATGTGCGTATATCTCGAGCTATGGCTTTTACATTCGTGTTCCTTACCTTCTAGGGAACATTTTGATACCTTGCAAGTCGAGTTTGGACACCGGATTCTCGCCGCCGCCGCCGTCGTGTTCTCTTTTTCGGTGAGCTCTCGTCCACCTCTCATTTCTTGCATTATTTCGTGTTTGGAGGCTTGATTTATGGTCTAGGATGTTTAGGGACCTTGATTGTGTGCTTGCATGTGAGATCAGAGGTTTGAATCGGGCTATAAAATGAGTTGCAGGTCGGGGCGCATCTCTGCCGAAGAAGACGACCCATATCAACCTTCAGGGGGTCGATATGCCCCCTGTCTCAGGTCGATATGGTCAGGCTGAGATGAGAAAAATTGGATTTTCGTGTTTGTCTCAATCCAATTTAAGTTATTCTCAATTTTTAAGTTTAATATATGTTTATCCAAGCATGTTAAACATATTTAAGGTGTAGGTTATTATAATCAAGAGTTAGATTTAATTCTATTTCAATTAAGAGAGGTTGAAGCATGTTAATTGGAGGGTGGAACATGTGAAATGTTGATTGGGAATTATTTGAGCTAAATACTCAATTATAGGAGCATGTTAGGTGAAAGAACATGCGTTGTTGTGTGGAAATTTAAGGTGGGAAATTAGAATTTGATTTATTAAGTTGGTGGAAATTGGAGCATGATTAAGCATAAGTATAAGATGGTTAATGAAAGGAAGGTTGGGATATGATTAAAAATGTTTACCAAAGGTTGAGGCTTATTGATCGAAGTTTGAATCATGAGGATTGATGGTGAAGTATGTGTTAGTTGGAATTTGTGAAGTATAATTTGTCCTGGAATGTCCATCCTAATTAGTTGAATATTATTATGGTTGTAGGAGATTGAGATAAAGGAGAATTTAGCTCAATCACGTTAACAAGAGGACATTTGCTGGAAAAGCATACTTCAGGTGGGAACTATTTCAGTATAAAAATAAAAATGTGCCTTTATTTTCAAAACGTGTGAAAATATTTTCGTTTTAACTGATTGCTATGCAAAAAAGTTTTTGTGCTATTATATTTGTTCCTCTGCTGACTGCTATCAACAGAGAGTCCAATCATTAAGATGAGAACCAAGTACTTTGGGTACTTGAGCTAGTCTTATGAATCAATTATTGAAGGCTAGCAACCTTACTTTGTTTATGAGCTCGGGCTGTTCAGCTGGAGTACTGAAGCCCTAGGGGGATAAGGCTGTGTATTTCTTTTCTTTCCTAAATCGATCGGGTCTCAAGGTGACATACTGAGACTGGTGCACTAATTGATGATAGTGGGTAGAGTGGTTAGTCCATTCCCAGCTATTCATCGTAATTCAGAAGTAGGCCAACTTCCAGTTACACCTCGATAAACATATATAATAACATGTTAGATAGCACGTTCAAAATAAAAATGTTTTTGATGACATGGTTACTTTCAATAAAACCCTATGTTCATCTGTGTGTGTGCATAGCTTTCATATTATAACTGTATTTTTCGGGCATGTTTCCACGGGGTACGAAAGTACTCAGCCCCTCGCGTTATTTCTAAAACGTGCAGATTGAAAGCAAAGGATGAGGAGGTGCAGGGTGTAAAGACGAAGCCATTTGTACAGATTTTGAAAAGGTTTTGTGATATGCATCCTCATATGCATATCACGCCACGCTTAACACACACGTTGCACAACTCTGATCAGTTGTTTTCCTTCCCATTGTAATTGCTTTTGAATTATTAACCTTTATTTCTATGGAAGTTATTTTAAGTTTATCTTCGTTGTTATTAAATTTGATTTAAGACTGAAATCCCATGACTGTAACTCGCCTCTTGTTGGGAAGGCTAGAAGGGGGTGTTACACATATTTTGCATTATATAGTATAACTTATTGCATTATATTGTGCAATCTCATTCATTATATAAGAATTCATGTCCTGTTACGATATTTATACATATAATCACTAATTTTTATTTTTACGATAATTTTTTAAATCGGAACATATGCTATAGGGATTCATTTGAAAGATAATTAAATTACCTTTAATTTGATTTATGATACATGAAAAACTAATCTAAATCAAATTAGTTATGATCATGTAAAGATTTAAGATGAGTTTAGAGAAGAGAGAAAAAATATTCAAAATTATCATTCAATGCATGTTTTACTACACTATAATGCAGATGAAATTTATTAAGTCTTGAACGTTGGAACACCAATTTGAAAGACCGAGATTTATTCTTATTTCTCATGGTAACAAACATTCTCATGGGATCATTCCCCTATATATATATATATATATATATATATATTATATTTTTGTTACATATATTATAATTATAAAATATTTTTAATAATTCATTTTGTTGTACCCAAAATGGCCACCCCCATTTACAAACAAATGTAACCCAACAAATAGAAACAAGTCCAACAGTTTGATCTCTATCGACCCAGTTAAGTATCGAGTTGCTTCTTAATCAGAACAGTCAAACTGTCTCAGCTGACGGATGCTCGAAGCACACACCAAAATCAGATAAAGGAGGAGAAGATATTGTATATCTCGTTTTGTAGTTTGGCGATATTTGACCATATATGTTCCAGATTTATATATAAAATATCTATTCATGGTAGATAAAGATTTAAATGTATCTTTCCATTACTAAATCTATATTCCTTGTAAATCTAGGGTTTTCCCCTGTAAATATCTCCACTATTGTTTTAACAATGATCAATTATTCTCCCTTTTATTTTGATTAATAAAATTATCTCGCAATTCTTCATCTTGAGTATTATTTCTTTGTTTTCCATTATAACTCAGATTTCACCAATCAACAATTGACACCATTTGTGGGAAATAGAAAGAAAGAAATAGATGGAGGATAAACAACACATTCAGCAACACAACCAGCAACGGGACAACATCGACGATGCGAAGAAAGGTCACCATCCTCAATTGCTCCGAGAAAACAGTTATGCCAGCGTTCAAAAAGGGACTGAAGTAGAGCTCAAACCTTTTTTGGAAGCCAGTAAAGTACCCTTGCTCGTCATACTCCGAGATCATGGCAAGAACAGAGGCCCAAATAAGATATGAAAACAAGGAGAAAAACTTTGGGAAGAGAGAGAAAGGGAAGTTACCACCTCACCCGAGAAAAACAGTGAGGGCCGATCGAGCCGCTTTCAACTGTACCCACCTCGAGTTGAGAAGAAACAAGGCAGCATCCAATAGGCACCTCGCCCTGCTCCTCCGCCCTACGACTTGCGCGCAAACTCAATGGTAACAATTCAGGAGATGATGATGCTGGGTGATCGAGTGAAATGGTCATCAAGGACATTGGGTGACACGAGTCAAAAGCTACCGAAAGAGTACCGTGCCTTCCTTTAAGATTACGGGCACAAGGCTATAGAGTGCAGGGACTTTATTCGAGAAATCTAGAGGCTACTCAATCAGGGTCATCTGCAACACCTTCGTGACATTCCGCAAAATAGGAACACTTGGAGAAGAAAAAAAAGCAAAGAGACTACGGAGGAGAATCCCCCTGCTACGGGAGCTAATCGAGTCTCCCTACCCGAAGAACCTTGAGTGGAGAAAACTATATATGTCATCTTCGGTGGTCCCCCTATAACATAATCATCTCAAAATGCCTACAAATGATATTGTCGAGAGGTGAGGAATGTGAATTCGGTCCAGTCGATTCAACTCTCATCGGAGGAAATCACTTTCGGGCTTGAGGATGCTGAAGGAGTACATCATCCTCATGACGACGCCCTAGTGATCGAACTACTCATCGCCAACTCTCGAGTCAAAATGATCCTTATTGAAAATGGAGCGTCATCAAACCTCATATTCTTTAAAGCTTTATGAGGCATGGGAATACCAGAAAATGATATACGCCCCAGTAAAACCCAACTGGTGGGATTTAGTGGCGAACAACTCGCCTCTATCAGAGATGTATAAATGCCAGTTTATTTTGAGGGAGTAAATCTGACACCACAATTTTAAATTGTCAACTCAAACTCTTGTTACAACGTCATCATGGGTCGACTGGATACATGAGCTACAAATCGTACCCTTTTTGTTCCACCACGTGATCAAATAACCACCCCTTGGGGAGTTCGGCCAATAAAAGGCGAGCAACACGTTGCGAGGGATTGTTACGTGGTGACTATTTGTACCATTGGGGCCATTGAGGAAGTTGAGGAGACTGAGGGAATTATCCTTCGATGAGATAGATAGTTCGAAAATCACATTCATCGGGAAAAATCTGTCACCACCTTTCTATGAAAAACTAGTCACTTTCTTCCGAGATAGGCGAGCCACCTTTGCATTCGAACATGCCGATATGTCGGGGATCAACCCATCCATCATTTCACAAGATTGTAGGTCGATCCGTCATTTAAACACATAAGGCAGAAAAGAAAGTGCTTTGCCCTTGAAAGGAACGTAACCATTGGAGAAGAAGTCAGGAACCTGCTTAAAGTCGGCTTCATTCGAGAGGTTAAGTACCCCAAATGGCTCGCCAATGTGGTTATAGTAAAAAAGAAGAACATAAAGAATTGAGTCTGCATGGACTACACCGACCTAAACAAAGTGTGACATAAGGATCCCTTTCCATTGCGTCACATCGATCAACTCCTAGATGCCATATCCGGACACGGCGCAATGACCTACATGGAGACTTCTCAGGCTACAATCAGATCTAGATATATCCATTGGACTAGGAGAAGATGACATTTATGACCGATTTGGGGATATACTATTACAAAGTAATGTACTTCGGCCTGAAGAACGTCGATTCGACCTACCGGCGACTAATGAACAAAATGTCTCACCACAAATCGGTCGAACCATGGAGGTATGCCTTGATGACATGCTCGTCAAGTCGTCAGACATGGAAGAACATCTCTCCTAGGGATGTCAAACGGGTTAACTTGCTGGGTTTTGGGCTGCGGGTTAATCGGTCTGGGCTAAACGGCTGTAACTATTATCGGGCTAAGATTTCTTGAACCTAACCCTAATCTATCGATCTTTGGGCTAGCCCAACGGGCTAAATGGGCTGTAATTTTTTTACATATAATTTTAATTTCTTTTCGCTTAAGTATTCACTTAATAAAAAAAAGTTAAATACAACTTCAATTAATATCACATATTCAGAATTAAAGCAAAAAAAATAATTGTATCCTTAATCACGCAGCTCCACAAAATCAAACAAAGTAATTGGCTAAAAGTCTAGAACAAAGTTTCATGAAGAGAATTTTCTTCAAATATAATGAGGCCAACTAAAATTAATTCAATTCATTAATCTAAGTAATGGAAATAACATCTTCCATTTCAACAACATTTGAGTCTTCTTCACCTCCAGAATTAGTCACATCTTCATAATCTTCATCTATTAAAAAAATATTAATATTAGAGTATAATATTAAAACTTCATAACTTTACAAACTTAAAGAAATATAAACTTACCATCTGAAGGATATCTATGTAACCAATTACGAGTACAAATAAGAGCCTGGACTATTTTAGAAAGGAGCCTATTTTTATATTTATTCAAAACATGAACTCCAATACCAAAAGTAGATTCTAAGGTTACCATAGTGATAGGAATACTAAGTTCATCACATGCCATTCTGGTAAAGCTCCGATCCAAAGCTAGATTTTTTATTATTCCAAAACTGAAGTAAATCTATCTCGTTGGAATTATTTATTAGATCTTCCCCCAAATATTTATTAAAACACGACTTCATAACACAACTAGCTCCAAAGTAAGTTCTAAACTCTTGAACAATAAGTTATCAATAAATAAATATAACAACAAAAAATATATTTATTTATAAAAAAATTAAGCATATAAATTAGTAAATTATCTCGAAATTGGTTGGATCAACGTCAAGCGCTTTTCCTCCTGTCTCTGCACCCAAAATCATAGATTCTCTTACTTGAAATTCTCTAGCATTCGAACCAACTCCCCTCTTCTTATATTCATCATACAATAAATACAACTTTTACTTCAAATTACAAACTCTCTCTTTACTAGATTCACGATCAATTTTTGAATAACAATACTCCAAAAATGTCAACTTTACCTTAGGATCAAAGACAACACCCATTGCAAGTACTTCACAATACTCCTTCCAATATTTGGCAAATTTCTCATTCATTTTCTTAGTCATTTCTATAACAACTTCATCATCACACATCTTTTCTCTTCTATCCCATTCTTCATCAGTAGGACATTGATGGAATGACAAACCATCAAATGCAAGCATACAAAAAACTCTAGAATATTTAATAATATTGGTAAACATCAAATATGTAGAATTCCAACGAGTAACCACATCTAAAGAAACGAAGGGCTTCATTTCAACCCCAACTTTTTTTAGCACATTCTTGAAACTTAATCATCCTTGCTTCTGAACCTCTCACATATTTAACAATTTCCCTAATCTTATCCAAAGCTCCACTAGCAACTTTTAGTCCCTCTTGAACAATTAGATCCAAAATATGAGCACAACACCTTATATGAAAAAAGTCACCGTTGCATAATAATGAATTTTGCAATAACAGTTGTGACTTTAACAACCTCACCATACTATCATTGGCCGAAGCATTATCCAAAGTCAAAGTAAACATTTTTGTGTCTATTTACCAATCCACCAAACAATCATAAATCTTTTGTGCTAATCCAGAACCAGAATGTGAGGGAGGCATAACACAAAATGCAAGAATCTTGTTATTCAATTTTCAATCTTCATCAACAAAATGTGCAGTCAAACAAATATAGCCAACACTTTTACAAGTAGTCCAAACATTCAATGTCAAGCAAACCATACCAGGAATATTTTTCAACGTCAACTTCAGTTCTCTTTTTCAGATTGGTACATTTTCAAAATATCAGAGGCAACTATGTTCCTAGTTATAATTTGTGGAATACTTAAAAAAACCTCTCACAAATTTGTACTCAATCCATTTCAAAGGAAGATTATGTGCAATTGAAATCTTATTAATCCATTCACGACATATTTTAGGATTTATATGTTTACCCTTTGCACTCAAATTGCCTTCATGGTCAATAAACATTGAACCTATACTTGGAAACTTTATTTGTTCTTACATGCCACTGAATATCGATTCAAAGTTGAAGTCCCATAGCTAGCACCCTCATATGTGTAAACTTTACCACAATAATTACACTTAGCAAATGATTTACCTCCCTTGTCTTTGTCAAGTGAAAAGTGATTCCACACCTCAGACGATTTTCTTTATTTACGAGAAGATTGTGGTTCATCTAGAACTTGGACATCATCACTATCAACATTAGTTGAAGTTCTAGATGCAACTTCCATTTTAGAACTGAAATGGCAGCAAGATAGCAATGTATCATTAACAATTTATGCTCAGATTATTGAACCAATAGGCACACAAATAACTCATTTTTCTAAAGCATACATACAAATACATGCTTATAGTTACAAAAAAAATTCATATACATAAATTACACAAACAATACACGACCACTAAGACAATGACACAAACAATTGACTAAGTGATAAGCTAGTAATTTGACTCTTATCTATCTTCTTTTCTATTATTCTCTATAGTTTTGTTGAGTTTACTAGTATATTTTGTGCACGAGTCGATGTTATGAGGTGTTATGTTTGGTATGGTGGTGTTTTATAGGTTTTTGGGCTAAAAAGTGGATCAAAAGATGAACAAGTCGAAGTGGAAGAGTCTTTGTTTCGATCGACACAAGCCCGTGTCGATTGATGCGAGGAGAAGTGCAAAGATGTTAAGGAAGACCTCCACGTCGACGGAAGCCCGTGTCAACCGACATGGAGGGGTCGACGCTGACATGGCATTGATCGAGGGAGTGTTCGACGTGGATGGTCTGATCGACCAACGTGAGCCCACGTTAACTGATGCAGAACTTGGGAAAAGAAAATTCGAGGCAAATTAGGCTATATCCTAATTTTACCCTTAATAAGATACATATCCACCTCTATAAATACCCTTGTAATTTTGAGTTTTATTAATCATTCATTCAGTATTCCAGTTTTTAGAGTTTTGGGAAGTTGGAGAACAAGAACCCTTTATTTTTATTGTAAGTTTCTTTTCTTTAATGCAATTTAATATGTTTTTCCTTTGTTTTCTATCTGCGATCAGTGGCAGTGGGTTCTAGGGCTATGAATGATCAATTATGAATGCATGTTTAGATTAATCAACTCGATTAGCATGGTTTTGAATTCCTAGTTTAATCTATAGAATCTAGAATTGATGAATGATCGAGAGATGAAATTAATTCTATGCTCAAAGTTATTAATCGAAAGACTGAGAGAAGAAGATTAATAACAGGAAGAGGAATTTGAATACAATTAATTTTTTGTCTCCAAAGGAAAATAATAAATTGCAGGGATTAAATTTGTTGATTTTATGAAGTTGATTATTATTGTGTTCTTGAGGCAGACCAAGCATAAATAGTCACATAATGGTAACCTAGGCTATAATTACTCGATCCAGGAATTGTAGTAGTCAATTCTGATTTCCAATGCCGACTTGATTGATTATACATGTATTTTGTTGATTATTTGCCCTAGAACCCGTATTCTTTAAATTTTATTTTTAAAGACCTTTAAATTTCAGTATTATCATCTTTATTTTCTAAAACTCGAAACCCAAATTTATGTTTAATCAAACAATAAATCATAGAATTATGGTTAGTATACAAGATAATTATGGTTAGTATACAAGATAATTTCATTGCACAATTCCTCTGGGTTCGACTACCGCAAGGTAACTTATAAATTTATTATCCACTATATTTATAATTTATCTGTAAATTTTACAGTGATCACTACGATTGCAAGGAAAATTGAATATGTACATGTGAGAGGGCGATGCAGTGGTTGGACATGTGGCGTTGTCAACCAGAGGAGAAATGGGGGTTGGTAGAGAGTTAGGAGAAAATGGCAATAAAGGCTGACAGGAGGTAGAGCGTGCGGTGAAGGGCGACATTGCGATGCCAGATGGTAGAGGGGCAGCAAAGTCAGCACTCAACCGGAGGAGAAATAGACGTTGGTGGATAGTTAAGAGGCAACGGCGAGTTTGGCGTTAGTGCGATGCATACGAGATGTGAGATGGTACGGGTGATGCAGACGACTATCGATTATACTGTGAGAGAGTCAGAGAGCACACACATGCAACAACGTATATATTCAAGTGTATTGCAATTTGAGATTTGTGAACAATTTTAGGGTAGGACAAAGAAAAGTTGGAAGATATTACTCCCTCCGTCCCGGTGAAGTAGTCCCTTTTCTTTTCGGCACGGAGATTAAGAGTTGTGAGTGTAGTGGAATTAATATTTTATTGGTGAGTGTGAAAAAGTTTGCTATTTTAGGAAAGTGGGACTAATTTATGGGACAAACAAAAATAGGAAATGGGACTACTTCAACGGGACGGAGGGAGTATTATTTTAGCATTTTATTTTTTATTTAAAAAAAATTGGAAAATATGTACATTTTCTTTTTTTAATTAAAAATTAATTTTAATTTTTTAAAAATTTAACTGGACTGATGAGTTGGCCTGCGACCCGGCGGGTCTAGTCTATTTAGCCCGAGACCCGTTTAATCCAGCCCTTTCGCTTTATTTTTAAACAGTTCATAATTTTTAAACGTAGTAAGAAGGAGGGGCATCAAGGCCGACCCAAACCAAATTAAATTCATCCAAGAGGTCGGACCTCCAACCTTCCAACCTCGGCCTGGGATGTATAAAGTATGATTGGGAAGTTAGCTGCTCTAAGCCTCTTTGTGGCACGATACTCCGATTGTACCAACATTTTTTCAAACCGTTAAAGAAGGCCAAGCGGTTTGAGTGGACCACAGAATGTGACGAGGCTCATAAGTCACTCAAAAAATACTTGTCAACGGCTCCGATCATGTTGAACCATTACCCAGAGAAACACTTCAACTATACTTAGTGATATTCAAGCGAGATATCAACAAGGTATTGGTCCAAAAAGAGAATAAGTCCCAGCACCCAGTGCACTATGTGAGTAGAAGCTTAATCAAAACTGAAACCAGAAACTCAGCACTCGAGAAGTTGGTCCTTGCCCTGGTGATGGCCTCGAGGAAGTTGTGACCATACTTCGAAGCCCATGAAATCGTGGTTGTATCTACCTTCCCAATCTGAAGAATTCTTTTGAAGCCGAATCTATTGGGGCGGTTCATGA
The DNA here is from genome assembly GCA_026898455.1 of Plectranthus barbatus. Taxonomy (NCBI): domain Eukaryota; kingdom Viridiplantae; phylum Streptophyta; class Magnoliopsida; order Lamiales; family Lamiaceae; genus Plectranthus; species Plectranthus barbatus. The sequence continues at coordinate 62,774 of JAPKLW010000309.1, forward strand.
AGTGGGTAGTGGAACTGGGGGCTTTGGGTTGCGATTTAATTCCCAGACCACTATTAAATCTTCGATCTTGGCCGATTTCATAGCCGATTATGCCCCAGGACTCCACTTTGCAAGCCGAAATAGAGTTAGCCCCGCAAGACGATTTGGTAGAGTTCTGGAGCTTACATGTCGATGGCTCCAGTAACCCTATGGGGCTGGAGCAGGAATATACCTTATATCCCCAGAAAGAGTAGTCTATGAGAGAGCCATCTGATTCGAATTTCGAGCCACCAACAATGAAGCTGGGTACGAAGCCTTGATCGCAGAACTCCAGCTAGCACTCGCGCTGAAAGTAAAATGGCTCAGGGTCGAATCGGATTCCAACTCATTATTAACCAGTTCTTGGGAGACTTCCAAGCTAAGGCTGCTGAATGGCGGCATACCACAGGGTCGTAAAGAAGCTCAAGCTCGAGTTCCAAAGCATTCAGGTGGAACACGAGCTGAGGGAATACAATCTCCATGCCAATTCCCTAGACAACTTCGCAGCAACAACGCAGTTCATTATGCCTCCCGCAACTCGAGACAAGGTTGGCAAAAATTCACCAAGGAGCATTTACCTCATTTTGGATTCAAAATCATGGATGGATCCGATCATATTATATCTGAAGGATTGAGAAATTCTGAGCCAAAAAGCCGAAGCATCAAAGTTGACCTAATAAACAGACATGTTTACCCTGATTGATGATGAGCTCTACAAAAGGTCCTACGAAGAATCCTGGCTAAAATACGTTCGAGAGACGCAGCTCGAACTAATCCTAGCAGAAGTTCACGCAGGGAGCTGTGACAAGCATTCTCGCCCGTGAAACCTCGCACATTGAGTCATATCAATTGGGTTCTTTTGGCATACGCCGCAAGAAGATTCGAAGAAATTCATCAAGAAATGTGAGAGGTGCCAACGGTTCGCCGAATTAAGTCACCTAAGGCCGAACCACTACACCCCAACATCCCAACATGGTCATTCCATTGGTGGGGGAATCGACATAGTCGGAAAGCTACCCAAAGCTCGAGGTGGAAAGGAGTACCTCATAATTGCCACCGAATCATTCATTAAATGGGTCGAGGCTGAACCGTTAGCCAATGATCGAGATTCAGACATGCTCAGCTTTATTTGGAAGCACATCGTATGTCGATTCTGCTTGCATCGAGATATCCCGAAGCTAACGGATTTAACTGTTATTCTCAACCCCCAGATATCCCGAAGCTAACGAATTGATTGAATCAACCGACAAGATAATAATCAACATTGAAGAGGAAACTGGGGGCTTTGAGATCTACATGGGTCGACAAATTACCAATCCTAGAACCGCTACTAGAGAAACCCCTTTCTCCCAAACTTACGGTTTAGAAGCCGTGACACCAATCGAAGTAATTATGGGTAGTCCTTGGATCTTCTTTGATAAAGAAGAAAACGATAAAAATTTGATCGAATAATTGGAATTGTTCGATGGAAAAAAGAATTCAAGCAGTTGAAAGGATGGGACAAAGCAACATGTGATTGACTGATACTAAAACAAGTCGGTGCGACTGAGGAAACTACGAGTTGGCGATTGGGTACACGGGCAAGTATTCCAGAACACTCAAGAGGCCAATGCTGCAAAGCTAGACCCCACTTGGGAAGGACCTTACGTCGTGTCAGAAGTTGTGAAACAAGACGCGTATCAACTCGCCACCCCAAAAGAAAAAACAATAACTAATGCTGGGAATATAAAATACTTGAGGAGGTTTTATTTTTTGAGTACCGAGTTGATAGCCACAATATTTACAAACGACCAAATTGAGTCCTTATATTTTGAGTTGTGGATGTAGCATTTGAAACAATTTAATGAAGTTCCTACTTTACTTTTATTTGGATCACACCAAAAGCAATAAAATATAAGAACCAATCGACAAATGGCATTGAAGGACGTTCAATAGCAACATGCACTTAATAGTCAAACCAAATAAAAATTGATTCGAAGATATGTGACAAAATTACATAAAAAAGATTGTTCGGAATTACACAAGTTATGGAAAAAGCTCAAATTAAGAAAAGTTGAAATTCAAGAGGCCGACGAAGACTTCCTCAGACTGCCTTCAAGATGCTCGTCCTCAAGTCGATCATTGCCCAACTCCTTTGGGTCTTCACAATTTTTGGTTCGTTGTTCGTCCTCATGATCGGACCCTCTAGAGTATTCGGCTTTAGATTCTTCCAGCAATAGAAAGCCTAAGTCCATATATAGGTATTAGTCAAGAATGGTATCTCGAGCCTTGGCCATGGTGAGAGCAATGCGATCTTTCCTCTCCTCCGTAAACACCCTCACTGTGCCTTAGAAGTCACCCCTCATTCGCTTCAGGCTCTGCAAATACATGATCGAATGAGTTGTCGGAAAAGGGAAAATAGAAACTTAATAAAATTACAGAAAAACCTTCAAATTGGCGTTGGCATGGTCCATGAACTGCTGGAGAGAACCGGCCGAAGTCGACCATGGGGGGCCTTGCCAAGTGATCTTCAGAAAGGTCACAAAGCTACCACCCCCGTTAGCAGCGAGTCAACGATCCTAGTTCGTAAGGGGCCTCCACGATGTCTCGTGGGCCGGTCTGGGACTTGTTCATCACCACCAATGTGCCGACCTCAATGCCATCACTGACAATGAGTTCGTAGATGTCCCTATTCTCGGGTATCGGAGCCTTTTGCCTTTAGCCCTCGTGATGCTTGAACTTCTAATTTAAAGGGTTGTCGCCAACTTCCTGCTCTCTAGCTTCTTTTTCGACCCACCGAGGAGACGGGCTCTTTTCAACCTCCTAGCCCTCGGACCAAGTGGACCCACCAGCGCCTGTACTGGTGCTGACATTCTTAGACGCATTCTTCTTCTTTGAGGTCTTCTTCTTGTTCCTATCTCTTTGCTGTTGGAACTGGATCAACTCTTCATGGGTTATCGAAACCATGTCGTGAATGCTTGAGATGTCAGCCCAACAACCTCGTAACAGCTTGTCAACATCATTCACAGGGTGCAAGTAGGCTCTCCTGAGCCGACAACATTCTTCGTCTGTGAGACTCGGACGAGGATTCCCTGCAAACAAAAGGAAGTCAGTGAGAACAATTAGCAAAAGAAAATGCGTAACAACTTGTTGCAATATGAAGGAGTAGTAACTCTCATTTGATTGACTATGAAGATTATATAGCTCGGACCACTCCCGCACAATCAATTCTTCGAGCTCGGCATAATTGAAAAACAAGAGTGTGCTTATCATATGCCTTTAAAACATGGGTGCGAGTTCGATTGGTGCGATCTTGTAAAAATATAATACGGAGACAAAGAAAGGATGCAAGGGAAGCTCGATCCCATAACAACCGGGAGGTGAAGGCTATAAAACCCTACAGAGGTCAATGAGGACGTTGGTCCGCCCGAGGCACTATCAAATTCAAATAAAATGACAAATTGTGCCAACGAAAAAGGATTTGCAACAAATTAAAATCCAAACTAGTATGAGTATTAACTAGGGCTCCTTGGAAATTTTGATCGTAACCCTCTGGAAATATTCCCAGAGGGAAATCATCAAAGTCGGAAGAGGTAGAAGAACTAGTAAGGCTCAGAGAATACAAGGTGGAGGGAGAATCTTGATCATCCATACTGGAGGTGATAAATATAAATAATGAATATCAAAATATGAAACTCATCGGAACATAACTGCTCGATTTAAAATGCGATGGCCGAGAGATCAACACGACAGCAGAACTCTCTTCATGATGATCAAGAGAAAGCGAAAGTAAAATAGAAATGAATTGAACTAACGGGAATTTATAGAGGGGGACATTGAAAATTGTGAAACCTCTCGAGGAAGTTTCACTCACGGTGCGACGCACGTCATCGCATTTAAGGCAATGAAATTCAAATCACATGTGCGGGAATTTCAACCGACTCGAGTGGCCCGCAAAGGCTAAAATGGTACGAGCTTTTCACGATTGATTTGATTAGTTTCTATAACGCCCTGATACCATTTTGTAATGCCCCGGCCCCAGGGCCCGAACGAGCTCACCTGAAGTCGGCCACGTCATCCACCAATGGTCCGGAATGACTTCCAGACTGACGGCTGACCCCACAAACCAACACAAGTCCTTCCCAGCGTGCTTTGTTCTTACTCACACGCACCCTAAGAAACTTTCCAGAGGGTCACCCATCTTAGTTCTACCCTAGGTCAAGCTCGCTTAACATTAGAGTTTCCTAGAATGGGTGCCGAAAAAGATGATGCACCATGATGGTATGAGTAGCACAATCAAATTCTTTAAGCACCTTCATTCTTGCATAGCCAGAATCCCTCTCATTCCAGTGTGGCTCCATTCATTCATGTCACCCTCCGCACACCTATCGGAAGTCTTACGGGAGCCGCTCATTGTCCGTGCTTTTCATGCATCGGCGATCACTCCTAGCTCCAGCGTCAGGTCGTCACATGCCCACCAGCTTTTGCTGGTTCGTCCTTGAACCACACCGTACTGGGAGAGGTTCGGTTCTAATACCATTTGTAACTCCCTGATACCATTTTGTAATGCCTCGGCCCCAAGGCCCGAACGAGCTCACCCGAGGTCGGTCACGTTACCCACCAATGATCCGGAACAACTTTCAGATTGACGGCTGACCCCACAAACCAACACAAGTCCTTCCCAGCGTGCTTTGCCCTCACTCACACGCACCCTAAGAAACTTCCCAGAGGGTCACCCATCTTAGTTCTACCCCAGGTCAAGCACGCTTAACATTGGAGTTTTCCTAGAATGAGTGCCGAAAAAGATGATGCACCATGTTGGTATGAGTAGCACAATCAAATTCTTTAAGCACCTTCATTCTTGCATAGTCAGAATCCTTCTCATTCCGGTGTGGCTCCATTCATTCATGTCACCCTCCGCACACCTATCGGAAGTCTTACGGGAGCCGCTCATTGTTTGTGCTTCTCATGCACCGGCGATCACTCCTTGCTCCGGCATTGGGTCATCACAGTTTCATATTGCTTCACTTGAATAAATACCCTCATGCATAGATCCATTCCTATGCTACAAATATGTTGGTCCGAGACTTCATGCACTGGGGGCTACCCCTTGGGTGAAGCGAATTTCGTACTGCTAGGGCACTCGGGGACCTAGAATCCTGGCGGGAAGTGCTTAGCCTCCAGTAGAAATGTCACGAGGGTTATCCTTCTAAGGATCCAACCTTAGACCACAGGACCACTCGAATTTATTTGGGAACAGTGAAGTGCACTCCTTACCAGATCCATCAAAATTCGTATCTGTCCAATTTTGTCGTACCTGCCCATGTGTAGTACGAAACTAACTCTCATGTCGGTAGATTCAGGGTCGCTTCCTGCAATCTTTTTGGGATCACTCCTATAGCAAAATCGCTTCGACCCCACCTCGTCAAGTATATTCTTTACTTTGAGGCACTTCTGTCGACTGTTACGAGAGAGGGTGGCAGCCACGCCTTCTTCTTTCACATTGGAGAACTAGGGGGAGATGTGCAAAGAAATTCTCCACACTGGCTCTCGGGGGCGATGTGACGGAGGAGTGATACGAAATCCCTCTATCGCCTCCACCAACGAAATATTCAGCTTTATTGAAACGATCAAAATTTCTATAAAGCTGGAGGGCTATTGTTGTGCCCCAAAATGGCCGCACCCATTTGGGGCACATTTGCAAATAAATGTAGCCCAACAAGATGAACCAAGTCCAGCAGTCCAATCTCTATCCACCCAGTTAAAAGATCGAGTCGCTTCCTAATCAGAGCAGTCGAATCGACTCAACTCAGATGACGGATGCTTGAAGCACATGCCAAAATCAGAAAATTGATGAGAAGATAGTGTATATTATGTTTCCTATTTTGGTGAGATTTGACCATATATGTTTTAGATTTATATAGAAATATCTATTCATGGTAAGATTTAGATGTGTTTATTTTGATTAATAAAATTCTCCAACAATTCTTCATCTTAGTATTCTTTCATTGTTCTCTATTATATCTCAAATTTCACCCATCTAACAACTGTTTTTAATAATTTGTTTTATTAATGGGTTTAGTTGATTAGGTATAGTTTAGCTTTTAAATAATTATTTTTACAGAATCTATTGGCTAATATTTTGTTTTGTAATATAGCACTCATGCGAACGAATCGTTCCTCTTTGTATTTGCAGAATAATATATCAATTATTAATTTTAAGTTGTGTTGTCCTTCTCTATATAATTAGTTTTACATTCTCATTATGCTTCAATTAAGTAGTTAAAAAAGTCATGTGATACGCATAAAAAAAACTATGAATTTTGCATATTTAAGTATTTACTTTATGTCATGTATAAAATGAAAACCATAAATGCATTTGTGTAAATATTATATTTATAAAAAATATACTAAAACACTGTTGAAATGGATAAATCCGAATTTTTTATAGAACAAATCGGCAGAGGCATAATTGAGGTTGTTGTAGAAAGAAATAAAAATACAATTAAAAAAAAAAACAAGAATAACATTATGGATTTATTTATTTATTTATTTTTGAGGTGAGAAAGATGGCATGGTCCCTGAATCATTAAAGCCCATTTTATTAAACAAACGAACCAAGCTTTATATTCAAGTTGAAAAATGATTTAGTGATTAATCCATCAAAAAGAAAAAAAAAAATAAAAAAAAACTGACCTAATTAGTTTCATAAAGCTCAAAAGATTTATTTAACAGGCGGGTTTCAATGACAAAATCACTAGATTAATGAGCTGTTGTATTTGTCATGTGATTAATTAAGTTAAGACAAAAAAAAAAACCCAGATCACCATTCTTTCTCACATGCAACACAAACATATATATTGATGTGGTCCAAAATTGTTAAGATGGACCAATGGGATGGTTCTTGATTGGAAAAAGTATTTTAATCTTCATAACTATATGATATCACATCTCATTTCTACGAAAATAGACAACTTTCAAAGTGGGACTTCATATCCTACTAGTATATATTTAGTGTCAACATCAATAATAGTTTATATGCTGTGAATTTAGGAATAATCTCACCCTGTTTAAGAATTAGTAAAGAGTTTCTTGGCCATTGAAAAATGGAGTAATGTGTTTGGATGTTTAATAAAGTCACCATCATAAAAAAAAAAAAAAAAAAATCTATTATTTTAAAATTCCATCCCATTCAAATGTCTTAATTGAATCTCGAATTGATGACCTATCAAAACATAAACATGCTTAAATTATTCACACCCTGACTTAGCATGAGAGATTTAAGTTTTTTAATAACATTTTCTTTAAAAACTGAAATATGAGTATTTAAATGGATAATTCAAATCTATAATCGATTGATCAAATACGACCATTTTAACAAAATATGCTCTTAAATCGGAAATGCTAGAGCAACATCTGATTAAATTCTATAATTTTACCTTCCTTTTTGTGTCTTTGTCTTGAATAGAGACTATTGTATAAAGGGAATGCGAAGTTTGCTGATTCCACAATACAAAAATAAAAAAATAAACATCTAATATTCTTTATAATGTTTATTTTTACATTGAAAAAGGGGTTTCTATAAATATGAAGCAATCTTTCACCAAATTCAGAATATAGCATTAAGAAGTCACAAATATCATATTTTTATATTATTTAAGTTGGAAACAAAATTTAACTGTCATAAAACTGCTAATTTAAAAAAAAAAATTTATTCTGAGTTTGTTGATATAATTTTTACATAGCTTTAGATTGTAAAAAGACTGCTCGAACTGTAATCAAAATACCATGGATTCGATACACATTAAGAACATTTAGTGTTTGGATTTTAAATTAATATATTTTATAGATTAAAAAAAAAACAAATTTAACCAAACATAGAGTTTGCCATATTTGCATTTAATGCATTGTGCTTGGACCGACTCTAATGTTCAACAACTTTCCTGACATGGTATTTATTTTTGGGTCTTTTTCAACAACTTCGCATTTATGTACTTCCTCTTTCTTACTCTATTTTTACACTCTTACTTTTCTTTTACTTTTTATTTTAAAAAAATTATATATTAATTTAAATGCACATTTGCATTTCCCATACATACTCAAACATGACCTATTTTTCATAGGTATTGCGCCCTAAAAAAAATTATATCATCTCATATACGTTTACCAATTATATACTTCATTTATATGATCGACCCATTAATCATCCATAAAATTATGGACTGAGAATGTTTCTAAGACTTCTTGTTAGAAGATCTTTACACAAAATGTATATTTATTTTCTTTGAATGTAATACAATGTATGCATGATTAAGTGTTACATAAGGGTTGTTGGGGGTTGGGGGCCCCCCGCCCGCAATTATGATGTTTTCCCTCATGGTTGCAGCAATTCCCACATAATCATTTGTATTTGCACACCATTTTGTTTTTTCTTCATTCCACCCATCATATTTTTGCTTTCTTTTTCCAAATAATTGTCCATTTCTGTGGATGAATCATTGACTGTCAAGCCTCATTATAAGATGGAAAAGAAATTGTAACCTACTCACTACAAATTCGTAAAAGTATTTTATCTATGACTTAAAGATCACAAATTCAAACTTCTCGAAAAAAAATTTGTGCGAGTTTAAATTAAAAAAGTGGAAAAGAAACATATATATATATTTTTTAAGAAAATTGAATTGCAAGATTAAATTGAGGTAGAAGACTCGAATATTATCTCTCATCCTCTAAAAGGTCAGGGTACCATAAAACTACAATACATTAGATACAATATTGATCATTAAAACAATCAAAATAACATAGATCTGGGCTGCTGATGCAATATGATTAATAACATATGATTGAATAAAATATTTTCATTGAGTTTGTAGGCTTTAACAAATTGGGCTTCTAATTTCATTATGGATTGGGCAAGCTGAACAGGCCCATTTATGAATAAAAAACATTCACCAACTCTGTAAATAAAAGTAATATGAATGGTTGCTCAAAAGAGAAAGGAAAAAATAATAATATGAATGAGCAAAAAAAAGGGAATAAAAGGTAGTGTGATGGGTTTGGTTTAAATTGAGGAAGAGGAAAGGTAGTTGGGGTGGGTGATATTATTATATACAGTATGGATTAGGATGCATACCAAAAGAGAGAGAATATTTTTGGTATATGATGTTTTTTCTATTTAAAATCTTAGTTAGTGATATAAGTATTCTTTCCATTATGACAAGACATAGACAAATAAACTAACAATGATTAAAGACACTTACATACAAAACAAAACAAACAGGCCAATCAAACTTCTACTTTTTTCATGAGTATCCAAAAAAAAAAAAAAAAAAAAAGAAGAATTTTTAGGTATTATATAATATACATCCCTCATCTATATTTCAAATATTAATATAAGGGAGAATGGTTCATATGTTAAAAGAATCAAGAACAAATTTACATCTTTAATCTCAAAAAATTAATGAACCATATTATTTAAGAAATTATCTAATCCCTATTCAGAGTTAAAATAATAATAAACTACTTGGATTCTTTTAAAATTAGTATTTTATGATAACATGGAATAGTATTTATCCATGTAGGATTTTCGGCACTAAATTTCGATAGGTGGAAAGATTTTTAAAGTTTAAGTTATAAATTATTATTCAAAGAATTGGGATAGATTTAAAAATTTAATGAAAGTTTGATATAAAATTACATATTTTTCCCACATATATCATTTAGGTGTTAAATAGTCAAAGAAATGACTCTATATCTTCATTTACCAAATAAATGGTCCACATAAATTGTTTAAATCTTATTATTTTTGCTTTTGATAACATGTTTAAAATATATTATGCTTAATCATTATATATATTTAAAAAACTATGCTTATATTTTAATAATTAAAGTTTTTTATTTCAATTATTGGTGTGAATCACAATATAATGGCTCAAATTTATTCCTATTAAATATAAGCTTTATTCTGTACTTTTGATCTCAGTTATATATAAATATGATTTACCGTTAGTCCCTAGATCAGCGTTAGCATATCAAAAGTGTGAAAAGCATGTGATCATATAACTGGGATGGGTCTGAATTTCAGTTACATTTTTAAAAAGAAAGCTATCTTAACCGAACACTTATAACTTATAAGAGATAATTCAGTTATAATTATACGTCTGAGTTCAGTTGTTGAGTTTCAGATGTAAGTGGTTGATAATTGAGATGAACAAAATAGAAAATAAATCAGATAAAAGACTTATAGTCGTTTGGATGTCAATTGATCTTACATTCACTCTTCGTTCTTCTCGAACATAAATCACTAATTTTCACTATTTTCAGTAATTGAATACGGATTACAGTTGCAGTTCTTGTGATTACGAGGAGCTTCCTCTGCTTCTGATTTCTGAGCACCTTTAGCTTCGAGCTTTACCATAAGAATCCACTTGTTAGCCCCGTTTTAGAGTGTGGTGTCGAGTTCTCCACGAAAATGTTAGTTGATGATGTCCTTCTCAGGTGAGATGAGAAGTCTCGGAGCCTATACTGAATTATTTATATATTGATGGTTATTTATATATTCTAGATTTGAGTTATTTTTGTTTGTTGATTTCTTTCTCGTTGGTTGATTTAACTCATATCTTGTTGATAAATAGGTTGTACGAGGGTAAACTTTTTTACACTATCATGTTCTTGATATGATGTTTGATATGACGTAAAGTTCAACTAGTTGACTTCTCATCTAAACCTTATTTGAATCTTTTTTTCCATAGTAGCGAATTCGTTCAAACTAGAGAACTGATATCTTCTTTTTAACTGTCATTCTGGGTTGGTCGCTTAGTTGACTTATCAGTTTGATTCTGCTGTTCAGCTGCTAGTTTCTCCTGAACTCTTAGTTCATGTCAACTGCATTTTAGCTAAGAAATCAATTCTACAAAACTAGTCATTCTTTTCTTAATCATTCCTAGGGACGTCAATAAAGCCTGAAATCAATGGGTCAGCCCGAAATCGGTGGGCTAAAATACGAATTAGGGTAAAAAAATTTCAACCCGAAATCATTTTAACCGAACAGGTTGAACTCGACGGGTTGGCGGCCCGAATGGGCTAAGCCCAATGGATTGCGGGTCGGTCCGTAGGTCCGACAATATTTAAATATATATAGATATATGTATATATAATATTTATTCATTATTCCTAATATTATTTATATCCTACT
>JAPKLW010000309.1:75772-206157 GCA_026898455.1 Plectranthus barbatus
TTATTATTATTATTATTATTATTATTATTATTATTATTATTATTATTTATTTTAATAAGTGTATATTAATCTTAAACACACACCTACTCACACACCTAAATGTTCCCCTGGAGCTCGAACATGTGACCTCTCAGTTACAGGCAATGTGCTTTATCCACTACACCCCGAGCGAAGGGACAAAGTAGGAAAAATATTATTTTATGGAAGTAAATAGAGTACAAAGTAGGAAAAATAGGAACTAACTATCAAAGAGTATCTATCTTTGAAACAAAAAAATCTATACAATATCTAATATATCTAATACCCCTCATCAAGCGAGTGCCGGGCAGGGACCAACACAGAGCTTGTGCTTGAAGAAATTGAAAAGCATGCATGCTAGGCTTTTCGTGAAAATATTAGCAATCTGAAGGTGTGAAGAAACAAAAAGTGACCACTTTTTTGGCTTGGATAAGTTCACAAAGGAAATGCTAATCAATATCAGTATGTTTCGCACACTTGTGCGAGATGGGGTTCTAACTTAGGAATAAGGTGTTGTTATTGTTGCAGAAGATACGCAGTGCAACAACACATGGCGTATAAAGTTCTCGCAGAAGAGAACAAATCCAAAGAACCTCAACGACAGTGTTGGATAGCGCACAATATTTGGACTCGCAGCTGGATCTTTGCGCTCCACGAGACTAGGTTTCCGGCGAGAAATATAGAATACCCATAGGTAGATTGACGAGTGTTGAGACATTGAGCCCATTCAACATCCGAGTAGGCAGCAAGAGCACAAGTGGAACTGCGTAAGAACGAGAGACCATGGTTGACAGTTCCTTTCACAAAGCGAAGAATCCACTTAACTGCTTAAAAGTGATCAACGGTAGGAGCTTGTAGAAATTGGCTAACAACATTTACGGCGAAAGATAAATTCGGCCGAGTGATTATTAGACACTGGAGCGCACCAACAATAGAATGATACTGAGAGATGTCCGAATAAGGAGTTCCAATAGTCATGAAAGAAAGATCAACATCGAGAGGAGTGGCGATAGACTTGCAGTCCATCATATCAAATTTTTTTAAAATATCACAAGGGTACTTTAATTGACATAAGAATGACCCATCAAGAGTATAAGTGACTTCCAAGCCAATAAAAAATTAAGGCGACCCAAATCCTTAGTGACAAATTCGCGGTTCAACCGCAAAATAAAACGAGAGAGAATCTGGATTATTGCCCCTTTAAATAATATCATCGACATATACTAGTAGGTAAATAAGAGATGTACCATCCATGTAAATGAAGAGAGAGAGGTATCAAATCGACTCAAAATGAAGCCCATGCAAGAGAAAATAATGCAGATGTTGAAACCAAGCACGGGGTGCCTGTTGCAAGCCATAGAGTGCCTTGGATAGACGACAAACATGAGTCAGATACTGAGGATGCACATAACCCGGAGACTGTGCCATGTAGACTAGCTGATCGAGAACTCCATTGTGGAAGACATTTTTTTTATGTCGAGTTGATGCAATGGCCACTTTTGATGAACTTCAAGAGAGAGGACCACACAAACTGTTGCTATTTTGATCATCGTGCTGAATGTATGGGAAAAATTAAATTCAGGAATCTGAGAAAACCCTTGAGCCACAAGTCATGCTTTATGCCCATTTAGAGCCAACAACATTGACACCGGGTGGACAGTGGACAAGAGTCCATGTCTGATTCGCACAAAGAGCTTTCATCTCCTCATCCATCGCAATGACCCAAGTGGGAATTCTGAAGCCGATTTGAAACTGTGGGGTTCAATATTGGAGAGAAGAGCGAGTTGCAGAGACGGGGAAGCTAGATGAGCGATATGTTGCGGCCTGGAAATACCTGACTTTGCGTGAGTAACTATGAGATGACCAGTAGGAACTGGCAGAACAGGTGGATAAGGGGCGATAATAGCAGGCACGGGAGGAGCTGCGACAATGGGTTGATCTAGCAATGGTGCTGTTGCAGTGTTGTCAACAAGGTGTGGAGCTGCATGTTCAGGTGGAGAGCATATACTGCAAGGTGGAGAAGATAACTCTCATGATGCAGGAGCAATAGGCAACACAACGGAGGACGACAATGACGGAGCTGCGGCGTTGTTGACAGGCAAGACAGTTGAGGATGGAAATTTCTCACAAGGTTCTAAAAATGTAGAAAATCAAGCTGAGACATCTTTGTTGATGAATGACGATCAATGGCTGCCGGAAGAAAAGTTTCATCAAATTGGGCATGACGCGTAATATATATACGAGAGGTAATAGGATCAAGGCACTTAAAACCCTTATGACTGGATGAGTAGCCAATGAAAACACATAGAGCACTGCGTGTGAGAGAACTTATTCGTAGCGTAGTCTCGAAGGCATGGAAAAACCCAACAACCGTGTAATACCCCGTGAATTGTTCGACTTTGTAGGGATTTTTCGGAATTAATAAAGTAAATTATCCTCAATTTGTGCGTATTTTTATCATTGTTGAATGTAGAAATTTAAAATATTATTATGGAGTTGGATTAAAAGGAATGAGATGGGAAAATCTATTATGGAATTGTATTGAGATAATGAAGTGGATAATTCATGAGTTATGAATTATGAAAGGAAATTTGGAGATTATAATTGGAGAAGCTAAATTGATTTGAGCTTGGTTATATTTTAAATCTTGGAGAAACTATCAAGATCTATTGAGAATTTTGGAGAAGTGATATAATTTTTATGTATTACTTGGAGTTGGAATAAATACAAGGGAATTATGGAGATGTATATGAAATATGTTAATACATATTTTTATATATTAAGTGGATTAATGGAAATTATAATAATATACCAACATATATATACATATATGTATATTATATTTTGAGATGTTGGAATAATTTAGACAAATATATGGGGAGAGACCTAGCTCATTTCAACACCTTCACAATTTGAGATAGAGAGAGAGAGTGTGAGAGTTCTTCAAAAACCCACCCCAACACCCCATCCCCGTCAGACAACTTCCGGCCCATTTTCTGGCCAACACCGGCCGACATCGGACCAGTCACCACCACCATCTTGTAGTACGATCTTCGAGCTTCAATTTGAGTACTCGTGGGCTCCGAGGGGACGAGAAACGAGAGAGTTATCGAAGAGAGAAGTTGAGGTAAATTTTGAGGTTTAAATTCGTGGGTTTTCGATCGAATCTCAATTTTCCGACCATTAATCCATGTTTTGATGTTAGATTCGTGTTCCCCATCGTGTAGGGAGCATTCGGGTAGCTTTAAAAGTTGATTTGGTCGCCGGAAATCGCCCTGCCGCCGTGAGAGGGAGGAGCTCCGATGAGCTTCTCTTCTTCTTCGATTTAATCGTGATTTTCGGTGCTTAGATGCTATATTTGAATTTCCTGTGGTCTAGGGAGTTGATTTATGTGATTGCATGTGTAATTGGATGAGTAGATCGGGTAATATGTCGAGTTTCAGGGTGGAAACCGGCGAGTTCGTCGGAGAAGACGACTCGTCCCGAATGGGACGGAAGCATTCCGCTCGGGACAAGTCTCGAGCAGGCATGCAGGAGCAGGACACCCATCCCGTTCGGGATGGGTGGGTCCCGCTCGGGATGAAGCACGGCCAGGGGGAATTATTTGCTAAGTTGTCCATTCCGTTCGGGACGGGCTGCGGCCCCTTTCTAAAAATGTGATTTTTGACCCGTTTTCATTCCGTTTCGAGTTATTTCAAATTCCTAAGTTTAATACATGATTTTAGGGACATAGTAAGGGTAAAACAAGGGTGATTCATGAAGTTGGAAATTAGAATTTGATTTATTAAGTTTGATGAAAAATTGGAGTAAGATTAAGCATGAGTATAATGAGGGTTTATGAATTTAGAGTTGGGATATGACTAATATTGTTCACCAAAGGTTGAGGTTTATTGATCAAAGTTTGAATCATGAGGATTGATGGTGAAGTATGTGTTAGTTGGAATTTGTGAAGTAGAATTTATCCTAGAACGTCCATCCTAATTAGTTGAGTATTATTATGGTTGTAGGAGATTGAGATAAGGAGGAACCAAGCTCAACCACATTAACAAAAGGACATTTTGTTGGAAAAGCATACTCCAGGTGGGAATTATTTTCCGTATAAAACCAAATGCGTTTTGTTTTCAAGCATGTGAAAAATGTTTTATTTTAAAAGATTGCTATGCATAAAATGTTTGTGTTGCATATCTGTTCCTCTGGTTGATTCCCATCAACAGAGAGATTGATTGAAAGATAAGGACCGAGACCAAACTGGTACTTGAGCAAATCTCGATAATCTGTGAAATAAAAGGTTAGCAAACCTAACATCTAAGATCAGCAAACCTTACGATGAACTATGATGAAATATAAACTAACTCGAACGTGTTCCAAAACAGTGTGATACTGAAACCTTGTGCACAAATTGATGACAGTGGGTGGAGTGATTCGTCTATTCCCATATGTTCATCGTAACTTGGAAATAGGCCAAATTTCCAGTTACCCAACGATTAAACAAATATGTTAACATTGTAGTTAGCTCGAGCGAACAAAATGTTTTGGATGACATGGTTACTTTCAATAAAACCCCATGTTCATCTGTGAGTGTGTGTGCATAGCTTTCATATCGATAACTGTAGTTTTCGGGCATATTCCCACGGGGTACGAAAGTACTCAGCCCCTCGCGTTATTTCTAAAACGTGCAGGTTGAAAGCAAAGGATGAGGAGGTGCAGGGTGTAAAGACGGAGCCATTTGTACAAATTTTGAAAAGGTTCTGTGATATGCATCCTCATATGCATATCACACCGCGCTTAACACACACGTTGCACAACTCTGATATGTTGTTTTCCTTCCCATTGTAATTGCTTTTGAAATGTTAACCTTTATTTTTATGGAAATTATTTAAAGTTTATTTTAGTTGTTATTAAATTGGATTTGAGACTGAAAACCCATGACTGTAACTCGCCTCTTGTTGGGAAGGCTAGAAGGGGGCGTTACAAACCGAATGCACAAAAGTTCTTATAATTTGGAGCAGAGCCAAATAAAATTTCAAATGACGAGCAGCCATCAAGAACAGAATAGGGTAATCTATTGATGGTGTAAACTGCAACACTGAAAGCATCAACCCAAAAAAGACTGAGATAAACGAGCATGAAAAAGCATAGACAAACCAGTTTAAGTAATAAGTCGATACTTCCATTCAGCTGGACCATTCTGTGCAGTTGTGTAGGGACATGAAATAAGGGGTTTACCTTTGTCACGAAGTAAGACCTTGACAGAATTGTTAGTAATTTCAGTACCTGCATTAAACTGAAATTTCTTGACAGTGCAAGTAATTGATTTTCCACAAAGGTGAGAAATTATCGAAGGATAACATGAAAATCAGATATAAATGCTAGTGGACAAAATCAAATGAAACGAGAATAATCATCAATAAACGCTGCATAGTAACGATAAGAGCCAGTAGAAACAACCAGAGCCGGTCCCTATAGATCACAGTGTATCAAATCCGACAAATGAGAGGGGCAATTTTCATTTAAAGAAAATGGTAAACGATGTGATTTAGCCAATTGACAAGATTCACATAATATAGGCTTCGGTAAACACAAAGTAACATATAAATGTCCCAATTTATGTAACAAATAAATTTAATTAAAAGCCACATGGCCTAATCTAGAATGCCTCAAATGAGGCACTTAAAGAACGACAACGAAATTCTGCTGCTAAGGTCAGTTTCACACGATCTAAAAAGTAGAGATTCTGGTTGTGGCTACCGCTTGCGAGGACCTCTTTGGTTGCCCGATCCTGAACATAAAATGAAGCATCAGAAAATACAACATCAACTGGATAATCAAATGTGAACTTGCTAATAGATAGTAAATTCTTGGTTGGGTGCGAAACTACAAAAACTTCCAATAAATTAAAGGAGGTCGATAATCGAATATTACCTACGATCACGTGATCATTTCCAGAGTAGGGCTGCGAGGAGTCAAGAATCGATTTATTAGGCGACATATGAGCAGAGGCCCGAAAATCGATATACCAATTAGATGTAGACGGGGATGGAGATGTAGATGGATTGACGGAGCAACCAACATAAAATGATTTAGCAAGATTTGCAGCGGTGGATCGCGAATAGTGATCCGGACAAGCCAAAGCATAATGCCCATCTAGTCGGCAAATTTGGCAGCGTTGAGAGCGCCAGTTGTTGTTGTGACTGCGTCTACAAGAGGAGGAGTTGTGCGAGGAACCGCACCCACGGTTCAAAGCAGAGGAAGAGCGCTGACGAGAGCGATCGACGATGTCATGGGAGATTGTAGAGAATCCTGAAAAAGAGCAAAGCTCTTTGCTTTGGAAAGAAGGCCCCAGAAGGTTGGAAGAGGCGTGAGTGCCATCTGTGCAGCCGAAAAACCAGTGAAGGATGAACCAAAGCCTCGAAGAAACCAGTGAACCTTGTCTGTGTCGTCAACGGGACGTTCGATAGCGGCAAATTGATCACATAGAGATTTGAATTGTCGATCATAATCAACGACTGTGCGATCACCTTTCTTTATTAACTGAAGATCATCTTTGAGACGTATTTCATGTGATTTGGATGAATGGCTGAAAGCGACTTCGAGGGCAAGCCATAGTGCACGTGACGTTGTGCAACCCAGCACTTCAAGCATTGTTTTCTCAGACAAAGATGACAGTAAGAGGCTGGGCAGGCGCTGATCAAGAGCACGCCATGATTTATACGTGCGGTTGGGAGTGGCGATGCTAGAAGCATTGAGAACAATAGGCGGATGTGAGGGTTTGGAGCCATCAATATATCCCATCAAGTTTTGGCTTGAGTAGCGTGGAAACTTGATTTTTCCATAAAAGATAGTTGGAGGAAGAAAGTTTAATGGTAAGCATATGGATGAGGGAGGAGAAGGGTAGGGTTTCCGGCTCAGCCATGGTGACGAGAGAAAAGTTGGTCGAAATATTAGGATAAAAAATATTTGGCTGAAACCATGATAATGTTTGGAGGAGTTATCATGATTTGGAGGAGATAATATTGGACTCAACATTGACGTATTATTTCTTGGAATTATATAGAGTACAAAGTATGAAAAATAAGAACTAACTATCCGAGAGTATCAATTTTTGAAACAGGAAAATCTATACAATATCTAATAGTTTTAATCAAAAACAAGATTTCAATTCAATTTGATCAAACAATTCGGTGTAAATTTCTAAACACTTTTCGGTTAATGACTTTATACACACCCCTAATTTATGGAATGAATATTGAATACTAATACATAACTAACATAAGTGTGCATTCTTATTTGTTTGCAAATATGCCCGACTTCTATAATAGATTTTAACATTACATTACATATATAAATTTGGAATGAGTTTTTTCTTAAAAAAAAAAAGAAAAAAAAAATAATGTTCCTACTGAAAAAATACGAGATCCAAGAGATATCGTAATTACGAGGATAGTTTCGTAATTTCCAAACCATAATAATAATTAATAAAACACGATGAACAATGTTGATGGAATTTCTGGATTTCATTTCATTTTCTCATGTTAGTGTATATTGTTTTTATCTGTAAAAAATATATTTTTATTAAATATTTATTTGATGTCAATGTAGACAAGTTGACAAAACATTGATTACTCTAGTATTAAATTATTTCTCTTTTAAATTTAAGAAACATGTAGACATAAAAATGGGTATTTGTTTTTGTTATTTTTTTTTTCTATGAAATGCATTTTTTTTCCAGATAAATTTGAGGCCTCTATTAAAAGTTGAACAAGCTAATGTCATTAATGCTGCTACAGCTAATTTGTATTTCTTTGCTACTTTTTCTATCATGTCGCCATCCCACATTTCACATTTTAATGCAGGAGATATAGAAATTTCATTTCATAATTACGATAAATGGAATTAATAATTAAAAAAAAGAATCAATTATAAATTATGTAATGAATCACCATCAATTATGAAAACTTTCGCTCTCATATAGTTTTTTTGTTTTTTGCAGTGAAAAAGAAAATTTCTTATTTGACAAATAGAAATTCTTGCAATTGAAATTTGAACCTTACAAGCAATTAAAAGTCATTAATGTTAGAAACAATGCTAGAAACTCTATCAAGGAAAATATCTACGCTACTTCTTAAGATATTATTCTCAACACTATCTGGAAAATAACATTTCAAGCTAGAGTCATAAAAGATTGTTTTTTGTAAAAATAATAAGAAAAACACATACTAATAATTTATAAATTCTTTAATAAATATATTTACTAATATATCCCTATCCGGCTTGGCTAATTAAATGAGAAGTCTCTTATAAGACTATCTTGCAACTGTGAAATCATATTAATTGAGTAAATCCATTATTTAAATTGAGTAAATACATCAAATTACTTGAAATACACTATTTAAAATAAATGAATACATCATTATTAATAGTAAAAACATAACTCCTAATAATAAAATACATTAATTCTAATAGTGAAACTTTCATTACAAAATTTATTGACGGAATATTCTGTCGCAATTCGTTGCAAAATTTGAAAAGTAAAATACCGTCGCAATTCTGTCTATAGTCCAACGCAAAATTCGAGATTTTTTTGTAATGATATATCTATATTTATATCTATATAATATACTAAAGGAGTTTCAGGAAATTTCCTCCAAAATTTTTGAAAAACGTGTCAAACCAAATAAAATATATGAAATAAATTCATGAATATTTTTCCAATACAAAGTTTAAGATTTATACATTTTCATTAAAAATATGTATTTTGGATAATATGAAAGCTTGGTAGTCCTCAATATAGGAGATAACATCGATAAATTAAATATATCTAAGCTAAAATATTATAAAGTATAATAATTAATACATGTAAAAAAATATAAAAGTCATGCAACTAATATATAGCGAATTTAATATATCCACATATGTTATAATGCAATTTAGAATATACTCTTTATTTTTCAATTGAAAAAATATTTTTGCTTTGTCATCAGATGAATACAATTAATATTTTATAAGTATATTTTTATTTAGTATTCTTTATACAGTTTTTTTTTAAATATCAAAATATTTTTCTTAATATGTATAAAATAGATATAATATTAAGTTTATTTGAATAAAATATAAATTTAAAAATAATTATATTATCTTATGTTAAAACTTAAATATAAATTATATTTTCATGCAACGCACGGTACAATTCTAATTATTTATAAAAATTGTCTCGCAAACTAAGACTAAGAATCTTGAAAGTACAGTATTATAGAAGTTTTTTACCAAACATAATTATTCTATTTAAATGGGTAGCAATAGAATTATAGAATAGATAGAACTTTTCACTGAGCAAACTTAGCCCCTTGGTCTTGGATGGTGCCTTTTTTTTATTTTATTTTTAATTTTAAGAGTTGAGTTATCATATTAATTTGAGATTGAAGGAGTTAATTTTTGGATCATTCACCTAATTAAAAATAAGAGATAAACTACAACACCTTTGATTTTAACATAAATATTTGTTTAATCGAAAGGTCAATTCTCAAATTATAACTCTCTAAGTTCGATTAAAGAAAAAAGTTTAATTACTCCTTGTGAAGAATCAATCGAGGATTTACATAATGCCAAATATGTTCTCCTGTTCACACGAGATGTTTAGTGGAGATTATAGTTAATCACATTTGCATTTAGACTAATCAAATTTCACCAAAAGCTTGAATTTCATAACATTAAACATGCAACTCACATATAATTTCATACATGACTTTCCCAGTTTCATTTCTATGTTATTGATTGAATAAAACATGGAATATGTTTTGGTAGGTTTCAGTGTTTCTGGTTGCTGATATTTTATTTATGTGGGCGTGTGTGTCTTAGTTTTTCTGGTAAATTAAGCTTAATTTATTGCAGCTGCTGCACCAACAGTCGTATTAAATAATGAAGGCAGCATTATTTTAACATGGTTAGCTCTGTACACCATTCTAATCATTGGACGTCGTTTTCATTTTACTTGAAAATTATGCAGTTTGTTGGGGAGTTCTTGAAAATATTGACAATCCCATTCGCTTTATTTTGTGAACTTTTAATGGAGTTGATATTTTTCACACAATCATACTTCTGTTGAGGTGGGAAACAACCAAATATTCATCCAAAAGTTGAACTCTTTTGTTTTTTTTTTTTTTTTTTTGGAGAGAAATATATATTTTTTAGTTCCACGTTTTCTGCGATTTGGTGAGGGTGCAGTTTTTTTCCTTGGTTTCTGGTCAATTTTAGGCTATGCGGCTCTTAAATGACCCTATATATTTCTCCTATTCATCCACTAAGTCTTCGGTTTTTTTGTTTTCTCATATCATAATTCAAGATTTCTGCTCTCAATCCTCGTTGCTGATGAAGCATGTGGAATACTGAAAATTGATCAGCCCATCTTGCAGGTAGCATCAAGTTTTATTTTATTTTTTCTTTAAAAAATTATTTTTTGAAGCATATTTAACCTTGCCCACATGTAGAATTCAAGACGTTTCCAATCGATATGTTGAATTCCCAGATTGAATTTAGCGTTTTATATTGATTATAGGAAAAGGGTCTGTGCTGATGATCATGTTGGCTATGTATGAGCTGATATATGATGGAATTATTCTTGATTTCTTGTTGAGATTATGAAGAAGCTGGGTATTGAATTTCATGTTGTCTTTTTTCTCAAATCCTCGTTATTATCTAAAATCCTGGGTTACCCATCTATATTTGCTCATGATTTATCCTTTTCCACCACTGAAATGCAACCATGGATATTAGAGCTCAAAGGTATCAATATTTTAATCTAGCATTTCCTTTGAAGCTATGCCTAATAGTCTTACTTTGTCATGTTTGCTACAGTCGTTGGTATGAGAAAAACTGTTTATGAGCTTTAGCTGCTGCTGCCATGGGTAGCTGCGTTTCAAAGCCGAACAAGAAGTTGAAATCAAAGGCCAAGTACATCTACAGATCATGCAAAATTCGCAGAAAGACAGCTCGTTCGAGTGTGATTGCACCAGTAGACCACCCCCCGGATGAGGATGTCTGTGCCGATGAATTCTCTTTCCAAGAATTCGTTGTGGTGCACACCATAGATAGTGATGGAGCTGTCTGCAGCAGGTCTGAGGAGCAGAATCATGATTTCCAGTTTTCCCAGGTGCAACTGAGCCACAACCAAGCTAATTCAGATAGTAGGTTCCTCTGCTGCATTCCCCTTTCTTAGCTGTTCAATATAGTTTAGATTGTTTACTTTTTACTTGTATTGTTTCAGCAGAAATATCGCAGGATGAGCTATGGTTTGATTCCCGAAGTGTGCTCGATTCTGATACCGATGAAGACTTTGTCACTGTCATTGGAGGTAACTGAGTTCATGATACTAAGTAGTTTTATGCATTCAACCGGCAACTGAGCAACTTATATCGTCTATTTTTTTCTTGCTTCGTTTCAGATAGTTTCTCCTATACTGAGACCTTCCCATGCTTTGCTGACTATGTTTGTAATCAACAAGCTGTAGAAATTTGTAAAACTATGGACTGCAACAAGAACTCTGCAGAGATGCAAATTGTAGATTTTTCCAAGCTGACTAAAGATGATGATACACGTGCCACTTGTAAAGTAGATTTACATCATTCTGCAACCAATGCAGAAGAGATGAAGTTGGATTCTTGTTCGCTTCCCTCGACAAAGAGCCCATCTAACCAAGGAGCCCTGACTCCTAAAAGAAGAAACTCACCACTCACTGTGGTTGCTGTAAGGAGGAAATCTCATGATGGAGATGTTACAACTGGTTTCTGTGAGTAGAAAAGTTTCACATACCGAACCTCGAGCAAATGCTTTACTGCATAAAATGGTAATGATACGCTTGTTTTGTACAGATACATCTGTAAAATGTATATCTAAACCAAGAGCAGGGCTCCTCATA
This sequence comes from Plectranthus barbatus, assembly GCA_026898455.1. Taxonomy (NCBI): domain Eukaryota; kingdom Viridiplantae; phylum Streptophyta; class Magnoliopsida; order Lamiales; family Lamiaceae; genus Plectranthus; species Plectranthus barbatus. The sequence goes on from JAPKLW010000309.1 coordinate 87,702, forward strand.
CCTAAGTCAGTGGGAGAGAAGTCATCATCTCAAAGCTCTTGGTGTCCTGTTCCGCCTTCTGCGTTTAAGTTGCGGGGAGAAAATTATTTCAGGCATGATTCCTGGTTATATATACTACATGAATAATACTAAGCTTACTTTATACATATACACATTATTATGTTACTTATTGTTATGCAGAGATAAAAAGAAGTACCCTGCTTCCAACTATAGCCCGTATGTACCTATCGGTGTCGACTTATATGCCTGCCCCAAGAAAATACATCATATAGCGGAGCACATTGAGCTTCCTAGTGCTAAATCATACCAAGAAGTGCCTTCATTGTTAATTGTCAACATACAGGTAACTATCTGGATGATGCTATTCGAAATGCAAGAATTTGGCCATATTGGAGTAGCTGCAATCTTGATGTTTGATCATGGCAGCTTCCTACTTATCCAGCCTCCATGTTTCTTGGAGATAGTGATGGAGAAGGGATGAGCCTCGTTGTGTATTTCAAAGTTTCTGAGAATTTCGACTCAGAGACTTCTCCACGATATTTGGATACTCTGAAGGTGCTCATCAGACTTCTTACCTTTTCGTGTGAAGTTCTTTTCATATCACAGACTTTAGCATTTTTCTTGATCCGTTTGCAGAGATTTTTAGTAAACGAGATGGAAACTGTGAAAAGTTTTGCCAAGGAAACTGCTGTCCCATTCAGAGAGAGGTTAAAAATCATGGTGAATCCTGTAAATCCAGAAGACCTTGGGTTGAGCTCTGCAGAAAGAAAGCTTCTGCAGGCATACAAAGATAAGCCTGTGCTTTCGCGGCCACAACACGCTTTCTATAAGGTATGATGTTCTTTTCCACCATGGATTGATACTAATGTGTTGATTGCAGTGTGGTGGTGTTTAAGTAGTTCTTGTGATTGCAGGGGCCAAATTACTTTGAAATCGACCTTGATGTGCATCGATTCAGCTATATATCCAGGAAAGGACTTCAAGCATTTCGTGAGAGATTGAAACATGGGATTCTTGATCTGGGACTGACAATTCAGGTTAACTTCTTTCTATCCATCCCATTTTAGTTTGAGACAGTAGAAAAAACATGCATGCTTAGGTTTCTGAGGCCTTTTGTGACTTTGTGATGACTACTGAGTGCAGGCACAGACTCCAGAGGAACTTCCTGAGAAAGTTTTGTGCTGCGTTCGACTGAATAAACTCGATTTTGTGAACGTTGGCCAGATGCCAACCCTGGTGACTCGAAACGATGAACAGTGAAGATTTGAGCTCAAGAAACTGATATGCATTTGATGGGTGGTGGAGGAGAAGAAGCAGAATAAATTGGATAAAGTTGATTTCATGAATCTGAAATGTGTAGTGAAGCAGCATCATCCAACTATCTCTCTTTGTATCACTCCTTTTTTATACTAATGAACCTTCATTCTTTAATCCAAGAATCTTCCACCCACATATAATTTAACCATGTGGGAGATTCATTCCATCTCTTATATTTTATTTCACCATTTGAAAATCACCCAGCAGACACAGACTCAAACCATCTTTCCAAGAAAATCACTCACCCACAAGAAACTCCATGGTTAACTTCAAAAACTCAAATCAATCTTTACTCATCAAATCAAATGCAGGTGATTCATCACAAAGAATATACTAACAATAACTCGGTTTCTGCAAGTCAAAACATAAACTGGTTTAAAATCGCTCAACTCCTCTCTCTACCTGTGATGTTCAGTTTGATCCACACCGGTCTGAGGTTTTCCGACTTGATCGGCTTCAGTTGGCGGTTCAATGCGGGATTCTTGATCTGGTATGTTCTGCTGTTCCGAGTCAGAGGAATCACTTGCAGTTTGAGTGTGAGGCGGGGGATGGGTGTGTATGCCTCTGTATAGGTCAGTCGTAATCTGATGCTGTTCATCGCGCTCAATTCGCCTTGTGACAAGACAACCTGGGTGTGTGCATCTGTAATAGCTTCGAGGAACTGGACACCCCTTGGACCGCCTCTGCAGATACATATTCCAATTGAATCCATCACTTGGAGGTGCATTCTCTGGGTAAGTAACACTCGCAAGAGACGTAGCAGGCGCTGCTGCTGCTGATGATGAAGCCTGGTTATCAGAATAGATTTCTCGACCCTGTGGAAGATAACCAGAATTAATGCCGAAAATAAACCATGCATGCATGAATTCTTGAATCAAGAAACATGGTAACCAAGTTACGTAAACGATCAAGAACTCATGCATGGATCACTTTTCTAAAAAAAAAGTATTAAACAATCAAACTACAAACATAATAGAAAACAGAACCTCCAAAGATGGATTAAGAACAGGATTATAAGTCAGCGGAACCGGGAACAGTGTCGACGGCTGATGAACTGTAGACTGAGTATCCGCCACTGGCTGACCGGAACTCGGCCCAGCAACGGCTGGAGTTTCATGAGCGGGAGAGGAACTCGAAGGCAGAGTCGTTGGGCCCGGAGGCGGACTCGCACCCGGCCCGCTCATGATCGGCGGTGCCGCAGGCCTTGACGGTGACAGTGGCGGTGTTGATGATGAATTCTTGCCAGTCATTGGGCCCGGAGGCGGACTCGCACCCGGCCCGCTCATGATCGGCGGTGCCGCAGGCCTTGACGGTGACGGTGGCGGTGTTGATGATGAATTCTTTCCAGTCATTGGGCCCGGAGGCGGACTCGCACCCGGCCCCCTCATGATTGGTGGCGCCGCAGGCCTTGACGGTGACGGTGACGGTGGCGGTGGTGATGATGAATCCTTTCCAGTCATTGTATTTGATCCTATGTCTGACATAAAGAGTCAAGCTTCGAGAAGAAAGAAAGAATTCGCAGCTGCTATACAGAGAGAGAGAGAGAGAGCAGTTTCTGTTGAAGGTAGATTTCCGAGACTTGTATATGAGAACTCGTCGCTGCTTCGATCTTTCTGTTTGAAAATTTTTTGTTCAATAAATTGAAAGACTCAACCGTCATCTTATTGTTTTGTAGCTAATTGCTATATTGTATACAAACTACTTTGAGTTTATCATACACTTTTTCTTTTCTGAGTTTCAATGGAATATCTGGTTGGTGAAATTTAAATTAATTCAGTTCAGATATAAATAAATTTTAAAATAAATGATGTTAATAAATTATGTTTTTTACTATTAATAGTAAGGATATACTATTAAAACGGTTCAGTAAAGTATATTGAACTTCTACGGTATTGTATATTGTACAAAATTTCACGTTATGAGAAAAATCGATCCCATTATCGTACCGAAGTTCATATACCAAATTTTCAACATGCCACAATTTATATGCCGTTATCATCCTGTTCTTTCGGTAGATAATTATCGTACCGAATATTTTCAATAAACTATAATTTTAACGATTCTTTATGATGAGATTGTAATATAACCCGGTTTAATTAAGAAGAATTATGTTTAATTAAATAATTAAATAAAGAAAATTAATTGCAATTATTGATTAATTGCATGTAAGTTAATTTTTGACACTCGTTGTCGCGTGCATGACCATTTCATGCGAATAAAATACTTTTGGGTACGTTTTAAGATACCCTAAGTGGCCATGCAGACAGATTTTACGAAAGAAATTCGAGCACGATGAATTATGGTTCCTATGTATTTTTAAAACGTTAAAATTTGCAACTCACACCCGAGTACTCAGTTTCTTCCACCGAGCTCAGGACTTCTTGAGATGGTTTTATGAGAAATTTAGAAATGATTGGATTGAGATTCCAAGGTCTGAGAAATATTTTATGAATTTTCGAACTATTAAGTTCGGAGTCAAAATGCGATAATTCCAAAAATTGTGGAATCGCACCGACAAGTTGAACTTGTAATTTTAAACTCTTTCGTGAATGTCCATTTTCAATTTGGACAATGCATGTCAAGTTATGAATTCAAAAGGTTGGAAATCAAAGTTGAATACACGCGAGAATGGATCCGGAATCGATCGAATCGGATCATGCCACATGGCATTCTTCACCATGAAGAAAGCCACCACTTGTCAACTTGCCAAATGGGATAAAATAAAAATTTGGTTGGGCACGCAAATCAAGGTTCATGCATCAAGATTCAACTTGCGAGATCACAATTTCATTTTCTCATTTCCACAAGCAAGTCGTACCACCTGCTTCACCTCATGTTTTTATTTGGAAATTTTTGATGAATCTAGCCAGATTTTTGCCATGAAACTATCTTTCGTAGAAAGTCTGTGCTTCAAGATTTACTTGAAGCTTGGAATCACTCAATTCCATCGAGAAACGAGTGAGATATTGTTGTCCCAAAATAGCATGTCGGTAAACCATCGAATTCAACATTTAATTCCGTAACTTTACTGAATGTTAACAGAATCATGATCCAACTTGATATTTGTGTCCGTTATGAATTTAGGAATATTTTGGTACCCATATATCACCACCCCCACTGCCCAATCGGCGGAAACTCACCAAAACTAGCATTAAAGAGGTGAGATTTTCATCCTCATTTAAACTCAATTTTGGCCGGTTGATTTCGTATTTTGAGCTTCCAAATATATTCTCTATCATGTATATATGTTGTTTTGAGGTCAGGGTGGCTTGGTTTGGCCAGAAGTGGCTGGAAATGGTCGAGGAAGCTCATAGATTGCGTTTGCACGATGCAGCATTCGGGCGTTGATCAACATGACTCAAGCCGGTCAACGTGAGCCAAGCAGTTAATATGTTGGTTGATATCTGGCATGTCGATCAACATGCTTGACTGGTTCCATTCGTGTTGATTTTTTTATTCGTTTTCGATTCGATACTCAATTTCTTTTATATTTAACCTCAAATATTGATACCAAGGCATGTTATACACGTGCTCATGCACTTGAGAATGTTTTTTTAATATGGTTAATTACTCAAGTCAATATGTTCAACTTAAATTCAAAGTCGACCGTTTAATGAGTAAACGTATTCCAAACTTGATGATTCTTTAACCATGGGTTGGTTAACACATATGAACATGATTAGATAAGTTATATGCACATTTCAATGTATGAATGTTGCATGTTGGGTTGTTGGTTCATGTCAAACAGTAAGTTGGATAAGTCAGTCATAGGACCCGAAAATCACATTTTATCTACCTAATTTCTTGTACCCTATTGTGTTATTGATTGAAGGAAACAGAGGGTAGCAGCTCGAGCTTTCAAACAAATACCTACTTGCTAGTGTGCTTAACTTAGCGAGCTTTTAAGATGAGGACTATTTTCTGTAAAAATGAAATGCCTTTCGAGTTGTGAGCTCAATTTTCTAAATGCATGAAAATGTTTTGTTTTAAATTGAATGTCTATGCCAAAAGTTTTGTGTTATCATATATGTTCCTCTGGTTGATTGTAGTCGCCAGGGAGATTGGTTACTTGAGAACTGAACCAGGATTTCATGGAAATTACTGAACAAGGCTCATTAAACCTGAGGACATTAATCCTATAAGTTGTAGAGCTCGGCTTGGACATGACCACTTTTGAGTCCTAAAGCTCGGGTCAAATATGACCACTCTTAAGTCTTAGAGCTTGACTTGGACATGGTCACTCATAAGTCTTAGAGTTTGGTTCAAACATGGCCACCCTTTAGTCCTTGGTGTTAGGTGTTGATGTAGAAATCCCACCTTTAAAATTGATGTTTTGATGTGTCAAAACTGGGTACCAAAGTCTAGGCCTTAGAGTTACTACCTCATGTATTCCTTGTATATGATGATCGAGTTATAATAGTCTAGGAGAAGAAAACTATCAAAAACTGAGGAACAATTTTTGAAGAAGTCGTCCTGACGAGAAAACTGAGCAGAGTAACGAATGCGGAAAATTGAACAGACAATATTCCAACTATCAAGGGTTGTTATATCAAGAAAAACTGTGGATACAGTTTTCATAAAAGAAACTGTTGAGAGACGCTCACATTTTCTGATCAGGACAGCTTCACGTCAAAGGAATAAATGAAGAGCAAAGATACCGATCATTTATAAAAGAACGTTAAAGAAGTTCAAGGAAACACTCAGTTGTGACTAGCGTACAATGTTGTTCGGCGTCTAACACATCAAGTACAAACTGCCCTGCAAGAAGGACGACAGTAGTTCAAAAAAAGGCACAGGAGTAGGTCTACTTTTCAGAGAAGGATGGACTCTGATTGGACATCCTTCAAAATATCTCTATCGGCTTTTTTCAAATCTCCAACTATAAATAGCGGGAGGTTCAGAGACAAACATACATCTTCGAATACATTAAAATCTTATTGTTACTCTGCCGAACTAAAAACTCAAACACATTGAAAGCTCTCAAAAGAACAATATTACTTCCGCGGTTCATTTATTGAACACGAGGCATTTATTGCTTAAGGAATCTTCTTAGATTCACCGTGTGACCTAGTGTGCACGAGGATTAAGTCACCTGACTTAGTCTACCTTCTTGATGTTCCTACTTTCTATGTAAGAATACAACAACCTTCCTTTCTTAGGGAAAGAAGGTTATCACGGGTAATTGCCAACCAGCTTACGTTCCAGGAAGAACTGAACCATCCACCCACCGGAGAAGGAGAAGGGAGGTTTATCCTCAATCCATTTCCGACGACTTCTAGTTATGAGGAGACTTCGAGGAGGTACTTGGCTTCGAGGAACTGAAGGAGTGAAGAACAACAGCCTGGGCGAGTGATCCATTCTGCTGTGGACGGTGGTTTCTACAGCATTTGGCTATAGATCGTGAGGATTGTATCTTCATTACTTAGTGAATTACCGGATCAAGTTTCGAAGAGTGGACATATGACCCAAGTACAACCCGGAATGGAAGAAGAGGTGTCTCATTCAATTGAGAGCTCAACATCCAGAGATGGATGATGTCTTGAAGAATGGACCCTTGAAGATCTAGAAGCCAAAAATCCAGCTCGCAGGAACAGATGGTCCAGGTGGTGTCAAAATGATAGATAAACCACTGGAAGAATGGACACTCGATGACAGGAAATGTCATCAGCTGGATCTCATTGCTCAAGAAATGATCATGCGATTACTCCCTAAATCTCGTATGGATGAAGCCGTGCAGAACAATAGTGCTAAAGAGTTATGGGACTGGATCAACGAGCTTACTAGGGAAATAGAAGCTATGAGACGTAACAAAAATCAAATTTACATTGACAAATATCAATCCTTCCAGATGCTGCTTGGCGAAACGATCAAATCGATGGAAGCAAGGTTCAACGCCATTGTCGGCGAAATGAAGAATCTTGGAAGAGAGGAGAAGGTGGCTGACATGAATGCAAAAATTCTTTCAAGATTGTCGAAGGAAGATTGGTTTGTAAAAACCACCAGTTTAAATACCATGGATCTCTTGAAGATGTCAACCAAAGAATTGTTCGCCGAACTTTAAGCCCATGAATGGGACATTCAGATGGTGAACAAAAATGAAACTGTTAGAACTCCAAATTCAACAACTGATGGTGATGCAGCATTTTTCGTAAAGAGAGACTTCCAAAGGCGACCAAAGAGGCCAGTTCACTTCGAGAAAAATGCCTATCAATCCTCACCAGCGAAGGACGCCTCCACCTCAGTTCCAAAGAAGGAAACTGAACTGTCAGTTGCCAAACTGGAGGAACAAATGAGGAACCTGGCCATACTTCTCGAGAAGGCCAAGGGAAAAGGGAAAGATACTCAGTCTAGTGAGCAAAGGTTCACAGCGAGAAAGCCACACACATGCTATGAATGCAACTCTCCACACCATCTGAAGTACGAGTGCCCTCTGGTCTCTCAGGAGGAGAGAGATAGACTGAAGAAGATGTTTGAAAGGAGAGCATCTAAAGCTGTGGCTCAAGCAATGCTCACAAGAATTGAAGTACCAGACGTACCAGACCATGATGATGGGTGCTACACGTCTGAGGACGAGAATGATGAGGAAGCACTTCTTGCTTTTATGGCGACAATCGATGGAGATGCTACCGACGAAGAAGACAGTACCTTGAACTGCGAAATTGTGGTCTAGGACCAACACTTGGGCCTGGCTCAAATATCTTAAATCGATCGTAGTCTCATTGCAAAATTCCGAGACCAATGCACTAAATGATGACAATGGGTCGAGTGGTCAACCCATTCCCAATTGTTCATCGTGACTTGGAAGTGGGCCAACTTCTAGTCACACAACGGTTACAAATATGATTTCATATGTGAGGAAACTACAGTGATGAAAATATTCTAGATAAACATGGTAACATATTTTTCTTAAAACTTCGTGTATTAATTATGTGTCGCATAATATTTCATATCTATTCATGCATGTTTTCAGGGCATGTCTTCACAGGGTACATTGTACTCAGCACCTTGCATTATTTCTAAAATGCATAGGTTAGCACATCATAAAAAGTGAGCATAACATGGTGTGACAGTAAAGGGTTTTAGGATTTGAGCATTTCTTAGCTTTGATTATGTAGTTTTTTAGACATTCTTGATTTTCATTATTTCTCTTAGTTGTTATAAGATAATTAAATTGAGTGTGTGTGTGTCACAGTATAAACCCTAAAATCGAATATCCAACAAAGTACATTTCTGTGTTAAAATTTTACAACAAAAGAAGTTCAACTTCAATTTCTGTGAAAATCAAGATTTAATGGAAGAAGCTCATTCTAACATTTTATTGATCTTTCTACACATGAAGAACAATAGGGTTGACACTAAATATAATTTAGCACATACTGATATTGAGAACATATGACACCATTTTATAAATAGTAGTTGTGAACAGTAAAATCAATAACAACAGATACATTCTGAATATGCTATTCCATTGATCTAAGTTTTGATTCAGATTCCCCACAATCACGGACGTAGTCAGAGCGCATTTCTCCAATTTATTTATCTAGATTGTAATAATACAATTCCAACTGCGACAAACACGAGCTAATTCCCTCAAGAAATCGCATGATGTTGTCAGTGTATTTCTTCATGGTGTTTTTAATAGCAAAGATGACATCTTGACTAAATGAAGATTCATCAGGTGTGCTATAATTTGTTGCAGGAAAAATTGATGATCTTGTCATTATGCTTTTGTTAAACTCCCGATCAATTCCGAGGAGAGATTAGATTCAGTGTTTGATCAACCTTATTTTAGAGAAAAAACTAAACAAATAGCTTCGCTAACTAAAAACTCATCAGTCATGGGGAATGGCTTCAAGATTATAAAAAGCAAGAACCAAAATCTCTAGTGTCCCATCTACGCCCCTTGTCATAATTGTAACCAGAAAACTCGACCACTTAAATGAACACAACAATTACAAACAATGTACTACACAAAAAGAAATTTAAAAAGAGACGATTTTTGCATAAGAATTAAATACAAAATGGATTGTATTTTAATTAACATGATCAAAGAAAATGTGGACTTCTGAGCCGCGGTCTAAAATGAACACATCAATTTCGAGACCTGATTGATCTTCACCAATACACATAATATCTAAATGTGCATCTTCGTCCCTTCGCTCGGGGTGTAGTGGTTAATGCACCTTTCCTGTGACTGAGAGGTCACAGGTTCGAGCTCCCAGGGGGACATCTGGGTGTGTGAGTGTGTGTGTGAGTTTGAGATAAATGTAGACTTATTCAAAAAAAAAATGTGCATCTTCATCTGCATATCTCCTCTACATAACCTCCACTGCATGAACCTTTGATATTTATTTCCTTCCCCGTACTTGTGTAACCATGTAAGACACCAAACACAGTATCTTGCTTGATGATATTTCTATTGCACGGGAAATCTCTTCCACGTGGAAACCCTGAGATGTGAATGTATTTTGGGTGTGTTTTATTCATGTAAATCTCAACCTTTTTATATTATTTCAATACTTCCGTTGTTAAATCATTCAACCCACCTGTAGCGCACCCTGAAGTTTTGGGAAGGCGGGTCAGGGACATTACAAAAGTGGTATTAGAGCGCTAGACTTTTTCCTTTTTTCTTCGCTCTGGTAACCAAAAGTTCTTTTGATTCAGATTTCTATTGTGAGGTAACAGGCTTGTCGTGCTTTACACCCCATTTCATCGCGCGCAACCTATGAGGTAAATGTTTTGTGTAACTGCTTACAAAATGTTTTAGTGACTGTGTTCACTACTGTTGTCCTATGACTGAAAAAGGTATATTTAAATGCTTAGTACAATTTTGATTGTTTCTATGAGTTGTTTTGAACTATTACATTCACTTGAAATATTACGATGAAAAATTTTCAAATATGAGCATGATTTGAATTGTTGACTGTGATTGATTGCATAGCTTACCAATAGAGCCCGACTCGCCCTAGTGCTATTATTGCTATGTATAATTGATCATTGTTTGGCTTTAAGATTTAGTCCGACTCCCATTAAAACCATTGTCTGTTTTGCGATCTTTATTATGATTAGCTCGGTGATAGAGCTCGGCTCTTGCTAATGCCACTACTTGCAGTATGATAGAGCTCGACTCTTGCTAATGCCACTACTTGCAGTATGATTGAATGCTTATCTTAACGACGAGGTCCGACTCTTGTTAACACTGTTGCTTGTGGTTTAATCATTTATCAATGCTTGTTGATATCTAAATTTCCTAGAATTGAGCAAGACTCTCGCCACCACTTGCTATTGATTGACTGTTTTGTCTAGTGATGGAGCCCGACTCTTGCTGACATTACATGTTTACTGGTTTGGGAAAATGAGTTGAGCTCTAGCCACATTTGTGATTAACTTGATGAGGTTATATATGAATTTGATGCAATATTGCTTGATTGTTAGCACTATTATGGTGGCCTATGAAAACTTTTGAATTGTTTCCAAGTTTGTTATGATAAATGATTTCGCAAGTAGTGTCAATTTGAAAGTCTTGCTTTAATTTATGTGGTGGTAAATGTTTGAAAGCTAATTGGACTCCTAGTAAAGAGATTGTTTATGCTTAGCCTGTTAAGGCTAAAGTATGGTGGATTAGGTTAGACGACTGACACAGTATGTTTAACTCACGGGTAGTTGTTATGTTTGTGCATCGAACTTGTGGCGCAGAAACTACATGTACAGCTCAAGGATTGGGAGAACCCATCCGAGGGTGTTGACTGAGAAATAGGAGAGTTAGATATTATCGGTTCTGTATATATTAGTAGTCGATATGCTTTGAGCTATGATATCTTTACCTTTCTTTACGACTTTATCGATCATTGAGTATGCCATTACTGTGATGATGTGTTACTTATATTTGATGACATAGAGATATGTTGATTATAGAGGAGATGTTGCACAATCTTTGTTAAGATTTCATTCGACTGGTTTACTAATTTAGTGCGATATTTTCAGAATGTTGGATAACGTTGAGGTATACGGGAAGGGAAGAGGTCGTGGCCAAGGCCATGGTCGAGCTAACCTATAACTGGCCATTGCTTCCCCAGGGTTCGAAGATCCCCTAGCTCATGGAGCCACCTCAACATTCAAATCACTGTCCGAGGGAGATAGTACATCGGTTCAAAAACCAGGAAGATGCCATCAATCGGATCCCGTGCCACCTCCCCCACCCTTTCTCATAGTTGAGATATTTCGGAAGCAACAACCACCCACATCCAATGGAACTGGAAGTCCATCTGATGTGGAAGAGTGGGTCCGCGTCCTGTAAGGAATCTTCAGATACATGCAATGTTCGGAAGCTGAGAAAACCATCTGCATGACATATTAGTTGGTTGGACGAGTGGATCAATGGTGGGAGACTTGTGTCAAGTCTCTCCCTCCGGAAGGGGACCGACAACTTACGTAGGAAGATTTCAAGAAGTTACTATTTGAGAAATATATACCGAAGTAGCATCAAAAGGACAAGGAAGTCAAGTTCTTTTGACCCGACCAGGGGAAGATGATTGTTGGCGAGTACGATCTGAAATTCTATGAATTAATTCCGCATGCCCCTCTCCTAGTAGATCTACTGAGAAGCTAGCGGAAAAGTTTTGTGATGGTCTGAGAGAGGAAATTCGGGCCCACCTGTCTACAATTGTTGGAATGGACTACTAGGAATCTCTGAGTATGAGCTTAGATGTGGAGACCACAATGATGAAGAAAAAGAAGCCTCTCTGGATCGCTCAAGAGTCAACCTACCGCCTCCAGTGCCAAAAAGAAAATGGGAGGACAACCAACAACCTCGGTATCAAAGATCTGGCAGCCGAAAGAGGCATGACCAAGGGATCAACTACAACAGGCCAAGGCGAAATTATGAACAACCATACATAAGGTATAAGTGTAGGAACTGAGTCTACAATAGGTGATGTGAAACACCATTTATTTCTTAACCCCAGATTTGATTTATGGAATATCAGAATAAATTCTTTGGCAAATAGTAAATGCCTTATGCATGCTCCTATTTAATTTCATGCTTATATTCAAGGAATACCTCAACTCCCACGGATTGAATAATAGTGGTAGATGGTTGATGAATGTTCCTACAGATCTGATATTCTGATCTGTTCCCTTGCTTGATCTAGAATTCTGGTGAGGATGCACTACCAGATTGAAACTGCATTGGAGGAATTCGATTTCTCCTTTCCCTTTCTACTGCAGTCGGCTGCCCAATCTCTATCTCTCTCCCTCTAGGATTTTAGTTTTGTGAGACTGTAAACTTATGTGGAATGAGAGAACCGATCTATTTATATAGATCTGGAGAATGGGCTATTAGGGTTTAATAAACCTAATAGGCTCAGAGCATTATTGAGCTAGACCAATGATCAAATCCAAATAATAAAGTGACCCTCCTATTAATTAATTCCATGTTCAACCCAGAATATAATTAATTAATAAACATTAATTAATACCACCAGAGAATTAATGATGACCTATCCCTTTATTACCTCGTTATTAGGAACATGTTGCATTAACTTGGTTAATCCCCACATTTAAGGTTTCAGACATTCATTAATTAATGCAGCATATGACAATTAGTTGCAATTAATTAATCTCTTATTATTCCTGAGTAGTACCACTCAACCCTTATCGCTTATGCTTGAATCAATGATTCAGCCTGCAGGACTTAGCATAACGAACCTCGTGAGCTTCCCAAAAAATGTCACCATCCTGAAACGGATATGGCTATCTCAATTCGGCCTAAGGAAACCCCACTCAAACTTCCATCACCCAAGATGCAGATATATGAGTACATGTAAGACTCTCCACCATAGCATGTCAAAGTGACAGTCAACCCATGTGTGCCCCTCAACTTTCAATAGACGTTAGATCTTACCAAGTTACCGAGATCTTTACTCATTCATATGTCAAGTAGAATGATTCATCTCACTGTTGATCCTATCAATACATTGAGATGTCCAGTCACACAAAATAGTTAAGATAAACAACTTATGGACTTGCGTGCCGCAGCCTAAATCGACAGCCAAACCAAAAACTGTCTCAGTTGTGATAACTATTTATACCTCGTTAGGTCGAATTATCTATATGATCTTCTATGATCTCTTACACACCGTATGATCTCCCTATCGATGAGATAATTGGATGTGTTTGTTCACATTGTATGATTGTTAATTCAGACAGAAGTTGTTTATTGCAAGTCATTAATGATTACCAGTATATCAAAAATAATGTTTCCCAATATACCAATCATAATGCTTTTATGTATACAATTCCAACAATAAGGTACCGGTTGCTCCCAGAACCGAGCAGCGAGAAGCAGCACCACCGTATTGCAACAAATGCGGAGAGGGACATAACATAAAATGCCCCCAACTGGAGCTCAAGTGCTACAAATGTGGAGAAACTGGACACTTTGCCCGTCGGTGCACTTCTGGCCTTTAGAGGCCCACCAACCAACAATTGAAGGCAATTGATGAACAATTGGGCTTAGAAAAATTTGATCTTGAACCAATTGCTCCGACCAAATCTCTAGGTGAAACTTCTTCACGACCAGTTTCCTCTCTAGTGAGAGGGTCGGTGATGCTATTGAACTTTCTACGGTTTTGGATTCCATTTCCCTATATGATGGTAAAAATCATGGGGGAATCCAACCTGGAGTCTTCGAGCTTGAAGATGAAGAACCTGGCAGATCATGAAGACCTAACTGGCAAGTTAGGAACTGATGGTGCTGGAAGCCTGGAACTGAAGATCAACAAACTGATGACATCATCACACCAGTTCTTGAAGGGTCAAAAGCTGAGAATGCCGCAATCCACAAGAGGACCAGTTCTAAATCAAGAACCAGTTTTAGAAAGATAGATCGTGCTCGAAGACTTCCATCTAACATACGTGCGAGTCGCTGCAATGTCTTGCCAAGAGTCGTTCATCCAACCAATTGAAGTTAGTTCACAGACCTAAATGGTTGAGACGTCATTGAGAAGATGTTGTTCTATATGATGTTGCAAATCCAGTTCGAACAAGGTGGGGAAGTGCTTTACTCACTTGCTATATTTCCCAATCGGAGCTGACAAAGATTGGAGAAGCGCTACAATCATCGGACTGGATCAATGCAATGCAATGCAAGAAGAGCTGTCAGAGTTCACTCACAACAATGTCTGGTACTTGGTTGATAGACCTACACATCGTCCAGTGATAGGTACCAAGTGGGTCTTTAAGAACAAGCGGGATGAAGCCGACAACATAGTCAGAAACAAGACGAGACTTATTGCTAAGGGATATGCGCAATGCGAAGGCATTGATTACGATGAGACCTTCTCATGAGACCTGCTATTTATGAACTGCTCTCATAAGTTGTACAATCCTGCTCTTACTCATGGCTATCTGGTTGTGAACTCCTTCTTAGGATCAACTACTGGTGGTTCTTCTTTACGGCTAGCCAAAGTTGGCCTCCGTTGACAATTATTAGATAATTAAAGAAAATAGAATATTTTGTACTAGATATAAGCGGATACCAATATCCGATTTGAGTTGGATCGACTAACAAATTGTCCAATTCAAAACTTTTGTTTGCTTATCGTGTCGGTCTGATAATGATCCGAATTTGATAAACCTCAATCCATACCCATTATTATCATGCGGATTTGTATCATATTATCGTATTGGATAAAAAATTACTCCCTAATTGTCAATAACATATGATAAATTTTCCTAACAAACAAATCTTTGTGATACAATTTCCTAACAACAAAACCTCGTGATATATTTCTCTAACTTGTGAAAGATGATAATATATATCCCTAATATTCAAAGACAAGTCATTGCCACATGACATTTAATGGGTGAATCATCACTTAATTAACATCGTTAGTAACACATGAGAAGTTTTCCTAACAGAACTAAACTGGATGATATAATTCCTTAACAGCTTGTGATATAATTCCCTAATTTGTGAAATATGATGATATATTTCTATTTTCCCTAAAGATAGTTTAATTATCAATTTAATTTAAGCTCGAACGATTTATTATCTTTAGGGCCCAAAAGATGATTTCTCAATTTAGGAACTGAAAATTCCAAAAATTTCTCAATCTAAGACGTGAAGTATTATAGAATTCGTAATGCATGACCTCAATATTAGATCCTGAATTGAAAATTTAAGGATTTTTCATGTCTTGAATTTATAATTAAATTACATTTCAAATCACGAATCGATAAGTGTCTATAAAAAGACTATATTTTACTTTTGAATATTTAAATTGATTAATACTTTTTTTTGAATAAGTGTACATTAATCTTAAACTCACACACCCACTCCGTAATCCTATTACTTCTGCATATTGTGAATTCATGTCTTCCAAAATAACTTTACCATTGTAATTTTTCATTATGAACTCATGTTTCCTCATTGACTATAGTAAGATCGATCAATATTAAATTTTAATTCTCATGCATTTGTTTCATCTATTTCATTGCCATCTCAACTTTATTTTATATGATTGTAATATAAATGTTGACAAATCCACACGCAACTTGAGTTTTTCAAATCTTATACGCAATAAAAAGAAACACTTCTACTCCTCTGTATAGCATATCACAATAATTTCTTAAGAAATATTTTTAAATATAGTTATTTTAGTCAATTAACCTTAAGTCATAGGAAAAACCAACTACTAATATTGATGATTAAAAATTAAACTTCTTACACTTATTTGTAGTACTTTGAGACATTGTGTCACCACATAAATAAACTGTATGGCCTCTATAGTTAGTGGTGTTTGCACACTTGCCATTCACCCCTCTTTTTTCCTCAAACAATATATATAATAAGCTATTTCACTTTTATTTATTTTATTGAAACGACATATAATAATTCATTAGTGGACATTTCTAAAATAATATGTGAAGAATTTCGTAGTTTGATATTGTGAAGTACGAATATGCGAATATGTAAGTTTGACACACGGTTGTCAAACTTACTCGCATTGACAGGTTAATGTCAAACCTTATATGCTTACAACTTTGACTCTTAATTGTCAAAGTTTCGAATCTATTTGTTGTAACTAATTCCTATTTTATAGGAAACTTATATTTATCTGTTTAATGACATTTTTACAGGTCCTATTTATTAGGATTCGTATATATTATACCTATTATTTATGTCTTATTAATTATATACTTTATATTATTATTCTAGGTTGTTATTCTAGTTCCTAAATAATAGGGAGCACCTCTACATCTTTATCTAACCCCCACGTGTGTTAGTGGGAGTTCATTTTTGTTGTATGAACAGGTAAAGACGTGGAAGAAGACACGATCCATTGCCAAGTAGTGGAAGAAGTGCTCGTGTGTTCTAAGTTCTTTAAATAAGAGACGAAGAAGACTAGAGACTGAGAGTTTTAGAGGTTAGACACATCCATACGAGTTCTCTAGGCTGAATCATCTTTCTCCAATCTTTCATCAAGCGCACGAAGACTACAATCGAGTTGTGGAATCCATCTCCGGAGAGTGAATCCTACGGTGGAGGAACATTTGGGTTGTATCGTGTGTATTAGTGTTGGATTGTTTTCGTAGGAATTTTACTAAGGAGTGAACTTAGGAAAATTTCTATCTTGTTTAGTATTTTGTTCTTCACTTGTAAAAACCTTGTTTTGAAAAGTGAAAACTATTTGCCGTGTGGCTCTCGAGAGTTTATGATTTATAAACCTTCGAACAATTAATTCCACTGTGTCAAACTCTTTAGCTTCCGCGTGTGTTAAAATACTATGTTTTGCGTGTGTCAAACTTTCGTGTTTTACTATCTTTGACACCATTGTGTTAAACTTGGGCACTAAATTATATCAATTGGCGTCACGAGCCTCTACTTGACGGACTAAGTAGTTTCTTTCCTGAGTGCAGTTTTCACAATGGATATGTCGAGTGTGCCAGCCCGTCCCCCTGTGTTGGATTGCAATGGGACTAACTATAGCATGTGGAAAACCCGTATGCGAATATACATCAAAGCTCTTGATGAGAGAGCTTGAGCTGCATTGCTAGATGGATGGACATCTTCGAATGTGGAAATTCCAGATCCTGAAGATGCAACAAAGACTGTTACAATTCCAAAAGAAGAAGGCAAATGGTCAAATGAGGAATGGGTGTTGTCAAACTGCAATGCCAAAGCCCTTAATGCAATTTTTATGTCTGTTGATATTGGTTGTGCTAGGTTAATTTCAAGTTGCTTGGAAGCAAAAGAAGCCTGGCTTATACTTCAAGCCAAATGTGAAGGGTCAGCTAGTGTGCGAAAGACCAAAATGAGACTCCTCACTACCAAGTTTGAGAATCTCCGCATGGCTGAGGACTAAACCATCACCGAATACTTTGAAAAGATGGTGACCATGGAAAATGATGATCTCGCACTCGAAGAACCAATTAGCAATGAAAGACTTGTTAGCAAGATGCTTAGATCTCTACCTGAAAGATTCAATTACAAAATTTCAGCCATTGAAGAGGCCAAAGATTTGGAAAAATTGGAGATTGGTGAATTGGTAAGCATACTTACTACATTTAAAATGAATTTGAATGAACAAAAACAGGTTTACAGGGGCAAAAGTATTGCACTTCGTACTGGAAAACAACCAGTTGAAAGTGTGTCAAATCCATCAAAGTTTGACCTCGAAGTGTCAGACGATGAATTGCTAGATGAGGAACATCCAAATCTGGTGCTCCTGACTAAAAAGTTCAACAAATTCATGAGATCCATGAAGAAAGGAAAAGGCGATTACAACTCAAGGAGGTTCAAAACTACAACCTCCGTACCTTCAAGTGCTTCAAGTAACTCAACCACATCCTCACGTAAGAGTGATAAATACTCCAAAAATGGTATTAATCCTTTTTCAGAAAGTTCTACTTTTGATAATGTCAAGTGTCATGGGTGTTCTGGAATGGGTCATTTCGCTAATGAATGTCCAACTGTTCTAAGAAGAAAGAAGCTAAACTTTAACACCACCCTCAGTGATGACTCTGACACTGATGAGGATGAGGATGAGAAGGTTGCGTTATATGTTAGGATTGAAGAACTCAATGAAGATGACCTGATGGAGGTGGACAACATTGAAGAGTCCGAAAGCAAGGATGATGCAAGTGATCTCACTATCGTACCATGTGGTGACACCAGAAACTGGTATAATGCATCTAACTCTGATGTGTCAATGTCTGAGTGTGTGTCAGGTCAAAGAAATGAAGAAGAAGGAAACTTTGTCACTTCTCCAAAAGAGATGGACAAAGTGAGTGATCTTTATAACATTGTGGATAGAAGATGTGAGGAACAAAGTCACGAAATTGAAAGACTTAAAGAAGAGAACCAGTCCTTAAGAAGACAACTTATGAGGTTAGAAGTTCTTCTCACTCGGAGGGACAAAGATGTCAGACATCTGAAGGATAAGCTGAAGGAAGCTGATTCTGTCTTTGACAAAATCAACCGAGGACAAGACACTCTTGATGAGATCCTTGCCACTAAGACGTCTAATGGAAGTGGACTTGGGTATGAAGATCAAACGATTCCCAGTTCTAATCTTTTTTATCCTCAGAACATGATCAAATTTACAAAGGGGGAGTCTGACACCAGAGTGTCAAACGAGAAGGAAAAGTCAAAGAAGTATGTATGTCATTACTGTAACAAGGCCGGTCACATCAAGCAATTCTGCAGAAAAAGAATTGCGGATGAAAACCAGAAAACAGGTTCAAATTATTTTGTTGTGTATACTTCGTTAAAGACTAACATTGCAGGTACATGGTACTTTGACAGTGGCTGCTCCAGACATATGACAGGCGATCGATCATGTCTGTCAGACTACTCAGAAATCTGCGGTGGATCTGTTACATATGGAGGAAGAGCTAAAGGAAGAATTACAGGCAAAGGAACCCTGAATGTGCCAGACTTTCCAAAACATCAACATGTGTTGTATGTGGAAGGTCTAACTGCCAATCTGATCAGCATAAGTCAGCTGTGCGATGATGGGATGGTTGTCAAGTTCGACAAGGATGTTTGTGAGGTATACGATAAAACTAACAGGTGTGTTATGTTTGGCAGTCGATCCTCAGACAACTGCTATGAAGCTGAACAAGAAGGAAGATGCCTGGTGTCAAAGCTTGATGAAGCTGAACTGTGGCACCAGAAGATGGGACATGCAAGTACACATTGCATTCAGAAACTTCTTAAAGCTGATGCAGTCAAAGGAGTTCCAAACCTGAAGTTTAACCCTCACAAAGTTTGTGGTCCATGTACAAAAGGTAAACAGGTTCGTACATCTCATCCTGTCACTGATTCTGTTAACACAAGCACGTGTTTTGAATTACTTCACATGGATTTGATGGGACCTATTGAAGTTGAAAGTATAGGTCGGAAAAGATATGTTTTAGTGTGTACAGATGATTTCTCAAGATTCACGTGGGTGAAATTTCTAAGAGAAAAGTCTGAAGCCTTTGATCACTTCAAGAAGCTATACAAGAGATTCAAGAAACTCTATCACTCCAGTGTTATACGAATTCGAACAGACCATGGGAGAGAGTTTGAAAACGAAAGCTTCAACCAATTTTGTGAAAGAAAGGGTATCTCTCACGAGTTCTCAGCACCCAAGACACCACAGCAGAACGGAGTGGTGGAGAGAAAGAATCGAACACTTCAGGAAATGGTTCGAGTTATGTTAAACTCAAAGAAACTTTCCAAAAGGTTGTGGGCTGAAGTTGTAAACACTGCATGCCATCTGATTAACAGGGTTTATCTCCGGCCTGGAACAAAGACCACACCTTATGAGATTCTTAATGGTAAGAAACCCAACCTAAAATACTTACATGTCTTTGGTTGTCTGTGTTTTGTGTTGAACGACATGGATTATCTTACCAAACTGGACACAAGGAGCAGTAAAACCCTATTTCTTGGGTATGTTAGCAACAGCCGAGCCTATCGAGTCTACAACCTTGACACTCAAACAATCCAGGAGTCAGTAAATGTTGTGTTTGACGAAGCTGGCTCTCTGATTGAGAAGATCGATGAATTAGATGCATCTCATCTAATTGAAAGTTCTAAAGAACTGTCAACCACTGAAGAGTCACCTAGTGATCAACCTACCAGGAGTCAAACTTCACCAAGCTTTGACACAGATGAGCACTCTGACACCCCAGTGTCAAATCATGAAAGAAGGGATCCTCCTCTCAGAATAAGGAAGGATCATCCATCATCTCAGGTAATAGGAAGTGTGACAGAGGGAGTCCAAACAAGGAAGAAAGATCCTGTCAATTACAGAGAAATGGTTAGATCGGTGTGTTTGTCATCAAGGTTTAACCTCTTACACTCTGCTTGTTATTTATCCCTAACTGAACCCAAGAATGTCAAAGAAGCTCTTGCAGATGAATTCTGGATTAAGTCAATGCAAGAAGAACTCAGTCAATTTGAGTATAACGACGTCTGGGAGATAGTTCCAAGGCTGAATGACAAAAATGTTATTGGAACCAAGTGGATATTCAAAAACAAGACTGACGAAAAGGGAAATGTTGTGAGAAACAAGTCGAGATTAGTTTCTCAGGGGTATACGCAAGTTGAAAGCATTGACTTTGACGAAACATTTGCTCTTGTGGCAAGATTAGAGTCTATCCGTCTCCTGATAGCCATTGCGTGTGCTGCTGACTTCGCTCTTTATCAAATGGACGTTAAAAGCACCTTCCTGAATAGGATTCTAGAAGAGGAAGCTTATGTTGAGCAACCAAAAGGGTTTGAGGATTTGTCAAAGCTCGATCATGTCTACAAGCTCAAAAAGGCCCTCTACGGCTTAAAATAAGCCCCACGCGCATGGTATGCTAGGCTTACCGAATTTCTATTGGATTTAAGGTTTGTAAGAGGTAATGCTGATAAAACCCTCTTTGTCAAACATTTAGATAATGATTTTATTATTGCTCAAATTTACGTTGATGATATTGTTTTTGGTGCTTCTGATGTCAAACTTGTCGATGAATTTGTCACCAACATGTCAAACATGTTTCAAATGAGCATGGTAGGCAAATTAAATTATTTTTTAGGTTTACAGATTATGCAACGTAAAGATGGAGTCGTTATATCTCAGTCTAAGTATGCTTTAGGGATTGTTAAGAGATTTGTATTAGATAGTGCTAAACATATGAAAACTCCCATGAGTATTAGTGATAAATTATGTAGAGACAGTTCTGGTGTCAAAGGCGAACCAACTCTTTATCTTAGCATGATAGGAAGTCTCATATATTTGTCTGCTAGTCGTCCAGATATTTTGTTTAGTGTTGGTGTATGTGCTAGGTACCAGTCTGACCCCAAGGAGTCACACTTAAAAGCTGTTAAAAGGATGATTTGATATATCTCTGGCACTCCTAATTTGGGACTTTGGTATACAAAACAGTCTGGCACTAACATTATAGGATATAGTGATGCAGACTGGGCAGGTGACGTGGACGATAGGAAAAGCACAAATGGTGGAGGTTTTCTTATAGGTGCAAACTTGGTGTCATTGTCAAACAAGAAACAGAATTGCATCTCACTATCTACGGCTGAAGCTGAATATATCTCAGCAGCCAGTGGATGCACTCAACTACTTTGGATAAGACAGATGTTAGAAGACTATGGTTTGCCTACTAAAACTCTGACTCTCTTGTGTGATAATGCTAGTGCGATAGAAATTGCTAAAAATCCTGTCCAACACTCTCGCACAAAGCACATTGACATAAGACACCACTTTATACGTGATTTGGTTGAAAAAGGTTTAATTACTTTAAAGTTTGTCTCAATGAAAGAACAAATAGCAGATATATTTACTAAAGCTCTTGACTTTGAGATATTCTCATATTTGAGAAAATCTCTAGGCATGTGTAACCCCCCTGCCTAATGGTTTGAATATATGTGACTGCCTGCCAATCTTTGACACTGTGTTGTTAAAGTTTGTTCTTTTTGTCGATTAGTTATTTTCATGTTATAAAACTGAGAGATACAAGAGTGACATCTCAAAGTTATAAAACATGGTGATTGTGATCTATTTATTTTTCAAATTAACTGGACAGAATGTTGTTAGAACTCTGACCATGTGGAATCAAATTTTATTTGTGAAATGAATGGGTAATTTCTTTTGTATCTCATTTAGTACTAAAGATTGGACGTGATTAGGCACACAATCTTTGTGGAAGGATTAATGAGATTGTTTGTATCGACACTTTATAACTTTTACACCTCAGTATCAAACTTGGTAGCAATCATCATACTTTAAATCTTTTCGAGCTTAATTTGTTTTCTTCTGCAAGTTTGTTTTTAGTTGTTGCGAATTTTAAGGTTTTTAAATTTTAATTTTAACCTAATCCGATTTAATTTGATATTTACCTAAGTTTTAGGAGTTTGCTTTTTTTTATATATTTTTGCATTATCCTTGATTTCAATTTAAATCCCCCTATTTTCGATATTTTTGTTATGTTTGTTACTCAAATTACACACCTCACCCCCTACTTAAGTGTTTTGTTGCAGCTACTTGTCACATCAATCACTCACGCCTCTCAAAGCACTCCCATCACCACAAACCGTTCAACTCCACTCTCTCTCCCACATCTCCCACAACCCCCTCACATCCTCTCTCTCCCTCTCTCTGAACCTCCTCGTCTTTCTCTCAAAACCACCATGGCCGATAAAGAAATTCAGGACCTCCTCGCCAAAACCCTTGCCTCACCTGACGGAGCCAAGATACTCCAACGCCTTCTCGAAAGCCAAATGGAGAAAGCATCTCAAACTTCAACCTCTCAACCCGCCATTGAAGGCACCTCACACCCTCTTACCTCTGAAACCGCTACTACACCTCCGACCATCTCTGACATCACACCTCCGACCACCTCTGATATCACACCACCACCTACTTCCACCGAACCCACTCCTAAAATCATTACCGAACCTTCAACCTCTCACCCTACTGAGCCACAGGCGAAAGAACCTACCGCAGCCTCTCACTCCTCTCCATCAAAATCTGAAAACCCTAACCCTCTTTCCGAGCCATCAATTGAGGAGTCAGACAAGGCATTTGACGAAGAAACAAAGCAAATCTTGCAGGAACCCTTCCTCCAACCTGATTCCTCCGCTCTGCCCTCTAAGTCCTTTGAAGATCTACCTCTATCCGCTGTTGGAGAAAATCCATCAGAGATCCTACATGAGCCACCACTTCGCTATGCTCTCCCTGGCCAAAATGGTTTCCCCATCGATGCTGAAGAACCGGGGAATCTGAAACTTATCTCTGACGTTGTCCAACAACTCGAGGGAAAGATGCCTAAACGAATATCCGAAAGGATTTTCCAAGAAACTGTGAAAAAGGAGTACAAAAAACATGCTGCCACCTGCCGGAAGAAAGTGAAGCCAAGGAGGTTTCAAAGAAGTCTGACTGACACCCCACATGTCTTCACCAAGGATGACGATCTGCCAGAGCAGTCCCAAAAGTCTGACACCTTCATGTCAGACTTCGAGTCTGGTGATCAAGACAACTGTGACGATGAGGATTTCCAGGTGGACCCTCAAGCAACCGAACAATCCGAGGAACATGTCGATTCCAGTGAAGAACAGCCAGAAAAGAAGAAAAAGAAGTCTGAAGCAGCTACCTCGGTCAAGAAGCCCAAGCCAAAGCCGAAAAAATCAGTGTCAAAGTCAACCAAACGCCCAGCAAAATCCGATTCCCCTGAACGATCTGAAGTCAAACGCTCAAAGAAGCCCAAGGTTGAGCAATCTGAGTCCATGGAGCCCACACCACCGAAAGGGAAAGGTACTCAGTCCTCCTCTGATGATGATAATTCTGCTTATGATGCTAGCCGGTCATACTCTGTCAAGTATTATCACTGCTATGCTAAAACACTTAAAGTGCTTTATTCTAAGAGGGAGTTCAAAATGGAGAAAGTGATGGATACTGCTATGTTTTCTAAGTTTGGGTTAGACATTCTGCTTAAGAGAAGGGGTCTCCTTAACACTGCCACTGAATTTTATGCCTTTAGCCCGTCTTTGGTTTTAGAATTTTTTGCCAATCTGTTAAAGGATGAAGTCTTTCAGACTGGGAAACCAAAATTTGGGAAGTCGTTTGTTCGGGGGAAAATTATTAAGTTTGATCCTGATACCATTAACACTTTCCTGGGGTTATAGTCTGTCAAAATAGAAGGGTTGTCAAAGTCTGCAGAAAATGAAATGGCTGTTGAACTCACGGGTGGAAAGACAAAGACATGGGTGACCAAGCTTCCTGTCTCTTCTTTGACATGGAAGTACGTTGCCCTGTTCAAGATCAATGTTCACAAATGGATGCCAAACAAGAACCTTTCGGTGCTTTCAAAGGAGCAAGCAGAGTTCCTCTACAGAGTGGGCTATGGTCTTCCTTTCAACTTTGGCCAAGTTGTTTTCACTAACATCTTTCGTGCAGTTACCAAAGCCGATTCCACCTACCTGCCACATCCTTGCCTTCTCCATGCGCTGATTTTATCTCAAGGGGTCACTCCGTTGGATGAAGATTTGCAGTCTGATCCCATCCCCCTAGTCTTCGAGCAATCTCTGACTAGGAAAGGTGATACCAGGATCAAAGACCTGCCATATACTCTGAGTGATGTTTCAGAGGACGAAGAAGTGGATGCTAGCTCTTCCAAGATCAAACAGGCCAAGAGTCTCCTCAAACAGGACTTAAAGCTACTTCAGGATCTGGAGTAAGCTTTCCAACCTGCTTTCATTCAGGGGGAGAGGTGGTGCTAGAGATGGAAGATGGTGGAAGATGGCTAAAGAAGATCTCCGGACCCCCTTTGACTCTGATCCCTGCTGGTTTTTTATGATTCTGTTTTCAAAAACAATTTGCTATGTTTTTAATGTTTCTTTGTTTTTTTGTGGCGGAATACTTTATAATTCAGGGGGAGTATTATGCGAACCCTGTAATCATTTTAATTTGCTTATGCAATGGTTCCTTTTGCTTATGGTTGATCCATTATTTGGTACTTTTATTATGGTTGCACCATATTTTTTTATGGCAATGAATGCTATTTTGTTATGGATGATCCATATGGAATGAAAACAGGTCGGATAAGCTTAAGGGGGAGATTGTGAAGTACGAATATGCGAATATGTAAGTTTGATACACGGTTGTCAAACTTACTCGCATTGACAGGTTAATGTCAAACCTTATATGCTTACAACTTTGACTCTTAATTATCAAAGTTCCGAATCTGTTTGTTGCAACTAATTCCTATTTTATAGGAAACTTATATTTATCTGTTTAATGACGTTTTTACAGGTCCTATTTATTAGGATTCGTATATATTATGCCTATTATTTATGTCTTATTAATTATATACTTTATATTAT
The DNA here is from genome assembly GCA_026898455.1 of Plectranthus barbatus. Taxonomy (NCBI): domain Eukaryota; kingdom Viridiplantae; phylum Streptophyta; class Magnoliopsida; order Lamiales; family Lamiaceae; genus Plectranthus; species Plectranthus barbatus. The sequence continues at coordinate 113,395 of JAPKLW010000309.1, forward strand.
TATTCTAGGTTGTTATTCTAGTTCCTAAATAATAGGGAGCACCTCTACATCTTTATCTAACCCCCACGTGAGTTAGTGGGAGTTCATTTTTGTTGTATGAACAGGTAAAGACGTGGAAGAAGACACGATCCATTGCCAAGTAGTGGAAGAAGTGCTCGTGTGTTCCAAGTTCTTTAAATAAGAGACGAAGAAGACTAGAGACTGAGAGTTTTAGAGGTTAGACACATCCATACGAGTTCTCTAGGTTGAATCGTCTTTCTCCAATCTTTCATCAAGCGCACGAAGACTACAATCGAGTTGTGGAATCCATCTTCGGAGAGTGAATCCTACGGTGGAGGAACATTTGGGTTGTATCGTGTGTATTAGTGTTGGATTGTTTTCGTAGGAATTTTACTAAGGAGTGAACTTAGGAAAATTTCTATCTTGTTTAGTATTTTGTTCTTCACTTGTAAAAACCTTGTTTTGAAAAGTGAAAACTATTTGCCGTGTGGCTCTCGAGAGTTTATGATTTATAAACCTTCGAACAATTAATTCCACTGTGTCAAACTCTTTAGCTATCGCGTGTGTTAAAATGCTCTGTTTTGCGTGTGTCAAACTTTCGTGTTTTACTATCTTTGACACCATTGTGTTAAACTCGGGCACTAAATTATATCAGATGTATTAATATTATTTTAATAATTTTTTAGTTTGCACTATAATATGCATTTTAATGATTTTTGAATTTTATAATATTGTTTGATACATTCAAATTTTTGTAGTGATAGTTTTGTATCCTAATATTTTCATATTTTATTTTACTATATGTTATATCTCAATATACTAATATTATTTTAACTTTGTTTCAGTTATATTTATTTTTATTTTATTTTTTAGATTCTTACGGTCTTAATATTTTCTACTTTTATCAAGTAAAAAGGATGATTTGTCCTTTTATACAATTGTAGTTTGGGAAGGTCTCAGGTTTGGCACGCCTAAACGGTTTAGACGGGTTTAATCCATTAACCCAACCTAAATCCATCTAATATACCCTAATTGAGGATTAATAAACCCTATTTGGGATGGGTGAACCCATTTGGGTATGGATAAACCCACCTAAACCGTTTAGGTGTGCCAAACGCAAGTTTTTGCCTTGTAGTTTCTTTTGCTTCAAATTCAAATTAATTAATAAAAATCCAACTCATTGAATACTGATAGTCTAGAGATTATTACTCATACTCTTGAGTATATTTGAATTTGTTATATTTATCGTAATTATTAAAAATTATTTTACGATATTTATAATTATTTTATATGCTATTTTAGTTTTATTCTATTTTGTTAACTTATTATAAATTGAAAACAAATTTATTTCAATGATCCTAATTGTGGTAGTAATAAATATTGTACTTATAACAATAATTTAATAGTTAATGAATTTGATTAATTCATTTTTAAAATATAATAGATGCATATATTTTTTTGATTGATTTTTATTAAAAAAATTTGCATATTTAATTGAAAAAAAAAATAGTAAAAAGTGTTTACATTGAAATAAAAAGGAATAAATTTTTTTGGGATATCTTTTACAAGTTACCTTTATTTAATAATTTCCATTAAATATTTTAAAAACTGATTATATTAGACTATAAGTAGTGGTATGCGTATCAAACTATTTATTAAAATAAAATTATAATATTAATTGCATTTATTTATTATATAATTATTTTTTCATTGTACAAAATTATTAATACGATAATATATAATTTAAAAATTCAATCATTAATATCCCTTATTTTTAGGAATATCATAACTTTATGTAATAGAAATTTTCATATACAAAATTCAATTTTGTCTTAATATAGATATAAATGATTATTACATTAACTATATTTTAACATCAACAGTATTTTACATATATATCCACCGATTTTGTTTTAATATATATATATAGATTTACTAAATAATCCTGCGATTCAATGGAAACCAGTCCGATTAACATTTCTATTCATTCTTATAAAATCTTCTTTTATATTTTTATTTTAACAATTAAAAAACCTTAAAATTAGAAACAACTAGAAAAAACATGAATGTGTTAATTTTGGTTATGCTGTAGCTATGTTGGAGCATAATATTGGAGAGAAAATATTTGATATATTTGATTGGTTCAATATGATTCCATTTTATCTCTTTTATCTAAATATGTGGATCGATGAAATTATAAGCGATTCAGACTATAATACTTGAGATACATAAATCTTGTTAAGAGTCATATGATTAAATCTAGGTAATTAGATATACATGAATTCATGTGGCACTTAATGCATGAATGTAAAGATGCATGGATCATAGTCAACATGATGTTTAGGTTTCTGAGGTTATAGGGCAGCTATGGTTGATGGCTGATGATTGCAGGCATAGGCTAGTTGTAGGCAACTTCCTATGAAAGTTGTGTGCTGAGAAATGAAGATTTGAGCTCGAAAATCCTATATAGAAACTGATATGGGTGGAGGAAAAGAAGCAGAATAAATTGGATAAAGATGATTTCATGGATCTGAATTGTGTAGTCAGGCTCAGGTGCTGAACAAGCTAATAGTAACTCCATCAAAGCTAATATACAGATGAGGATTAAAAAGAAACTCCATCAAAGTTAAAAGGCAACAATCAATCAATCAATCAAGTCTTTACTCATCAAATGCATGCAGGTGTTTGACAAAGAAAATATACCAACAATAACTCGGTTTCTGCAACTAATCTGACAATGATGTGTGCATATCCAAATTAAAACGCCTTTTCTTGAATTCTGGTTCAACCACCCAGGTCTCGGCTTCTCCCTCTTCTTCCAAGTCTTCTGATTCAGAAACATGTTGAGGATCTTTTGCAGGTGGGGGATGGCTGTGATGGCCTTTGTATACTGTCTCAGTAATCTGACCGTTTTGAGCGCGCTCAACTCGCTTCAGGGCAGGGCAATCTGCATGTATGCATTTGTAATAGGTAAGAGGATATGGACAGCTCTTCACCCGCTTCTGCAGATACATCTCCCAATTGTATCCATCATTTGCAGGTTCCTCGTATGCGAAGTTGTTCGCTTTCAGATTTAGGGGAGGAAGCTTAGTTGACAGCGACGAAGCAGGCGGCTGTGGCTTTTCAGATTGGAGGCGTTGACCCTATTCATAAGCATACAAGTTTTTTTATGAACAAGAAAAGAGTTGTTAAAAAAGAAACCATGAATTCTTGAGTCAAGAAACATGGCGATCAAGAGCTCATGGATGGATCATCCTCGCATTCACATTCACTTTTTCTCATCAAATTTAAACAATCAAGCTAAACAAGCGGAATAGAAACAGAACCTGCGAATTGAGAAACAGAATCGCCGGCTGCCGCGGAACCAAGAACTCAGCCGGCCTTTTCTGCTGAAACGTAGACTCAGTGCCCGCCGCTGGCTGATCCCTCACGATCGGTGGTGCCGCAGGCCTTGACGGTGGCGGTAGTGATGGGGATTCATTTTCAGCCATTGAGTTTGATTCGTTCTATGACTTTGTGTCAACCTTCGAGAAGAAAGAAAGAAAGAGAGAGAGAGAATTTGCAGCTGCTAAACAGACTAGAGAGAGAAAGAGGGAGAGCAGTTTCTGATGAATGCAGTTATATGAGAATTCATCGCTCTGGTTTTTCAAATTGAAGTTTCTATCTTTCTGTTTTATAATTTGGGTTTTCGATAAATTGAAAAACTCAACCTCCGTCTAGTTATTTTTATTTATGCATGTGAATCTGTTAAGTATTTCATGTTATCTAATTCAAATCATTATTTTGTGAATCTATTCGTATTAATTACTTCCCGAAAAACCGAAGATTCCTTCCAACTTCAAGGATTGCAAGATATGAATGAATCTTTTGTGAGATATGTATTTTGTGAAATATTTTAACTTATCTCGTTCAGATCCATTTAATATTAAGAGCATTCGTTTTCAATATGTTTATATTGAGCGCATTTCATTCACAAAGTGCATTCCAAATACAAATTAAATACTATATATTTCATATATGTAAATGATGTATTTATAAAATATAATTCACTATATATATTTAAATACATTATTTATACAAATATAGTGCAACGTTTCAAAAAATTGTGAGATCATCTAGTACAAATTTTTTACTTTGATTATATATGATGATGAATCTGGTTACAAAATGGAACATATTTATGTTAAATTAAAGATGAGTTGGTCTCTTGAGAGACAGTCTCATTATTTTTTTATTATGAGATGGATTTTAATATATTATTTTAATAAGATAAATATATCATTTCATTTTTTAATACTGCAAAAGATTCCATTATTTACAACAAAGAAATACATTGTTTGCAATAAAAAATACATTATTTCAATGAATTAAAATAAATCATTAAATTCCTCTCACAATAAAAATAATGAGATCGTCTCATATAAGAATTTGCTATTAAAGATATAACAATAGATAAATTGAGATCAAATGCGAATGTAATGAGATGATTAAATAAGAATCAGCAAAATTAGAAATAGATTTCAAATACCATTTTGGAGTGTTGGATGATTGAGATTTTGATTTATAGATGCAAGGATAATTTCTTGATTTTTGTCATCATTGAACAAATATTTAATTAAACTTTTATTTTATGGGAACTAAAAAAACACTAGGAACGTGAATTTCTTTATTACAGTTTTACTCCAAACAACATACTTCCTCCATCCCAATTTATGTAATATCCCGAATTCAATTAAGCTAATTAGTGCTTAATTAAATTAAATAGATGAATATTAATTATGCAAATTTATTATTTGTTTGCTTTTGAGACGAAATTAAACACTCTATGAGATACGAGAGTCAAGATATCGATTATATTATACCAGTGGGTTCGTTTCGAGAAAACATAAGTGACCGTGAAGTCACAATTTCCAAAGGAAAACGAGTGCAACGAATTAGTAATTGAGAATAATAATATCACATTTAAATTCATAACTTGCACTCGGGAGGTCCATTTCTTAAACCGAGCTAGGGAATGCTTTGGTTTAAAATATGAAATAATACAAAACGATCAGTATAACTTTCTGAGACCCGAGTGGTGTTTAATTAATTATTGAATTTTGAAAAATCGGACGATATTTATATCTCCAAAAATTAGGAAAATTATATGAACGAGACGGATTTATTAAATAGAATATTTCCGCATAATTGCATGTTTAATCGAGAGAATGTAACTCGAATTATAAATTCGAGAAAACGAATTATCAGAGAAAATTATACCCGAGTTGAGGTGGTAGGGGAGATTTCTTCAATGGGAAGAATTCTCCACGTATGTCATGTATGTGCATGGTTTTAATTGGCAAAATGGGGCGGTGGATAATTAGTGAGGCGGTGAGAATTTGTTGGAATGAATCAAAACAATAATTATTGTAAGAAAATTCATTTTCATTCCTATCTACAAGCACACGCACGCACCACCACCACCGTACGCCTCTTCACGGTACACCATCTTCCTCAATCTTTCCGACCGCCACAGACCACTGCCAGAGACGCCATCACAACCATCGTGAAGCTTGTTCTTCAAGGATTCTAAGAAGCTAAGGCACGCGTGATATCGTTGGGTATCAAGGGAGATACAAGCCGAGGAAGGTACTCGAATTATCGTAAAAGTTTGCGTCGGCATGAGATTCGGCATTTGAGCCGATGAAACTGTATTTGGTTGAAATATTCATGTTCCTTACGTTGTAGGGATAGTTCGACTCACTATTTTTCTGGCCAGTTTTCTCGTGTTTTCGAACGTTTGAAGCATGTTTTTATGTTCTTTGATGATTTAGGAGCATGGTAGTGTGATTTTTCAAGCTTGGTTATATGTATTTTGCGAGAAAATCAGAGTTGCAGGTCGTGGAATCACGCACGTCGGAGAAGACGACGAGTGTCGACCGACACACTTGTGTGTCGATTGACACACGCCTCCAATTGACATGAAGGCGTGTCGATCGACACACACATGTCGATCGACATGTGTTGTGTTGATCGACACGGGGTTGTCGATTGTGTGTGTCGAGCATGCTGCGTTGAGTCGAATTAGGGAGCATTGACTGAGGCATGTCGACCGATGTGAGTTGAGTGTCGGTCGACATGGCTGTGTCGACCGACACAGTAAGCATGTCGGTTGACATAGCGATTCAAAAAGGAGGAAAATTGTTCGTTATCTGATTTTGATCCGACTCGAATTGTGTTTGATGCCTAAGTTTATTATATGATTGTCCAAGCATGCTTTAAGCTTGATTAAATGTTGGTTTATGAAATCGAGAGTTAGATTTGAATTAATTCGATTAAAGCAAGTGTTGAAACATGATTAAGTGTTGAATTTTCAAGTGTGAAGTAGAAGCATGTTGATAGTTGACAGTTGTCAGTTAGAAATTAGTCCTAGATCCTGATTTTGTCAAGTATTATCAGTATAACTGATAAAGATACTTAGACCAATCCATCCTAATGGATTGCTTGTGTGTAATTATTGAAGGGGAATATAGAGATAAAGGAAAATCAGCTCAACTGCGCGATTAACAAGAGTGTCTTTACTTCCATAAGCATAACACAAGTGGGAATTATTTTTCAGTAAAATAAAATGATTTCCGAGCTTATTGCTCAGTTTCTAAAATGGGTGTGAAAAAGCTTTGTTTTGAATTGATTGTTATGCATAACTATTTTGTGTTATCATATATGTACCTCTGTCAGTAAAGGCTGATAGAGAGATTATTTAATGAGAATGAACCAGGAACTTACTGTGCTAATCTCATTAAAAGAAAGATATACGTCTTATTCAGAGCACTTGACGGTGCGAATAGGTAGTTCAGCTGACGTGCTGATACTTAAGGGTAGAGATAAGGATGGATTCTAAAATCGATCGGGTCTCAAGGTATTATACTGAGATTTGTGCACTAATTGATGATAGTGGGTTGAGTGGCTTGTCCATTCCCATCTATTCATCGTAACGTGGAAGTGGACCAGCTTCCCGTTATACAACGGTAAACAGATACGTTAACATGTTAGATAGCTGGCCAGCAAATAAAATATTTTAGGTAACACGGTTTCTTTCAATAAAACCACGTGCTTACTTGTGTGAGTTGCATAGCATTCATATATAAATTGTATGTTTTCGGACATGTTTTCACGGGGTACAATTGTACTCAGCCCCTCGTATTATTTTGAAAATACGCAGGTTAAGCAGCAAGGATGGAAGGGCGGGGTGTAAATGGCGAAGCAGGATTTGTATAGATTTTGAAGATCCTGAGATATGCATCCTCATATGCATATATCCACTGCGCTGCACACACTGCTGCTCCACGCTCTGAAAAAATTCTTTCTTTCCCATGTTTGAATATTTAAAGAACAAATGTTTAACTCTTATCTTTTGCTGTTTCTAAATGATGTATGTTATTTCTAAATTTTCGTATCAAAGTTTTTAAAATCTTCTGCTGATTAATTGTTGAAAATATTTAAAAATCGTTGACCACGGCTGTAGCGCGCCCCAAAATTGGGAAAGTCAGTTGGGGGCGTTACAATTTAATTGTCCATTTTCCTTTTTTGTTTCTCCCACTTCATTAGTCTCATTACTAAAAATGGTAATTATTTCACTCTCAACAATAAAATATTAATTTCACTCAATTCATTCTACACTCACAGTCCTTAGTTATTGTGCCCGGTCAAACCGGGACAGACGGAGGGAATATTTAAGTTGAATTCCAAAATCACACACATTACTTGGATTTTTGTTGATGATTTATTCCTTGATTTTAAAAGATTCAATTTTCTTATTTAATTTGGATAGAAACATAGTCTAATTAGGAATACATAGATATATCCTAAATTATCTTATTTTACCTTGTTTATCTATCCTAGTTTTCTTATAAGTAGGAGTAGTAGATTTCATTATTTAGAGAGTAGAATTTAATTCAATTTTTCATAGATTTTTGTAACAACTGTTTACAAGAAATAAAACTCTAAAATTCCTTCATATTTTCTTTTCTTCTTTCTTTTCATGTTTTCCATCGATTGTTTATGATTTTTGGATCAAGAGGGCGAACATGTGGTATCTAGAGCCAATGTTGAATGTAAAAATCATTAGTTGGGAAAATATGACATTGGTAGCAGCAGATGCGGAGCATGCACAACAGTTGAGCGGTTCGTTCGTGTAACCTCAGTTGACACACACGAACTACACCGGTTGGGTGATTTGTTTGCAGACCATGATGGAAGATCAAGAAGTCTAGGAAGCAGTCGAACCAGTTGAGGGCGCATAGGTGGACGCTCGGCTCGACAAGAAGGCAAGATCGCACCTCTTGTTGGCGCTTCCAGAAGATCTTCTCATGTAGCTTGCTAGAAAGAATACATCAAATGAAGTTTGGTATTGCCTTAAGATGAGATTTGTAAGGGCAGATTGAGTGCAGAACGCAAGGTTACAAACATTGAAGAGTGAGTTTGATTTGATGTATATGAAGGACAGTGATTCGCTCGATCAATATGCAGATCGACTCACTACAATGTCTATGGCGTACTCAAGCATTGGAGGAACCCTCAATGATTCGACGTTAGTGAAGAAGCTATTCGACACAGTACCAAAAAGGTTCATCAGTGTGGTGGTCGGCATCGAACAGTTCTTTAATCTCGAAGAGCTCGCCTTCGAATATGCGGTTAGAAGGCTCAAAGCTTTCGAGGAGTGCTCGCACAAGACGAGTGCGGACACAGGGAGGAAAGAAGATCAAGTTCTTCTCACTCAGGCGGAGTGGGAAGCACAATCCAGAAGAGACGACAGGGAGTCGATATCTTCTCAGTCAAAAAGGATTCCCACAGGGGGTGGCGACTGCGGTTGTGGAGATAAAACTCGAGGCAGAGGTCAAGCAGAGGGAGTCGAGGAGCTCCTCAAGATAAAAGTCACATTCAGTGTAACAATTGTAATGAGATGGGACACTACTCAACAAAATGTCAAGCGGCAAGGAAGAATGAGAAAGCTCACCTCGTCTAAATTAATAATATCGAGCCAGCTCTACTTATGGCAGTTTCAGAAGAGAAGTCAAAGCAGCTTGAGATAATCGATGATATTTGGTTCTTGGACAATAGTGGTTCTTGGACAATGGATCCAATAATCATATGACTGGAGATAAAGGAAAGTTCTTCGAGTTGGACAAAGGAGTAAGCAAAATTTTATGTTTTGAAGATGGTGGCCAGTCTTGTGAAGTGTTCGAGGAGGTCAATCACTAGCAAGTTGGTTTACCAACGACCTAGTTCGAGAGAGGCTTAACAGGGGAGCAGGTTGCTATGGTTGAACTGAAGTTGGCTGTCTCGATTACTCTGCAATTCGAACCAATTGTTGAAAGAGTAGATCGAAGTAATTGTCTACCCACTACGTGGTCAGGAGGACACTTTAAGAGTGATAAAGTGCCAGTTCAATTCAAAAAATTGAGTAAAACTATGGTAGAATCTCCTCGAGTCGATCTCAATGAGAAGTTCAAGGAAGCATTTTTAGTGGAGGTGGAGGAGTCGTCTTGCTACAATGAGGAAGTCGGACATCTAGAATGGGAAGAAACAATGACAAAAAAAATCAAAACCATTGAGAATAACGAGACTTGGTCGCTCGTATCACTACTAGTCAGACACTAGGAAATTGGGCTGAAATGGGTATTCAAGTTGAATAAGAACTCAATAGAAGAAGTAATCAAATACAATGCTTGTTTGGTTGCGAAGGGCTATGTGCAACAACAAGGCATTGACTTTGATGAAGTTTTCACACCAATTGCTCAAACGGAGACAATTCGAGTCGTCCTTGTCTTAGCGGCTAATCGAGTATGGCAAGCACACCATATTGATGTCAAGACAGCCTTTCTGAATTGGGAGCTCGAAGATGAGGTGTACGTGACTCAACTAGGGGGGTTCAAGATCACAGGGAAGGAGCAAATGGTGTTGAAGTTAAAGAAGGCATTGTATGGCCTTCGTCAAGTGCTCGGAGCTTGGAATCTGATTCGAAGTCTGAAACATATAGGTTTCACAAGATGTACGCAAGAGCAAGCAATGTACACAAAAGGTAGCACTGACTCGAGATTGATAGTTGGTGTTTATGTGGATGATTTGATTGTGACAGGTGAAGATCTGAAGGTAGTCGGAATCTTCAAGAAGCAGATGATGAGGGAGTTTGAGATGGGTGATCTCGTGTTGCTATCGTTCTACCTAGGAATTAAGGTGACTCAGTTCGAGGGAGGTATTTCGATCAAGAAGGAAATTTATGCAAACAAAAATGCTGACCCGTTTTTGGGATGCTTCATTTTAACTCTACCAGAATACTAATGGAGCCGATGGCTCCACCCCACAAAGTGTTGGTAATTCGGGTACCTTGTGGTAAATTCCCGGTGTGAAATATTTAATTTCGTCATAATTAAATATTACCAACATAATCTACGCGAAGAGTAGATGATCATGGTATATTTGTTTTCTCAAATCCGAATTTCGGTGAGTGAGAAATGAGTCCACGAAGTAACACGGTTGGTGGGTTATTACACAAGTGAGATGTAATAAACGAAGTGTCCCACAATGATAGATTAAATTAATTACTCTATATTTTGAGGTGTGTAAACACGTGTTGCAATTGAGTGTGGATAATTACCACATTTTGCACATGTCTATTACATTCAAAAATTGTAACGGCTCCATTGATGGCGTCGGTTACCGTGTCTCATGCCTTGTAACGGTCCAGCCTTGATGGTTGAGATAGGCTCCCCTTGGGTGGACATGTCTATAAATAGACATGCATCATGTTGTCTCCTGTCCCCGGTTCCCAAACATCAGACAACTCACGTAGCCAGAGATACTGCAACATTTCCCTCATATTGCTGCATCTTTTTTGTTGTTCTTCTGCAACTCAGTTTTGCCTCTATTCAGTTCGCCGGAGCCTTTGCGATTTGCGGTGCTGCCTCGTGAAGGACGAAACCGTTTTACCTTTGGGGACAAACCGTCGTTAGACGAGCACTACGTCGGCGAATTTATCTTGCGGGAAGAGGGCTTCCTCGACTCGGCTGGGAGTTATCCCGTTTTATTTTTCTTTTATTTATTTTATTTCTTTATATCTTAATTATTCGCGTACTAGTAGTACCTGCAGATATAGTTGTAAAAACTTGCTGTAATAGACATAATTAATTGCAGTGTTTTCAGTTCTTCTTTACAGATCTTGGAACCAACAATCGCAACACAACTTTTACTACTTCTCAAGATCAAAGATGGCTGATCACACTCTCAATGGTGGTGGTGGAAGCAACTCCAACAATGGTCCTAAGCTCTCTCCATATGCCCAAGCCGAATGATTGAACCCTCCAACAATCGATGATTGTTTTGATATTTAATCTATCGTTGATTATTACTCTTTGTATATTTGTGGAAAAATATATTTATTTTTGACATGTTCCTTGTGTAGGATGATGTCAATGTTGTGGAATTGAAGGGGCAACAAGTGCTCCACTCATGTTCAAGATTGAATTTGGGGCTTGTGTGTGTTCTTCCAATGTCTCTTGCAATCGTGCAATTGTGGGAACTGGAATGATGAGTCCATCATCTCCCCAAAGTTTAAAATGATGAATGGAGAAGGTGGATATTGGAGGAAGAGAAGTTGTAATTATTTTGTTTTTATTTCCCTCAATGTTGTCAAAATTTTTATTTTGATAGTTTGGTAGATTCATAGTGAATGATCTATTGTAATGTAACTCCAAACACTATGAAAGAAAGGAAAAAAATTGTTGGCACGAGATATATGTCGTGGCCGTGTACCTTGAGTACAAAATGGTAGACTCTCGGTCGGTCATGAAACAAGTGCATTATGCATTGTGTTTATGTCGAAGGGATGGTCTTACCGGATGAGTTCACCATTGTGGTGATGATTGAATCCTTCGTGGTAGGATTTCAAGAGCAAACTTTTGCATTAAGCATATGTTTGACTCTTGAGGGTGTTATTGTCAAACTTGAAATTGAAGAGGACAATAAGAATGGTAATCCTAAATTCTTGATTGAATAGGATGCTAAAGCCAATCGAAAGGTGGATCCTAAGCCGAGTGCTATGGATGCCAAGGCTAATTTGATGGAACGTGTTGGTCCATCAAATAAAAGGAAAAGACCCAACTCGTTGAACAAGGGGATTGTGATTCAAGAACCTAAGTTCAAGGGTGTTTGCTACAATTGTGGCAAAAGTGGGCATATGGCGAATCAATGCGAAAAGCCTAAGTATAAAGGCAAAGCAAAGATGGATGCCAATCATGTTGAACCCAATAGTAATTGGGATGATGACTTGTGTGCCTAGGTAGAGGTTATCTCAAGTTGAATGTAATGGCACGGCGCCTAGCCGAAAAGGAAATCAATAAAGTTGAATTTACTTCTTCTTATTTGATTGAGTGCTCTTCTTTGTGGCATGTAAGATTGTGACGTGTAAATCTTAATGCAATAAAGAGTTTAGTAAATATGAATTTACTAAAAGTGGGTTGAATTGAAACAAACTAAATGTGAAGTTTGTGTTGAGGCAAGAACGTCGTTTAATTCAGTCGAGAGGAGCACAAAACCTCTAGAGTTGATACACACGGATTTGTGTGATTTCAAAATGGTTCAAACTAGAGGTGGGAAAAAGTATTTTATTACTTTTATTGATGATTGCACCCGATATTGTTATCTCTACTTATTGAAAAGTAAAGATAAAGCAATTGATGCCTTTAAAAATTATAAAGAAGAGGCTGAAAATCAATTGAGTACTCGGGTCAAGATGATTCGTAGTGATAGAGGTGGAGAGTATGTTGCACCGTTTGAAGAATTATGTGCCGCTTCGGACATTATTCATCAAACAACGGCACCTTACTCACCTCAGTCCAATGGTGTTGCCGAAAGGTAAAATCGGACACTAAAGGAAATGATGAATGCCCTGTTAATAAGTTCAGGGCTACCCCAAAATATGTGGGGTGAAGCTGTCTTGACAGCTAGCTATATCTTGAATAAGATACCTCTTAAAGGGAAAGAGGAGACACCTTATGAGTTGTGGAAAGGTCGAAAATCTTCCTACAAGTATCTAAAGGTGTGGGGTTGTTTAGCAAAGGTCGAAGTACCTTTACCCAAACAAGTTGCAATTGGACCTAAAACAATCGATTGCATCTTTATAGGGTATGCTTTGAATAGTGCTGCCTATCAATTTTTGGTGCACAAATCGGATAATCCGAATGTGAACGAAGGCACCACTATAGAGTCAAGTAATGCTATATTCTTTGAGCACATCTATCCTTATAAAGATAAAGAAGATGTACTGACTATGTCTAGAAAAAGGACATATGAAGAGGTTACTAGTTCTACTCCTATAGAGGAAGAACTGAGACGTAGTCAAAGGGCTAGAGTGGCTAAAAGTTTTGGTCAGGACATCATCACCTATATGTTAGATGATGAGCCTCGAACCATTAAGGATGCCTTAGCTAGACCCGATGCCCCACTATGGCAAGAAGCCTTTAATAGTGAGATTGAATCCATTATGCAAAATCATACTTGGATTTTGGCCGATCTCCCAAAAGGTTGTGAGCCCTTAGGATGCAAGTGGATCCTTAAAAGAAAGTATAAAGCCGATGGTTCGGTTGATATGTATAAAGTTCGTCGTGTGGCGAAAGGCTTTAAACAAAGAGAGGGAGATGACATGTTGTTCATGAGTAGGAATCAACAAATGATTGTTGATACCAAACGAATGTTGGAGAAGAACTTCGACATGAAAGATATGGGTGTGTCTGATGTGATTCTTGGAATCAAAATCATAAGACAACCTAATGGAATTGTCCTATCACAATCTCACTACGTTGAGAAAGTGTTAAGGGAATTCAATGCCTATGATAGTTCACCAGCCAAAACACCGTTAGAACTCAATGTTCACTTCGTTAAAAACAAAGGTGACCCTGTTGGTCAAGAGGAATATGCAAGGGTCATTGGTAGTCTAATTTATTTGACTAACTGTACTAGACCGAATCTTGCATATGCGGTGAACAAATTGAGCATATACACGAGCAATCCCAGTAGTGATCACTGGCAGGCTCTTGTGAGAGTTTTGAGATACTTGAAGTATACTCTTAACTTGGGGTTGTGATATACAAGTATTTACACTTGTACTTGAAGGGTACAGTGATGCGAATTGGATCTCTGATTCAAAGGACTCCCACTCCACAAGTGGATACGTGTTTACGATTGGTGGGGGGGCAGTGTCGTCGAAGTCCACGAAGCAAACTTGTATAGCTCGTTCCACAATGGAATCGTAGTTTATCGCTCTAGATAAAGCGGGTGAAGAAGCGGAGTGGCTTCGAAACTTTCTAGAGGATGTTCCGTGTTGGAACAAGGTTATGCCGTCAGTGACGATTCACTGTGATAGCCAAGCGGCTATCGGTCGTGCACAGAATAATATGTACAACGGTAAGTCGAGATATATACGTCGTCAACATAATACCGTTAGACAATTGATCTCGAATGGTGTGATATCCATTGATTATGTGAAATCAATTGATAACCTTGCGGATCCGCTAACCAAAGGGTTAAACCGAGATCAAATGTGTAAATTGCTAGAGGGAATGGGATTGAAATCCACATTATAATGAGTGTAGTGGATACCCAACCTAGATGATTGGAGATCCCACAACTAAACTACACAAGTTCGAGTGATAACACCGACTAGATAATGTCTTTTCTAGTGGCGATGCCTTGGAAAATGACTTATCTACCCTTCCCTAAAGATAGCAAGTGAGGTGTTATGAGCCTGCATGTGGTATAGGTTAAGTCCTAAGTGACTTTTAATGACTCTTGAAAACCTCGTGATGGTTGAGCTAGGCAGGATTGCTCAGAATAGGAGGTCATCTATATAAGTGGAAGTGGGGGCCGCTTCAAATGAACACTTTTGAATCCAAAGGGGGTGTCCATGGCCTGTAACGGAACCAAACGTGAGAACGAATAGAGGTTGAAATGTTAATGTTTCAATGTTGTTGTATCGGTACATACGATGGAGGATTACTTCAAGGTATTCCTACCACTAAGCCGTCAGTGTGCCCAATAACATTGAAGATGAATGGTTCAAAGCCATAAGCTACTTGTTCAGGTGCATTAACAGTTCTCGAAACTGAGTTGGCTATGCATCATGCATTTGGGCATTTCCACTCATGGGGGGGTTGTTGGTAATTCGGGTACTTTGTGGTAAATTCCCGATGTGAAATATTTAATTTCGTCGTAATTAAATATTACCAACATAATCTACGCGAAGAGTAGATGATCGTGGTATATTTGTTTTCTCAAATCCGAATTTCGGTGAGTGAGAAATGAGTCCACGAAGTGACACGGTTAGTGGGTTATTACACAAGTGAGATGTAATAAACGAAGTGTCCCACAATGATAGATTAAATTAATTAATCTATATTTTGAGGTGTGTAAACACGTGTTGCAATTGAGTGTGGATAATTACCACATTTTGTACATGTCTATTACATTCAAAAATTGTAACGGCTCCATTGATGGCGTCGGTTATCGTGTCTCATGCCTTGTAACGGTCCAGCCTTGATGGCTGAGATAGGCTCCCCTTGGGTGGACATGTCTATAAATAGACATGCATCATGTTGTCTCCTGTCCCCAGTTCCCAAACATCAGACAACTCACGTAGCCAGAGATACTGCAACATTTCCCTCATATTGCTGCATCTTTTTTTTTGTTCTTCTGCAACTCAGTTTTGCCTCTATTCAGTTCGCCGAAGCCTTTGCGATTTGCGGTGCTTCCTCGTAAAGGACGAAGCCGTTTTACCTTTGGGGACAAACCGTCGTTAGACGAGCACTACGTCGGCGAATTTGTCTTGCGGGAAGAGGGCTTCCTCGACTCGGCTGGGATTTATCCCATTTTATTTTTCTTTTATTTATTTAATTTCTTTATATCTCAATTGTTCGCGTACTAGTAGTACCTGCAGATATAGTTGTAAAAATTTGCTGTAATAGACATAATTAATTGCAGTGTTTTCAATTCTTCTTTACAGATCTTGGAACCAACACAAAGTTCTCGAAGGACAACCAGTCGATGAGATAAAATATCGAAGAATTATTAGTTGTCTATGCTATCGTCTTCACACGAGGCCATATCTTTCCTATGAAGTTGGAGTTGCCAGTAGATTTATGGATAGACCAACGGAGATGCACCACAAGGCAATGAAGCAAGTTCTACGATACCTTCGAGCCACTATGCACTTTGGACTAGCATTTCAAATAGGAGAAGGAGGTGGTGAAGAGATAGTGGGTTATTCTGACAGTGATCTTGCAGGTGACCTAGACGATCGGAAAAGCATAGGAGGCATGGAATTCTACAACAATGATTGTCTTGTCTCGTCGAACTCGCAGAAGCAGAAGACAGCTGCACTTTCGACGTGTGAAGCAAAGTTCATGGCAGCAGCAACGACATCATCTCAAGCATTGTGGTTAATACCACTGTTGTTCGAACTGACTGGTTTGGGATCGAAGACAGTGAAGCTCTTCCTCGACAACAAGTCTGCACTCGCACTAATGAAGAATCCAATCTTCCATGGTTGAAGCAAACACATCGACACGAAGTATCACTTTATTCAAGAATGTGTCGAAGCAGATTAAACCGAGGTGGATTTCGTTCGAATCGATGAGCAAAAGGCTGACGCACTAACAAAGGCCTTACGAGCACCAAAGTTGGCAATGATGCAATACTCCTTGATTTTAGAAGATTTGATTTCCTTATCCAATTTGGATATGAATCTAATCTAATTAGGAAGATATAAATATATCCTAAATTATCTTATTTATCCTTGTTTATCTATCCTAGTTTTCTTATAAATAAAAGTAGTAGATTTCATTGTTTAAATAGTAGAATTTGATTCAGTTTTTCTTAGAGTTTTGTAACAGTTGTTTCTAAAAAATCAAACTTCAAAATTCCTTCAAATTCTCTTCTTCTTTCTTCGTGTTTTCCATCAATTGATTATGATTTTTGGATGAGTAGTGCCAACAGTTTTCACCATAATTGTAAAAATTACTAGGCACTAGTTGGACGTTTGAGTAGAGCCTAAGCATTTTTAGGTGAAAATTAATCGGTGAACTATTATTTATTGTTTAATATTTCTAATATATATTTTTATTAATAAATAAAAACTAAAATTATAAAATTTTAATTACTTTAACAAAAAAATAACAGCCTAAACAAACTAGGTGGCACCTAGCTAGTCGGCCGCCTAGATCAGTGACTCGACACTGATTACTCGCCGAACAACCTAAACCAAACAATTTAAATTTAAACCAAACAATTCTATCATGTTTCGATTGTTTTGATGTGTCAAAGATTGTATAGAATCCACTAGTTTAGAGTGTCTCTAAAATAGCTCTAGTTTGTACAAAACTGTTAAAGTCCTGTTTAGGATTTTTTTTTGAGTTGTAACGGAGCTGATCAAGATAAACTAGATTCAGGATCTAATCCACCAATTTGGAGCACGTGATGAGAAACTATTGCTGGCTACCACTTTGGAACTGACATTCATGGAAACTGGTTGAAGACAGCAATTTGGTTCATCTCAAGCTTGCAAGATTAGTTTCCACACAAGATCTTAACTCGCGTATAGAGACAAAGAGATCAAGTCAGAGGAATGCTTAATAAGCCAGACTTTAAGAATGAAGATTACTTAAAATTTGAGATCCTCGTGCTCCACCAGTTGCAATTCCTCGGACTCATGAACAAAGTCGTTCGGACACAAAGTACAAAGTCAACATCCATTTTCAGAAAAGGACAAGGCAGGTGCAGAACTTCAGGAAAAGCACTTTGTCCTTCGTAGAGAAGAAAGACGTTGGATTGGACAACATCCAGATTATCTCTAAATGGCTAAAAAATTAAAACATCTATCGCTTCATATAAAAATAGTCGAAGTGCCCACAGAGGAGAGGTTACCATTTTTTAACAAATTTCCTATCAAACATAATGACCGAAGTTGCAAACTCAAGTTTTCAAACTTCGAGGCTAATTCTTAGATTACCAAGTGCCATCTTTGGGCACAAGACTCGTAGCTTTCCAGCTCGAGTTACACTCTTGGTGCTCTTACATTCTAAGTAAGAACACAACAATTTCTGCTCATCTTCAAGCAGGAACTATCACGGGCATCTAGCCACAAGTTCGACAGTTCTTGGAAGAACTCTAGAGCTCCTAAGATCCAGAGGAGGAGGCTGCATGGTTTGCATGCCCACACTCCAAATCTGCGAAGGGAAGTTTGTCCTCACTCTACGGAGCGATACAAGTTGAAGATTAAAGACCGAGGTGCTTGAAGGTGTGCGCTGACCAGACAGAGGAGCTGCTCTAGAGATCAGGCCTGACCTTGTACTCAATCTATTAGTGAATTTTCAATCAAAGGACTGAAGAGTGGACGTAGAACAGTTTTTCGAACCACTATAAATCCTTGTGTCCTTACTGCTTTATTTCGTTATATTGCGCATACGTGTATTTGAAACTCAACATATCAAGTGTTGTTGTATAAACTGCAAGTTAACTTAACGAATAATTGAGCTAAAACACATTTGATAAACACTTGCTAAGTCGAGACCTTAGCAAGATAAGTGCAAGATTGTATTAATACTTCCGCTGCATATAAAACACTCAGATCGGGAACTAACAATATCTTGTATAGAATGGTCTCGTGATCTATTGCTAGCTGGTAGATGCTAGTGTCTACCAGTCTGCAAGCTCACTCGTCCAGGCCTCTAGTTCTTTTGGCTTTGTAAACTTGGTGTGTGGGCACACCACGCAGCCTCCTTCTCTGGATGTTGAGAGCTTTATAGTTCCTCCCGAACCGATTAGCTAGATGCCCGTAATAATCACTGCTAAAGATCTGCAGTCACTGTTGTTTTCTTTCTAGAAAAGAAAGAACACCAATAAGATAACTCGAGTATAGAAGTTATGAGTCTCGTGTTCAAGAGATGACACACGGTAGGCCAAGAGTTAGCCTTAATGATAGAAACGCTCAAATTTACACTTGCGCTGAGTATTGTTGCTATTTAAAGATTCTACATCTTTCACGCTAAATACTTCGTCTATTTATAGGCGAAGTAGGAGCATTTCAGAATTGTAGCCGTTTAGAGACATTTGGGTTTCGTCCAATCTGAAGCCTTGAAGTCGAGCACCTGCTACGTCCTTTTCTTACACAAGATGTCGACATAATTTACTTAGCTAATTTCATAGAATTTACACTAATAACTTAGCAAGTTGTTGGGTTTCAGAATTTAAGAGTGGAGATTACTTATAGTCCGAAGACCTGGTGTTGGACCACTTTTGATTCCTCAGACTGAGTAAAAGAGTCGTTCTAATACACAGTACGATGCCAACATCATGTGTCAGAAAAGCAGGAGTATGTGCAGACTTTCTGCAAAAGCAATATGTCTTTCACAGAAGAGAGGCGTTGATTGGAATTAATCCAAAATGTCTCTTAATTGCGACAAATCCAAACTTCTCACAATTTGTCTATGTTAGGAAATTTGTTAGAAATTTCCAAATATTATTTTGTTTTGGTGGGTCAAAGTATGTTAAAGTCATCTAAGTTTATCTCTAGATAATTTCAGTGTATTCGAAAAATGTAAGCAAATGAGTGAGCTTGTGGACTAAAGGACGAGACATTCCTCAACTGAATTCCAATTCCATCCATTAAAATATTAAATTGGAATTTAATTAATTTCTTTAATTCCATGAATTAATTCAAATATTTAATTTGCTCAATTGAATTTAAGAAATTATTTAATGAATTTAATTTGAATTCGTGAATTTTTATCAAGGTAATTTTTTATTTTAAAATATTTTCTTAATATTATATTTTATTCGTGAGTGAAATTAAGGTAATATTATATTCAAATTTATGAAGATTTGAATTTTTAATTATTTCCTCAATTCAATTCATGGAATTCATAAATTTCATGAACTGAAATTATCGTGAATTATACGAACTGAAATCAAGAATTAATTATATGAAGTGAATTTTTGAATTGCACTTGAATTCCATCTCCTCCAATTTCAATTCCATCCCATTTGAATTTTTAAATTGCATATGTAAGTCCAACATAGCCTAAGTTATTATATCTTATATTCACCAAAATCAAAGTAAAATAATATAATATAAATTTAGTTGTACTATCATCAAAATTAAGGGAAGTGACTACTTTGATTTGACAAGTATCCTTGAGTAATTCAAAATTTGCTATTTTGTGGAGCAATTTATAAGTCTTTTCATTACTTGCACGTGCTTATAATTTTTTTGCAATTTCTCATCCAAATATTTCAGCAATCAATGGCAACCGGTCCGATTAACATCCCTTTTCATTCTTAAAAAATCTTTTTTTACATTTTAATGTTCATAAATAAAATCTAATAATTAAAATCCACTCAAAAAAGCATGGATGTTTAGGTTTCTGAGGTTAGGACAGCTATGGTTGATGAGAAATGAAGATTTGAGCTCCAGAATCCCATAGAAACTGATATGGGTTTGATGGGCGGAGGAGAAGAAGCAGAATAAATTGGATAAAGTTGATTTCATGAATCTGAATTGTGTAGTCAAGCTCAACTATCACTCATCTTTATAGTATACTACTGATTAACCCTCATATCATTCTTAAATCCATCAATTGTCACCCCATTTTATTTAAACATGCATGTTGGATATTCATTCCATCTCGTATTCTACTTCACCAGCAACAACAAGAACAGAGACTCAATAGTAGTCACTTATAGATGAGGATTAAAAGAAACTGATCCATCAAAGTTAAAAGGCAACAATCAATATTCTTTACTCGTCAACTAATCTGACAGTGATGTGTGCATATCCTAACTTGTGTCACTCAAAACGCCTTTTCTTGGATTCAGGTTCAACCACCCAGCTATCGGCTTCGCAGTCTTTTGATTGAAAAACATGTTGAGGAGTAAAGTGGCTGGGATCTGTGGCTGGCTCAGGCGGTGGGGGATGGTTGTGATGGTTTTTGTATTTGGTGTCAGTAATGTGGCCGTGTTGATCCCGCTTAATTCGCTTCAGGGCAGGGCACTCTGGATGTCTGCATTTGTAATAGGTAAGAGGATATGGGACGCCCTTCATCCGCCTCTGCATATACATCTCCCAATTGTATCCATCATTTGCAGGTTCCACGTATGCGAAGTTGGCAGCAACACTCGACGGCAACAAAGCAGGCGGCGCTGCTGATGAAGGTGGGTTTTCAGATTGGATGTGGTGACCCTATTTCCGTTTTCAAGCACATGCATCACAAGTTAGACATTGTTTCATGGAAGAAAGGGTTGAGAAACACAACAAGAAAACCAAACAATATTCATAAGCATAGAGGTCTATGAGAACAAGAAAAAGTTGTCAAATCAAAAATAAACCATGAATTCTTGAATCAAGAAACATGGCTGCTCCGACTCCATTCTTAACCTAGACACATAAACGATCAAGAACTCATGCATGGATCATCCTCACATTCACGTTCACTTTTCTCACCAAATTTAAACAATAAAGCTACAAACAGAACCTGCGAAGGTGGGATAGACCCAGGTGGATCAAGAGCAGGAGTAAAACCCCACGGAACAGTACCCGCCGCTGGCTGACCGCTCATGATCGGTGGTGGCGCAGGCCTTGACAGTCGCGGTGGTGAAGGGGATTCATCTTCAGCCATTGAACTTGATTCGTTGTATGACATTGTTGCAAGCTTCGAGAAGAAAGAAAGAAAGAGAAAATTTGCAGCTGCTATACAGACTAGAGAGAGAGAGAGAGAGAGAGCAGTTTCTGTTGAATGTAGTTATATGTGATAGACCAATAATATTTGCCTCAATGAATAATGTATTATTGAGTGAAGTATATATAGAGGTTACAAGATATGATAAATCTATCTAAGATATGTACAACTAGAATATATGAATAAATCTAGGAGAGAATTAAGGAGATATAGATATATCAAGAAGATTTAATATCTTTATGATTATCTATTCTAATATCCCCCCTCAAGCGAGATTGTGGGAAGCCAACAACTCGAAGCTTGCCACGGAAGAATTCGAAGAGAGGACGCGGTAATCCTTTGGTGAAGATATCGGCGATTTGTTGAGAAGAAGAGATAAAAGTAGTCTGAATCTTGTTTGCATGAACAAGCTCGCGTACAAAATGATAGTCGATGTCGATGTGTTTCGCGCGCTTGTGAGCCACCGGATTTTGAGAAAGGAAAATAGCACTGTTATTGTCACAGAATAATGCTGGCGGACTTGAAGGCTTTAGGTGAAGTTCGTGAAGCAGATTGATAAGCCAGATAACTTCTGAGGCAGTATTCGCCATAGCCCTATATTCCGACTCACAGCTGGATCGAGAGACAGTAGGTTGTTTCTTCGCACTCCAAGAGACTAAATTACCTGCAAGAAAGATAGCATAACCATATGTGGATCGTCTAGTGTCCGGACAGCGAGCCCAGTCTGCATCGGAATAGGCGACAAGGTTGAAATCGGCGCCGCGGGAGAATTCCAGACCGTGGTTAAGAGTCCCTTTAACATAACGAAGAATACGCTTGACCGTCTGAAAGTGGTCGATGGTCGGAGAGTGAAGAAACTGGCTTGCCTGGTTAACGGCAAAGGAGATGTCTGGACGTGTAATAGTCAAGTACTGCAAAGCACCTACCAAGGAGCGATAAAGTGTCACATCGGAGAACAGTTCGCCTGCTGACTCAAGAGTTGTACCGGCGGCTAGGGGAGTGGCGACAGGCTTGGATTCCAAGAGGTCTGAGCGAAGAAGAATATCACGTGCATACTTTGCTTGCGATAGAAACAAGCCATCTGTCGTGTAGTGAACTTCCAGACCAAGAAAATAGTTAAGACTGCCCAGGTCCTTAATAGAGAACTCGCGATTCATGTCAGATATGAGTCGAGTAATATAAGAGGGATCATTACCAGTCACAATGATGTCATCCACATAAACAAGAAGATATAGAACAATAGTACCGTTGGAGAGAATGAACAAGGAAGTATCTGACTTGCTGCAAAGAAAACCAAGGCGAACTAGATAGTCACTGAGACGCTGGAACCAGGCACGTGGAGCTTGTTTTAGGCCGTAGAGAGCTTTTGATAACTTGCAGACATGATTCGGAAACTGAGCATCGGAGAAACCAGGGGGTTGCTCCATGTAAACAGGAGAAGAAAGACAGCCATTTAGAAAAGCATTCTTGACGTCAAGCTGATGGAGAGGCCAGCTGTGGACGACGGCAAGGCTGAGAATGACCCGTACGGTTGTTGCCTTGACTACTGGACTGAAGGTATGTGAGAAATCAATGCCGGGAATCTGAGTGAAGCCCTGAGCAACCAAGCGCGCCTTATGCCGATCGATCGAGCCATCAGACAAGAATTTGGTGCGAAAAACCCATTTGGAGCCCACTATGTTGGTGTTCTGAGGTCGCGGGACAAGGGTCCAAGTATTATTTCGTCGCAGAGCAGCCATTTCCTCTTCCATAGCAGCCATCCAGTGAGCATGCTTAGCGGCAGACCTGTAACCACGCGGCTCGGAAGAAGACAAAAGAGCATCAAAAAATATAGTGTTAGCAAGATTAGCAACATATCGTGGTCTAAAGATACCGGCCTTGGCTCGAGTGATCATGGAATGAGAGGGCTGATGGGCGATGTTAGGGTTTAGCCGTGTGTTAGGGTTTGCGGCCAAATTAGGGTTAGGGTTTTCGGCTAGATTAGGGTTAGGGTTGGGGGGAGGGTTTTCGGCTACAGTAGGATTAGGGTTAGGGTTTTCTAAAGTAGGGCAGAAGGGGCAAGGCTCGGTCGGCGTCTGTTTATGGGAGGCAGATGTCGGCGTTGGCTGGGCAGGGGTTAAGTTTATAGAAGGCATTTTCGAACCAGGTTCGAGGAAGGAAGAGATTTGAAGAGAGGTTAAGGGGGAGGCGGCCGAGGCTGAGACAAAGGGAAAGTGGTTCTCATCGAACCTTGCATGGCGAGTAATATATATGCGTGCCGTAGCAAGATCGAAGCACTTAAAACCCTTGTGAATGGAGGAGTATCCTAGAAAGATGCAAGGAAGACTACGAGGAGAAAATTTGGTTGCTGCGTAATCCCGTAAACATGGATAAAAGCGACAGCCAAAGGGATGGAAGGAGGAGTAGGACGGAACGGAGCCATAGGCTAGCTGAAAAGGTGAGCAGCCATTTAAGAGAGGAGTGGGAAGACGGTTAATAGTATAGACCGCAGTACTAAAAGCATCTACCCAAAAGGATTTAGGTAAGTTGGCGTGAAAGAGGGCTGTAAGACCTGTCTCAGTGATGTGACGATGCTTACGTTCTGCCCGGCCATTTTGACTTGGAGTATAAGGACATGAAAACCTATGATGAATTCCCTTGGAAAGAAAGAAGTCACGGACATTGTGGTTAGTGAATTCTGTACCCCCATCAGATTGAAAAGTTTTGATAGAACAGGAAAACTGATTTTCAACGAAAGTAGTAAAAATCTGTAGGTGTTTGAAGAAATCAGATTTTCTCGCTAAAGGATAAAACCATGTAAAACGGGAGAAATCATCAATAAAGATCACATAATATCGGAAATTTGAGGTAGAAGGAACAGGAGCAGGACCCCAGAGATCACAGTGAATTAAATCTAGAATATGCGAAGAACGCTTTTTATTAAGAGTAAACGGAAGTTTAGAACTTTTGGCAAGTTGACAGGAATTGCAAAGAGTACTGGAAAGAGAACGACTAGAAAGTGAAATATGGCCTAGTTTGCTAAGAAGAAGAAGAGACTCAGGCGGAGGATGACCTAGGCGAGCGTGCCAAACGTCCATGGATGCTTGCAAGGGCCTTGCAGTAGCAAGAAGGGCTGTGCAATCTCCATCCAGAACATACAAGCCATCTCTACGGTGACCGGTGGCGACAACATGATTTGTGTTCCGATTCTGGACAGTAAAGGAAGAACGTAAGAAAGTGACACTAAGAGGCAAATCATTAATTAATTTGCTGACGGATAAGAGATTTTTAGTAATAGAAGGGACAACAAGGACATCAGAGAGATGAATATGAGAGTTGAGAGATAGGGTACCAGTATGTGTGATAGGAAGATGAGCACCGTTACCTACAACCACCTTTTGATTACCAGAGTAGGGTTTGGCATGATCAAGAGTTGCAGGACTAGATGTCATATGAGCAGAAGCGCCAGTGTCGATATACCAATCCGAGGTGTCAGAGGATGGAATCGAGCAGCCTGTGGCGAAGGCTTCAGCTAGGTTAGACGACGGCTGCGGAGAGTATCTTTGAGGGCAGTGGGAGGCATAGTGTCCATTGGTTCGGCAGATCTGGCAGTGAGGTGGGCGTTTTTGACTCTTTTGACCGTTTCCTTTCTTTTGATTTTTGTAGAATAGAGGCCGGGAGTCAGAAGGAGGCGGCCCTAGAATGCCGCGACTAGAGGGGGTGGCCGGCTTGCTGTAGAAGGCGACAGAAGCAGGTGCCGGAGGATCAATGGATGCCTGAAATAGAGCAAAGCTTTCAGCTTTCGCGAGTAAGTCGCTGAAGGATGGAATAGTTGGAAGGGCCATCTGTGCGGCTGAGAAGTTGACAAAGGAAGGGCCAAGACCTCGGAGGAACCAGTGAGCCTTGTCAGTATCGTCGACAGGGCGACCAATGGCGGAGAGTTGATCGCAGATTGCTTTGAAAGCTCTGCCGTAATCCTTGACTGATTGATCACCTTTCTTCAGAAGTTGAAGTTCGTCTTTCAGTTGGATTTCACGGGTTTTGGATTTGTGACTGAAGGATGACTCAAGAGCTAGCCAGACAGAACGGGAAGAGGCACATCCTAGGGCTTCTGCCATAGCTTCTTCGGATAGAGTGGATAGAAGGAGACTGAGAAGGCGCTGATCTTGGAAACGCCATGCAGTGTAAGCCGGATTGATAGTTGAGACACCGGCAGCGTTGGTAAGCATCGTGGGTGGAGAAGGAGTAGAACCATCGACGTAACCAATCAGATTCTGGCAAGTAAGCAGCGGAACAAGTTGACCCCTCCATAAGAGATAGTTTGAAGAGGTTAATTTGATGGTGATCATATGTACGAGAGTTGATAAGGGAAGGGATTCGACATTTGTATTAGGGTCGGCCATTTGGATATGGTTGTTAGGGTTTACGGTTAGGGTAAGAATTAGGGTTTGATAGTGCGGACGGCTAGGGTTTGTTTTGGCTAGGGTTTGACGTGTAGGTTTTGAGGACGGCTAGGGTTTGACGTGTAGGGGTCGGCAGCCGTGAGGGCTGCACGACGAGAGGGAGGAAGGGAGGCGGCGTGAGCCCGTGCGAGGGAGAGGAGGTTGGGACGGTGTGAGCACGGCTAGGGTTTGAGAGAGTTTGTCGTGGAGGGAGAGAGCGGAGCCACGCGAGCGATGTGCTTGGCGTGGGGAGGTTGCGAGAGCGGCGTGAGGCCGGTAAGTGGTGACGCGGCGGAGATGGTCGCCGGCGAGGGAGAGGGAGGGCGAACGGTGGCGTGAGGCCGAAGAGGGAGAGGGGAGAAAATTTATCCGGTCAGCCGTGAGGGCTGAATAGAGGGAGAGAGGCACGGCCGAGAGAGAGAGAGAGAGGTAGGTCAGGATCTGAGTTAGGCTGATACCATGATAGACCAATAATATTTGCCTCAATGAATAATGTATTATTGAGTGAAGTATATATAGAGGTTACAAGATATGATAAATTTATCTAAGATATGTACAACTAGAATATATGAATAAATCTAGGAGAGAATTAAGGAGAGAATTAAGGAGATATAGATATATCAAGAAGATTTAATATCTTTATGATTATCTATTCTAATAATATGAGAACTCGTCGCTCTGGATTTTCAAGTTGAAGTGTCGATCTTTCTGTTTTATAATTTGGGTTTTCGATAAATAGAAAAACTCAACCTTCGTCTAGTTATTTTTAAGGGTAAATAGGAGAAAATATCCTAAATTATTGATTTTTTCGTAAAATTATCCCAATCTATTACAGTTAATTAAAAATATTCTAATTTTTACTTTTGTCTATAAATTATACCAAAATAAATTAACACCGTTAATTTTTTATGACTCAACCATTAAATGTCACTTGACTTCCCACGTGGCATCCTACGTGGCAAATCAAAACATAATAATACCCTTATCTATTAATATTTTCAGAAAAATACATCTATCTATTAATATTTTTGGGAAAATACTCTAATGTATTATTGTTAGTTAAAATACCCCAATCTTTATTTTGTTTATGAATTATACCAAAACGAGTTAACACCAACAACTCTGTTTGATTGTTGAAATATTATTTGCTATATATTCAAATGCATGTCCCTTCTTGAAGTATTTAAAACTCATCAAATCACAAGATGGTGCTCACCCTATAAGCTCTAGTTATTAATTATTTTTCCTTGGGTGGACATTGAGAATACAACACCATATTCATTTACTTGAATCACAAATTACAGAAATAAATAAAATAATAATTCGTAGAGCGATTATCCAAATCTATAGAGATTGCAATCTTAAACGTTCAACCCAAATGAAGGTGCGTGTATTGTGCGCGACATGTGTATTCAAATTGGAATAAACAATTCGCTGGTAAGAAGTACAAAGAATTGTTATGGGCAACTGTAAAGGCTAGCAATTGGACCACATACAATGCCAACATCGCTAAATTAAAAGTATGACTCCAATAAAGCTTACACAGAATTTGAGCAAAGAGATCCTACAAAGTTTTGTTAAGCTTTGAAGGATACAATGTATGTGTTGCAGGTTTGAAATTGCAATCTCTATAGATATGAATAATTGCTATACGGATCATTATTTTATTTATTTCTATAATTTGTGATTCAAGTAGATGAATATGGTGTTGTATTCTCAATGTCCACCCAAGGGGGGAAAATAACTAGAGCTTATAGGGTGAGCATCATCTTGTGATTTGATGAATTTTAAATACTTCGAGAAGGAAAATGCATTTGAATGTATAACAAATATTATTTCGATAATCAAATAGAGTTGTTGGTGTTAACTCATTTTGGTGTGATTCATAAACAAAATAAAGATTGGGGTATTTTTAACTAACAGTAATACATTAGGGTATTTTTCCAAAAATATTAATAGATAAGTGTATTTTCCAAAAATATGAATAGATAATGGTATTATTATGTTTTGATTTGTCACGTGGGAAGCCAAGTGGCATTTAACAGTTGAGTCATAAAAAATTAACGGTGCAAATTCATTTTGGTATAATTTATAGACGGAAGTAAAGATAAGAATATTTTTGACCAACTTAACTTAATAAATTGGAGTATTTTTCCGAAAAAGTGAATAGTTTAAGATATTTTTCCCTATTTACCCTATTTTTATTTATACATGAGAATCTATTAAGTATTTCATATTATTTAATTAGTTAGTTAAGATTGAAATACACCATCTTAAAGCTCTCAATTAATACTTTAGTGTTGGACCCAAGTGTTGGTCCAAATCAGAGTGCTAAACTGTGCAACAGAAGGTTTGTCTATGTAGCGGAAGTATTAAAGATAGTTGCACTGGTTCGCATAAATAGAGTATAGTCAGTATAGTGTGTAGAAAATTTAATCTTAGGTCTCTATTTCAGTTAAGTCAGTTTCACAGCATATACTCTTCAATGCTTGGACAAGTATTAAGGTTTCAAAAGTCAGTTTGTGAAACAGAAAAACAGAGCAAGTATGAAAGTAAGTAGTAAACAACACATAAGATTTATAGTGGTTCGGATCTCAATATCCTACATCCACTCTTCAGACCCAATGTCTGGATAATTCACTAAGTAAATACAAGCCTCCTTACGATCTATCCACAGCCCGTCAGTGCCTCCGTCCTCCAGTCAGTTGTGGCACTCGCCTAGAAACTCCTTTCAGACTCAGTCTTCAGATTGAAGTGGGGACGCACTCCGCAACCTACTTCCTGGTGGTTGGATGTTTACTATTCTTTCCAGAACTTACGTGGTTGGCATACGCCCGTGAGAATCAGAATCTCAGACTAGGAAACTGACTGCTATGAATATATCTCAGAAAGATATATTCACCAAAGAAGAGCTTCAGCCTTACAGCTTCAGCCTCGTGCTAGGAGAAGTTAGCATGGTATAACCTGATTCGGAGACTCAAGTCTCGTGTAAGGAAACACGGAAACTCTGAGAGTTTTGCAGAGAGATCTTCTTTGTCGTGTGAAGACTTTAGGATTCTTAGCTCAGAGTTCTTTTAAACCTCATATGTTGGTTAAACATTCATATGTTGATCATTAACCGTTAGAGGTTGAAGTGCAAACCCTTTTATAGAGGATTTCCTCTAGGCAATTTGAATTTATGCCTGTTAGACACATAAATCCAGACTTTAGACTCATTGAAGATATTGTCCAATCGTAGCCCATGAAGGGATTTGTGAACAGAATCACGAAGTCCATTTGCCCGGATCGTTTATTGGAATATCAAAAATAAATTGCTATGCCTATGATTATACCTAGCATGCTCCTATTGATTATGCATAAAGAAGGTTTATGCGGAATACCTGGATTGCGAAACCCTGAAGAACGAGTGCGCGGAGATTCCTCTTGATCTCTTTTACCACGCACAAAGATTAATTCTTTAACAGATAAAAGGAATTAAATCTGATGAAAATATAATCATATTTTCGAAACACAGAAGAGGGAGAGAAGAAAGAAGATCCTCCTGATCTGATCTTCTGATTTGTATCCCAACTAAATATGAATATCTGGTGAAGATTCCCTTCAAATTCCTTGCCCGGTTGAGAAGCAGAATTTCCTCCTCGTTTCTCAAATCTAGTCATTCACCACAGCTCCCAAATTCTGGTTTGTTGTGTGCAACTTATGATCTTGTGGTGTGTTGAGATCTGAGGAACTGAGGCCTATTTATAGGAAAATACTGGACTTCTATTGGGCCTGAGTTTCATGGGCCAGACCAGGGACCAGAATGCAAATAGCAAATAAGGCCTATCAATTAATTAATTCTCATATTCAACCCAGAATATAATTAATTAATAAATATTGATTCATTCCACCAGAGAATCAATATTGTCTTACCTATTTGCTACCACGTTTTGAGGTACGGGTTGCATGGGCTCGGTTTATCCCCACATTTAAGGTTACAGATATTCATTAATTAATTTAAGCTCTAACAAGATATTTAATTAATTAACATCTTATATTCCTGAGTCAATCCACTCAAACATTTTCACTTATGCTTGAACTTAATCAGCCTGCAGGACTTTAGCATAACGAACCTTTTGAGATGCTCAGGGAATGTCACCATCCTATACTGGATGTGGTTACCTAGTTCCAGTATCAGACAGTCATACACAAACTGCTATTACCCAAGATACAGATATACAAGCTCAACCAGAGCCTTTCACTGCAACTCAAAGTAATACACAATCTGCATATACTTATGTACCTTCATATAGGCTTAGGATCTCATCAAGCCATAGAAATCTAGATTCTTTTAATGTTAGATAAAAAAATCGATCTCGACTTAGGTCCTTATCAATGTGTGCCCCACACCAGCATACTGATCACTATTTTTTTTAATGATACTTTATAGTGTAGTGACAAGTTTAAATTATCGATCCCACGGAGATTGTAAAAGCGAACATCTCATGTACTGAACCATTTATTTTCGGTTTGTTGTCTAAGTAAATAAAACTTTGAAAGGGTTTTTTGAAATTTAAAACTAATTTTGCAAGAAAATTAAATTAAAGCAGGGAATTAAAATTGGGTTTTGAAACACTAGAGAAAAGATCAGATTCCAGGGCAAGTTCATGTCAAGGATAACATGTAAGGAAATTTCATCGATCAATTTAGAATAAAGATTTGGTGGAACATCAGGAAAATATTACAAATTCCAGGGTTTGGCAATTCATAAAGTAGATCATTAATTTCCTATATCCTTTCGGTCTCTAGGAAAATTAACAACTCCCTAAATCATCATATTTATTCCTATGGATTAAATTCCTCTTTTCAGACATAATCAAAATCCATATTATCAATTCTTAAATCCATTAATCAATTTTCACTTTTCAGTCTCAAATTAATTAATTATGAAAACCTAATCAAATGGCCAATTTAATCAGATTAAGAAAAAGCACAAGAATTGATAAACCAATTAAAAATATTGATCGATTTAATCACCTAAACATACATCCAAGACAATCACATAAACCCTAGAATCTGAATAAGGGATTACCTACACATATTCATGTTAAACAAAAATATGGAAAGATAAAACATGTAACAAAACTTCATAGAGAAAACAAGCCTTGTAATTGCATCCAATCTTCAAAGGTTCGATCACAATCCTCACAACAATTCGAAAGCAATTCAAGAGCAAGAAAAACTCTAGGGTTTAAGTCTCCAAAGTGGCATAATTCCCAAAAATCGCCTAAACAAAACAATATATACTAGGTTTAATTGTCCCAACATGGAAATAACTTAAACACATTAAATTCCGCCAGCTTGCCCGAATTTTGATCGACACAATTTCTGTCGATCGAAATGGGTTCAAAAATTCGAACACCCAAACGCTCTGTCGACTGCCTGCCTCTGATTTCCCTGTCGATCGACACAATTTTTGTCGATCGACAGGATCTCTGTTTCTGTCGATCAGCTGGAATTTTCAACGGCTCTTCAAGAACAAACTTCCTCTGTTTCGATCGACACAATTTCTGTCGATCGAAACAGAGCACACCACCAAACGACTCTTTTTCATACTTGGTCAGTTTTCACTCCAAAACCCTGTATTTTTCAGCATAACAAACAACTTAGACATAAAACTCATGCAATGCTCAGAATTTAAAGTAAACACACCATAATTATATCAAAAACACCTAAAAATCCATAGATAAGTGAACGAAATAGCGCACTTATCACATACCAAGCCATCCAAGATAAGATGCTTATTACTGCGTATGCTGCAGCCTACACCGACAGTTTATCCTGGAACTGTCTCGGCTGTGATAACTATTTATATCTCGCTAGGTCAAACGATCCATACGATCTTCCGTGATCTTCTACACACCTTATGATCTTCCTATCGACGAGATAAGAAAATAATTGCGTTTGGGACACATTTTTGTTAATTCAGACAGGAGATGAACATACAACATTTATGATTCCCAGTTTATTAACCAATCGACCTTGTACATAATATACCAATCATAATGCTTTCATTATATAAATCCATCAATCTCCTACTTATACTCAAAGCATTATACAGGTGCTTTCCAGAGTATAACGCGTCTAAACTAATCTAGCTATTACATCAATCATTCTACGTGGCTGGCTTTGCCCTCAGCCCAAGGTTACGTACATGAATCTCGTAGACCTTCTGAGGCAGAGCTTTTGTGAATAGATCCGCTAGATTATCTTTTGTATCAATTTTCTCTACTAGCACATCAACCCTTGCTACGATTTCTCGTAAAATATGGTACTTCCTTTCAATGTGTTTTGTTGCTTTGTGAGTTCGTGGTTCCTTTGAATTAGCCACAGCTCCCGAATTATCACAATATACCGTGATGGTCTTGGGTAGCTTAGGAATCACGTCCAACTCCAGAAGGAAGTTTCGAAACCATACTGCTTCTTTCGAAGCTTCAGAAGCTGCCAGCAATGCACTTCTGCTTTTCACTCCTCCATGATATGGCCCCACCTCCCAATGTAAACACATAGCCAGAGGTGGACTTCCTTTCGTCTCGGTCTACCTGTAAATCTGAATCAGTATAACCCACAGGGCACAACTCCTCACACTGATAGACGAGACAATAGTCTCTAGTCCTTTTCAAGTATTTGAGTATGTGCTTTACCACGGTCCAATGCGCCTGTCCAGGGTTAGACTGGTATCTTGCTACCATGCCTACAGCAAAGCAGATATCTGGCCTCGTACATAACATTGCATACATGAGACTCCCCACGGCCGATGCATACGGCACGTTGCTCATCTCATCTTTCTCCTTTTGTGTCACCGGACACTGATCCTTGGAAAGATGTATGCCATGTCTGAAGGGTAACAAACCTTTCTTGGCAGTTTGCATGCTGAAACGGGCAATCACAGTATCCACATATGATCCTTGAGACAAGGTCAGCATCCTCTTCTTGCGCTCCCACAATACTTTTACCCCTAGGATGTATCCTGCCTCCCCAAGGTCCTTCAAATGAAACTGTTCGGATAACCACCCCTTTATGCCCGACAATACTTCCACATTGTCGCCAAATAGGAGAATATCATCTACATAAAGTGCAAGGAACACCACGCTTCCGCTGACACATAGACTTATTCAAAAAGAAGAGATCTTTGCTCTGGGAGAACAAGATTGCGGTGAGCAAAAAAACTTATCGTAAACACTGCAACATGAGCCACTTTGGTCATTGGGCAAACAAGATCTATTCTGATTGCCCAAATCAGAAGGGGCCAGAGTTCGGAAAGGGGTTCCGCCCGAAAGAAGAGCGGACAAAACATGGGGAATCCAAGGTACGACGGGGAAAATGCTAAGGAAGCCAAAAGAATAGTAGAACCATGTGAATCTACAGGTTCTCCGGTCTACAAGAAAACAAAAGTGGACCACACAAGCTGAAGGAGCCAAATAAAAATAATGGCTTCAATAATGATTGCCGATGCAAAACAACAAAATAAAGGGCCAGTTATGTTATGCTGACAATAAATACAGGGGCAACTGGTGCAACAGCGCTAGCACTCACAAGGAATCCGAGGCTAAAAGCAATGGCGTAGGATTTTAGCAAGGCCGACAAAAGAAAATGGGCACATGTGTCCATCTAATTTTCAGTGGCATTATTGAAGAACGGGGCCGAGTCAATTATGAAGATAATATTCGGCCAATCCAACCTCTATATAAAGAGGCAGAAGCAAAGAGGAAAGATCATCGAGCAACTCATGATTTCTTCCTTTCCTCTTATTCTGAAAGCAATCTTTCCTCTCTGCTTTGTAATAATTAGTTCTTCTCTCTTTATGAGAGCAAGTTCTTTAGCTGCTATGAGTAGCTAAACAAGTTAGTCTCCTCCCAAAAGGAGATTACTACGTAATAAATATTTATATTTCTTGAAATAAACGATTCCTAGAGCTTTTGCTCATCTCTTCTAGTATTTGTTTTTCTTTACAAACCAAAGGATTGCCATACACCCCGGTGTAGGAAACGAACCAGGGTTGTGCTGAGATCTGTTGAAGGAGTCTTCGTACAGAGAACCATAGATTGCGATCGGTTGGGAGGTGCCCGTAAAACTCGGCGAGAAAATACCCGACGGTATTCCAGTCAAAAAGGTATGAATTTTGGTATGTAATTGAATTTACATTATACGGAAGCATGATGTATCTGATATGGTCGTTATGGACTATTTCCATTAAGTTAACAATGTTTTGAATTAAGGATAATAGAATAAAGATAAGTAAGAGGTATTGTTGAAATTTTACTTTTAAAGGAAGTGGATTTGAGTAAAAAGTCATACATTTGGCTATTTTTGGAATGAATTTATAAGAATGGATATTTTTGTGATGTGAGATAGTGAAATGGGTATTCTATGTTTCGACTCTAAAAATAATTTGTAAATCAATCTATTCAATGGGTCGACCTGAAAATGAAATAAATTGGTATTAGGTTTAAGTCTTTTTTTTTTTTACTCGAAAGAATTTTAACATGAATAGATCCAAGTTGAATAGTTTTCAATTCAATATAAAATGGTCCGATCAACATTCATATTAAAATCTTTCTTTTACATTTTAAGTTTTTTCATAATAGAAAAATTTAAAAAAATTAGAAACTAGTAGAAAAAACATCGTTGTTTAGATTTCTGAGGTTAGGACGGCAATGCGATTGGCACAGACTCCTGAGAAATCTTGTGCTGCGTTTGATTGAACAAACTCGATTTTGTGAACCTTGGGCAGATGCAAACCCTTGTGACAAGAAATGATGAACAATGTAGATTTGAGCACAATAATGCCTCAGAAACTGATAAGCTTTTGATGAATATTCCTAGCCAGGGCCGGCCCTTAGTATGGGCTAGAGGGGTGTGGGCCTAAGGCCCCCAAATTTTAGGGGCCCAAAAATTTCCAACCCATGTACTATATATATTTTTTTTATAGATTTTTTTTCTACATTAAGATAAATTATAGCTCGGATGGTGTCATGGGCCCAAGGCCCAAATAGCAACAAATATATGTAGATGTTTGTAAATGCACAAATTAAATATAGCAGCAAAATAAATTTTAGAACTTAAAAAATAGTTATTTTATTTTATCATCGTTCTCTTTTTCAATTTTTGAGTTGCAAGTGCTACAAATATATTTATCAAGACAATGAAAGTCAATAATTGAAGTTCTCGAATTTGTTAAAATACCAATTGCTTTCCTCATATTTTTATTGCATATAGAATATTAGAGGAGGGATCATATGATAATAAATAAGTATATTAAAAATAAGAATGAATCTCATCCATTAGATCTAATTAAATCAATGGCTAATAACTAATCAAGCAACACTTAAAACGCTATCAAGCAATAAATGATCAAGCAACATCTGAAATAAAATCAAGCAATATTGTAATCAAGCAACAACTAAAACACAATCAAGCAACATTGTTGTAAAATGGATGGCCTTGGTTACCATTGGGCTGTTTATTTTTGTTGAGCCCATTTAACTCCGAGCCCAATACCTAGGTTGTGTTTATGGATTGTGGGCTGGTTTGTGTTGGTTCGGGTTTGGCGGTTCAGATAGTTAGTTGGGGCGGTTTCAACAGTTCCCACTATATATATGGTCTGACCCGGTTTCATTCATTCATCCTGAAACCCTAACCCTAAATCGTGCGCCGCTTCTTCTCTCTCTCTCTGAAAAAAACGCTCTCACTTCTCTCTTCTCTCTTGTGCGATCAGAGTTGGTTTTCCGGTGAGCCTTGTGAGATCGAGAGTTCCTAAACCCTAGGCAACCTTTTACCCTTTCCCTTTCGGCTGGAGGATGGCTAGAACTCACAGAGGTGAGTTCTGAGCCACCACTTTTGTCCCTCGCTACTCTGGGTGGGCTTGAGGTGCCTTTCATCGGAGATCCAACCGTCAGAAGCTCGAAGACAGTCCAAGCTTCAAGATCGGATCCAGATCCGAGGTGGAACCCTAGCTCAGTCAGGGCTAGGTCGAGGTCCGGGCGAAGTAACAGGCCGGTAACAGACGAGCGCAGGCCTGATACCCAACAGTGGTATCAGAGCCAGGTTTGCCGCTAGTCTGCACGCCTGCTTCCCCCATCGAACCTACGTCGTCGGTGCCCCAGGGCACGAAAGGTAATACGGGGTTCCCCTCTTCTAGGGCCCCGCTCAGGTATAGGGCTCGCCCTTCTCTACCCTCCCTTCGTCGAGTCGGTCTAGATCTAGGGCTATCTGTTTACACCTAGGGTTCGGCAGTTCGGTCCGGATAACTGCGACCTGCTGGACATCCTTCTTGCTCTTCGGATAACCGAGGCAAGTTAGGATCCCTCTGCTTATGTGCTTTACTGAGTGTTAATGTGCGCACTAGGGTTAGCACTTTGTGTGATTCGTTTCGTCTTCCGCTGTAAACTCTGCTTTCTTTACTTTGTGATTACTTACTATGTGTTGAATCTTGAAGCATCTGTCAATTACTCTACTCTAAAGAAAAATTTTCTGTAAATTTTGCCTCCTGAAAAGAGTTAAATCTTTCTGTTTTTAAACCTGCTTGTGGTTGTACATTCTGTTCTCGTTATATTAGTCAATACCTGTGTATAGCTCTGCCTGTTCTGCCAAAAAATTTTAATCTATGGCTTCTGGCATGTCTTCTAGTGGTTTGACTCCTTTTAATGGAAAAACGGACTTTACTATATGGAAACAAAAAATTGAATGTATCATGATCCAACAGAAAGTCTTAAGGGCCTTAACTGTTGAATTTCTTGACAGTGACACCCCTGAAAAACGAATTGAAATTGATGAACTGGCCCGTTCTGTTATTATTCTTAATCTGTCTGACTCTGTGCTTAGGAAAATAGGCAAAGTTAAAACAGCTAAAGAGATATGGGACAAACTTGATACTCTGTATACTGAGACATCTTTGCCTAGCAAGATGTATCTCCTAGAAACCTTCTTTAGGTTTAAACTGGACCTTAATAAAGACATAGATGAAAATTTGGATGTCTTCAATAAGTTGATACAGGATATTAAGCTCACAGGGGATGAGCATATAGATGAATACGCTCCCATAGCCCTTTTAAATGCCATTCCTGACTCTTATAATGATGTTAAGTCTGCCATCAAGTATGGCAGAGATATTGTAACCTTAGAAACCGTTATGAGTGGCCCGAAAAGTAAAGAACAGGATCTAAAACGGGGGAGAGCCAGAAATAAGAATAATAACAATGAGATTCTCAATGTAAGGGGTAGATCTAAGACTAGAAATGACAAAAACAGAAATGATGACTCATACAATAACAGGGATGGTAAGAAGTCTCAATCTGATTATAGAGGCAGGTCGAAGTCTAGGTCTAAAGGTAGGAAATGTTAAAATTGTGGGGAATATGGTCATTATTTTAGACAATGCCATAAACCTAAGAGAGAAAAAGGTGAAAGTAGTGGTTCTAATGTAAATACTGCCAAAGGAGAGAACCTAGGTGATGTGTACATGGTTTCTGACCCTGATTGCTTGAATTCTTTACCTTCTGCTTATGCCTGTGCTGATAAATTCTGTGCTACTGAGTGGATTGTGGATTCTGGCTGTACCTTTCACATTACACCTCATAAACAACATTTCTCTAGTTTAATACCTGTTGATAAAGGCTTTATCTTGCTTGCTAATGAAAAAAGGTGTAGAGTAGAAGGCATAGGTGATGTGAAACTGAAATTTGTTGATGGCTGTTCATACACTTTGAAAAATGTGAGATATGTTCCTGATGTGTGTTTTAACCTGTTATCTTGTACTGCATTAGAAGATGATGGGTTGGAGGGGAGGTGGGGAAAGGGAATTATGAAAATTATGCAGGGATCCCTGGTTGTTTTTAAAGCAGAAAAGAAAAATAACTTGTATGTGTGCTGCACTGAATCTATTCCTTATGTGAACTCTGTGAATTCTTCTGAAATTGATGTTTCTGTCCTTTGGCATAGGAGATTAGGCCACATGAGTAATAAGGGTTTGGAAATTCTTAAAAGGGAAGGTGTTTTTGGCTCTGATAATGTGTCTGCTTTACCTTCCTGTGAACATTGCATTCTGGGTAAGCAAAGTAGAATCTCCTTCCCTGCTCATACCCCACCTAACTCCCCCAAGAGCTCCTCCATTCTTGAGTACCTTCATGCAGATGTGTGGGGACCTGCTAGTGAGCCCACTAGAGGCGGAAAAAGATATTTCCTGTCTGTTATTGATGACTTTTCTAGAAAAGTTTGGGTCTTTCTAATGAGTCATAAGTCAGATGTGTTTTCAATTTTTAAAACTTGGAAAAATCAGATAGAAAACCAGACAGGAAAAAGAGTTAAAACACTTAGGACAGACAATGGTTTAGAGTTTTGTAATAACCAAATGGATGATTTCTGTGAGGTCAATGGTATTAGGAGGCATAGGACTGTCCCTTACTCACCCCAACAAAATGGGGTTGCAGAAAGGATGAATAGGACAATCTTAGAAAGAGTCAGATGCATGATGGCTATAAGTGGTCTAGATAAAAACTTTTGGGGGGAAGCTGTCATGACAGCCACTTATCTAATAAACAGATCCCCCTCAGTGCCTCTGCAAGGCAAATGTCCTGAGGCTGTCTTCCTTAATAAACCTCTAAATCTGTCCTATCTTAGAGTTTTTGGTTGTGCTGCATATATTCATCAAAGGGGTGACAAGTTAGACCCCAGGGCTAGGAAGTGTGTTTTTCTTGGCTACCCCTGAGGGTACAAAAGGTTATAGAGTCTGGGATATTACAGATTTGGACTATAAAGTCATAATAAGCAGAGATATAACCTTTAATGAGCATGAATTTCCCTGCTCATCTAGCTCTCAGCCTCCTGCTCTTCATGAAGGTACTTCTAGTAAGGTGGAGCCTCCTAGGATAGAGAATCATGTCAGTCAAGGGGAAGATTATGAATCAAATCAACTTAATACAACTAATACAACTGAGTGTCATTCTGAAAATGTTGATAATGATGACTGCATTGATCAAGGTGGAGCCTCTAACTCTAATTCTACTAGTGCCTCTCATGACATTAACCTGTCTGATTATAATTTGGTTAGAGATAGGTCCAGGAGGCAGGTCACCACAAATAGGAAATTTGATGAATATGATTTAACAATGCATGCTTTAAATGTTTTTGAAGAACTAGATGGTGATGAACCAAAAACGTATAAGCAAGCTCTTCAATCCCCAAACTCTAAGTTGTGGTTGACTGCCATGCAAGATGAAATTAACAGCCTTCATGAAAACAAGACTTGGACCTTAGTTCCCAAAACTAATAATCTGTCTATAGTTGACTGCAAATGGTTGTACAAAATAAAGCATGATGGTAAAAATGTTAGATACAAGGCTAGGTTAGTTGCTAAGGGGTTCACCCAAAAGGAAGGTATTGATTATTCTGAAATATTTGCTCCTGTTGTTAAGTTTACCACTGTTAGAATGATACTTGCTTTAGTTGCTTATCATGACTGGGAACTTGTGCAAATGGATGTGACCACTGCCTTCTTGTATGGTGACCTTGATATGTGCATTTATATGAATCAGCCTGAAGGGTTTTGTGATGACAAACACCCTGATTATGTTTGCATGTTAAAAAAGGCACTATATGGTTTAAAACAGTCTCCTAGACAGTGGAACATCAAGTTTGATACTGTAATGAAAACTCTAAAATTTGAGAGAAGTATACATGATCACTGTCTCTATTTCAAGTTTGAAAATAGTGTGCCTACTTTTCTGCTCCTCTATGTTGATGACATGTTAATTGTTAGTCCTAACATGAATGCTGTGAGAGCTGTGCAAACTCACCTAAGCAAACATTTTAAAATGAAAGACTTAGGCAATGCTAGGAGAATTCTTGGCATGGATATTGTTAGGGACAGAACTAAATCCACGCTGATTCTTAACCAATCTGCTTATATTTCAAAGATTTTGTCTAAGTTTTCCATGCTTAATGCTAAACCTATCAATGTTCCCTTGGCTTCTCATTTTTTGCTAAGTAAGGATCAGTGTCCTAAAACTGATTCTGAAATAGATGAAATGAAACACATTCCATATACAAATGTTATTGGTTCAGTTATGTACCTCATGGTTAGTACCAGGCCAGATATTGCTTACAGTGTTAGCCTTTTGAGTAGATACATGTCAAATCCTGGTAAGCCTCATTGGGAAGCTTTAAAATGGCTGCTCAGATATCTCAAGCACACACAGAGCACTGGATTGAGATTTTCTAAGTGCACTAATGTGGTGAATCTTGTTGGATATGTTGATTCTAATTATGCAAATGATAGGGATAATAGAAAGTCAACAACATCCTATGTATTTACCTTATGTGATGCCTGTGTTAGTTGGAAATCTCAACTTCAGTCTGTTGTAGCTTTATCTACTACAGAATCTGAGTATATTGCTATGACTGATGCTTTTAAGGAAGCAATTTGGCTTAGGGGTTTACTGTCTGAAATTAAGTATCTAAATGGGAATCCTATTGTGTATTCTGACTCTCAATCGGCTATACAATTATGTAAAAATCCTGTATTCCATGATAGGACCAAGCATATAGATGTTAGATTTCATTTCATTAGGGACATAGTTGAAAAGGGAATTATTTCTTTAAGGAAGATTGCATCTGAGTTCAATCCAGCTGATATGGGAACTAAGTGTTTGCCATTAGAAAAGTTTATATCTTGTCAAAATATCCTTAACTTTGAGCATTGATCAGCTCCTGTGTGAGAAATAGGAAGTTAAGTTCTTACTTTGATTTGTATGACCTATGTGTGGTGAAATTGTTACTTTTGTGTTCTGAATCAAGTTGCCTTGTGTAACTTGGCTAACTTCATGTTATTATATTTCCTAACTTAGGGTATGTTGTTGTGTTTGCAGGTACTAATCTCCTGTGATAAGTGTACCTCTAGTCTGCCCTAATAAAGTCCTAGTGCATGAATTGCTAGGCAAATTGGCGATGATGACATCCTAATAAGTGAGATGTTCTAGCAACCACGGCCAAGGTGGAGATTGTAAAATGGATGGCCTTGGTTACCATTGGGCTGTTTATTTTTGTTGAGCCCATTTAACTCCGAGCCCAATACCTAGGTTGTGTTTATGGATTGTGGGTTGGTTTGTGTTGGTTCGGGTTTGGCGGTTCAGATAGTTAGTTGGGGCGGTTTCAACAGTTCCCACTATATATATGGTCTGACCCGGTTTCATTCATTCATCCTGAAACCCTAACCCTAAATCGTGCGCCGCTTCTTCTCTCTCTCTCTGAAAAAAAACGCTCTCACTTCTCTCTTCTCTCTTGTGCGATCAGAGTTGGTTTTCCGGTGAGCCTTGTGAGATCGAGAGTTCCTAAACCCTAGGCAACCTTTTACCCTTTCCATTTCGGCCGGAGGATGGCTAGAACTCACAGAGGTGAGTTCTGAGCCACCACTTTTGTCCCTCGCTACTCTGGGTGGGCTTGAGGTGTCTTTCATCGGATATCCAACCATCAGAAGCTCAAAGACAGTCCAAGCTTCAAGATCGGATCCAGATCCGAGGTGGAACCCTAGCTCAGTCAGGGCTAGGTCGAGGTCCGGGCGAAGTAACAGGCCGGTAACAGACGAGCGCAGGCCTGATACCCAACAATTGTAAAGGTAATCAAGCAGTTTTATCATTTTATCACGGGAGGATTTTTTATCACCGGATCCAATCCCTAGAATATTATTGACTATATACATGGTCATTGTAGCATTGGCAGAATTTGTTTTTTTTTTTTTTCAAATCTTAAATTATTAAAATCTTATTTATGTTCAACTATGTATCAAGAAAAAGGTTAAATGGATTAGCAATCTTATGCATGGAAGATGAGACATCTGAAAATCTTAATTTAGAAGATCAAATTAATGACTTTGCTTTTCAAAATGCTAAAAGATTTAAATTATTTCAATAATTTTTTTGAAATTTATTTTTTTGTTTGTTTATTGTTATAAATTATTATTACATGAACAATATTAAAAGTACTTTGAATCACCTAAAAAAAATTAGGGGCCCATTTTAAATTTTGCCGTAGGCACCGACTTGTGAGGCCGGCCCTGTTACTAGCTTCTATCTTGTGTATGTTTTTGTGAAGTCAACATATAAACTGGTTCAAAATCACACAACCAAACAAGTAAATGGCTCCTCTATCAGTGTGTGGTCTCAACTGTGAAGCCTCAGCTTAGCAGTCCTATCTAGTATGTCTGCTCTGCTGCTCTTCTTAGAAGCAGGAACCTCATGGTTGTGCTCTCCCTCGTACCTTATTCTCTCCTCATTTGCATCCCTTTCTACTTGCTTCCGCACTTGACAACCGTAGTTTGTGCATTTGTAGTAGCTTCTGCAAATACAAACACAGTCACTCAGAATCT
Source organism: Plectranthus barbatus (assembly GCA_026898455.1). NCBI lineage: Eukaryota > Viridiplantae > Streptophyta > Magnoliopsida > Lamiales > Lamiaceae > Plectranthus > Plectranthus barbatus. The sequence goes on from JAPKLW010000309.1 coordinate 155,976, forward strand.
TTGTAGCATGCATGAGTTGTTGCAGTTTACTAGGTGAGAAGAGTTTATTAGGAAGAAGAAGAAGAAAAAATGTCTGACCGTGGGTAAGGGCTCCCCTTAAGAACTTTCTCTCCATATTTTATCCACCTATAGCCATCATCACCTACACGTCTGTCAAAGTTGGAAACCTATTCATGAGATGCACGTACAGGTTGAAAATTCCAAATCCAATGCTTGGTCACAGATCGATGTTACCTTTTCTTGGGTTCGGGTTCATCTTCGCAGTTGCTTGATCCAGAAAGATGTTGAGGCAGGTTGGATTCTTGACCTGGTATGTTATCTTGTGCAGGCTTAGGCGGTGTGGGATGATTGTGTCGGCCTTCATATATGATCTCAGTGATCTGGCCGTCTTGAGCGCGCTCAAGTCGCTTCTGGGCAGGACAATCTGCATGTCTGCATTTGTAATGGGTTCGAGGAAATGGACAGCCCTTCTCCTGCCTCTGTCTATACCAGTCCCAAATGAATCCGTCGACATTAAGAGGTTTCTCGTATGCGAAGTTGGTCGGTTTCAGAGTCTTAATGATGTTATGGTTTGGGATAGGAGGCGGCGCTGCTGATGAAGACGGGTTTTCAGATTGGATTTGTTGACCCTATTTCCATTTTCAAGAACATCAAGTAAGGCATGCTTTCATGGAAGAAGAGGTTGAGCAGCAAAACAAACAAACAAGATTCATAATGATGAAGTAGCTTATCATAGACATCTTATGATCAAGTTCTTGAACAAGAAAAAGCTGTAAAAAAATATATGATGCTGCTCTATCATGAATTCTTGAATCAAGATACATAGCTGATCCAAATCCATACTTGACCAAGTTGTATAAACGATCAAGAATTCATGGATACAACTCCAAAAAAAAAAAAAAAAAAACAGAACCTGCGAAGGTGTGAAAGACCCCGGTGAATGAAGAAAGCTCTTAGGATCCAAACCCAGCGGAACCAAGAACTGAGCCGGCTTCTTCTGCTGATACTTAAACATCGGGTGCGGGCGCCCACCCGACCCGCTCATGGAGAATTTGACGTCCGAACTACTCGACGGCAACATGACTGGTGGCGGTGGTGATGGTGATTCATTTTCAGCCATTGAATTTGATTCCTTGTGCAACATTGTTTCAAGCTTCGACAAGTAAGAAAGAATTTGCAGCTGAGAGAGAAGGAGAGCAGTTTCAGTTGAATAGATTTCCGAGACTAATATGAGAATTCGTCGCTCTGGTTTTTCAAGTTGAAGTTTCAATCTCTCTTTTTTTATAATTTTCTTTTTCAATAAATTGAAAAACTCAGAAACTGATATTGAGGTCTTCGATTGAGAATTGTATAATCTTTTAGGTCTTGAATTAGAATTTTTGTGATTTTATTCAGGCGCTAAATTGATAATTAAACTATCTTTTGAATCCTGAATCAATAATTAAACTATCTTTCGAATCCTGAATCGATAAAACTTCAAAAAAATATTATATATAAAATGAAATGATATATTTACCTTACTTAAATAATATATTAATGTTCGTCTCACAATAAATAAATAATAAAATCACCTCTCAAGAGATCAAACTCAATTATTTTTAACATGTTTTGCCCTCACTCCCTGCCGAGAAACTTTCCAATCAATCACCCATCAAAATTTGTACTCTATCAAGCATTTAAACTTATAATTTTTCTAGAATGAGTACCCAGACAAATAGAGCACCATATTTAAAATTTTTTTTTATTGGTGAAAATCGATCACGAACAATAACATAAATTCTTTTTAGATAAATTGAAAGAAAATCAAAATTCGTGTAATAGGGGGGGGGGGCGGGAACTCATTTACACAATTCAATATTCTTGCTAACGGTGACAGACATATTATTTGGATTTATATATTTTCCTAAGAAAATAATAAATAAAAAAATAGTTTTATATTTGAAGCTTTAACTATCTTGTTTAATCACAAGTTTGATATTTCGTGTGAAGAAACATAAATATTAAATTAAGAGTGAGAAAAGGCAACGCGAAATGCATCGGCAATTATCCAAACTATTATATTCCTTGAAATATTCTATTTATCGAGCGTTGCTGCTGCTGCGACGATTGCGTTTCTCAAAATCTTATGGATCGGCGCCACCAATCCACCACCAACTCCGCCGCCGCCGAGCATACCAAGCCACTTCACTGCATAGTCAAGCTCGGTGCGATTGCTTTTCATACATGTGCATATATGTATTATGAATTTAGCTTGGTTTAGCTAGTTGGTAAATCAGATTCAACTCTTTAATCAGTGTTGCCCTAATGCATCTACCTGATCTGATGAATTCACTAACTCTTTAAAGTCATTTGCTACTTTGAAAATGGCGTGCTTCTAATAATGAGTTTATTAGCTCTATAACTCTTTTGCTACTTTGAAAATGGCGTTCTGCTGATTTTTTTTTTTTTTTGGTTTTGTTGCGAACGAATATTATGAACACAATTGTTTTAGTTCAATCTCTTAAGTTTGGCGCGCGACTTAGAATTTTCGTTAACATTATATGTGATTGAGCATTCAGTTTTTGAGAAACAAAATAGTTCGCATGCTATTATGGAAGAAAGATGATTTGTCAGTTGATTCTCTGCGTGTGCTTTAGAAGTTTCTCCATTATGTCGGTGGATTGGTGCAATGTTTTTTTCTTTTCTCTTGGCATGCAGGAGGCTCTGCAATTACCTGCAAAAATGAGTTGGAGACAATACACGAGGATAATCTTAGTATTGTTTCATCACAGCTAAGGCAAGGAATGATTTCGGGGCCATGTCATGGGATGGATTGGAGCAGGAGGCCTGGATCCTCAGGGATCCAAGCTGTAGCTGATAAATTTGATGATGAGTTGGAATCAGACTGCAAAAGGCTTATAGTTGTCCATGGTGCAGGTTGACATTTTGAGCATGGCTTATCTTACTTTTATATTAAATCTTCTGTACTTGGCACTATAAACATTTCCAGTGGTCAATGTCAGTGAAGAATCTGTCACCATTACTGTCAGAAGAGGTCTAGAACAATATAGTTAGCAAATATGATTACATTAGGATTCTTAGCTTAAAACCCAGATAGCTGTTTAATTGACATTGAACTGGTTGCTTTAATAGTGTGGCAGTGTTTTTATTGTTTTTTCAATCATCTGCGAAACTTTGATTTGATTGGATGAACTAAATTAGGAACATTAGAGCACTTCTTTTTGCATCTTTATTGTATCATAATGTGATTTAGATCAAAATGCGATGACCTGTTGCTGCAGATCGTAATTTCTTGCTAATGTTAATGGAAAAGTCAATCTCTTTCTCTAGGAGAAACTATATATTTCGAAATAATTCACAACAATTTGTTAGAGATCATTACTGTGCTTTCATAAAACTTATTTCAAATAGACTACTCCATATAATCTTCAGGTTCTTTTGGCCACTTTCAAGCAAGTAAATCAGGGGTTCACAAGGGTGGATTAAGCAAACCTCTAGTCAAGTCCGGTTTTGTCGCAACACGTATATCTGTAAGGCATAATATTGTCTTTGTATACTTTGTTTTAATCTATTCCTGCTAGGATTGTAGTAAGGTCTTACTTTTGATCAAAGTTATGTAGAGCAAGAACTGTGTATAATGCATTGACATTTTATCTACTTATCGAAGATATTATGACGAACTGGCTTTGATTCTATCTTTTTTAAGTCCTGGTTTTCCTTTTCCAGTTCTTATTTCTTTCTTGTTCTATTTTCAGGTCACAACCCTTAATCTTGAAATTGTTAGGGCACTAGCAAAAGGTATCTATTCTCCCCCTGCACGGCTGCAACCCCCCCCCAAATTTTGCTATGCATTTTTTTTTTCTTTTGCTGGTGTTAAGACCCCTGGCCATAATCTGTTGTGAAAAGTTGGTCTTGTTGGCCTATTGTAGTGAATAGGCTGAATGTGTGGAATTCTATCGTCATCCCGCAATCTTTATTCTAGTTTTTTTTTTTATTATTGTACTATGTGAGTTTTTTTAACATGCCGTGTGTGTATCTTTCTACAGAGGGTATTCCCTCTATTGGAATGTCTCCATTTCCATGTGGCTGGACAACATGTGAAAGAAATGTTAGTAAGTCCAATTGTCAGTTTGTTTAATACTTTCATTCTTTCTTTCTTTCTTTTCTAATTGCTAGTTTTCAATGTGGAAATCTTAAATTTTAACCAACTCACAGATTGCTGTGGCTGATACTTCAACAGTGGTTAAAGCCTTGGATGCTGGATTTGTACCTGTGAGTTTCCTCGATTTTGCTTCTGGTGTTGCTTATACATGTCATTAGCATTACAATGCACAACAGAAGAAAGATGGCTGAATTAGAAAAAGCCTTGTGTTGCCTCTGGAAGCAGATGACTTCCATTGTATGCCATATGGTATAGGATATAGGATAGAGTAACACAATCACAATGCGAGCAAGTATGTGTTAGATTATATTCAACCATTATAACTGACATTTGGTCTGCTTGTTGACTATTATAATCGAAGGAGGCCTAATGACTCACACTCTGACTTTGTTGGGATGAAAGTTTGAATTTACTATTCCAGTTAAGTAGATGTGGCAATTGATATTCAGAATAGTATGTTGTTTACTGACATTCTGGGATGGTATTACTACATAGTTTGGAAGACATATTGGCAGAGTTCTTGATTTGATTCTACTGCAGTATAATGTCATTGTTCAATGTATAATCTCTTGATCTAAGGCCTATTCTTAAACTTATGGCTGGTCATTGACATTCCAGGTTTTGCATGGGGATGCTGTTCTGGATACTTCACTGGTTAGATATTTCTGTATATACTGCTGTCAAGTTTCTTGGTGTTGGAAAGTTTCCGACTCATTCAAACCTTTGACAGGGTTGCACTATATTAAGTGGAGACGTGATTATTCGTCATCTGGCAGAACAGTTGAAACCTGCCTACGTCGTGTTTCTTGTATCCACAGCTCGTCATTGATTTTTTTATGGTGTCTAGCTTTATCCTGGAGACTAAATCATATAAAGAATCGATTGAATAATATATATATATAAAAATCAATTCTTATGTGAATTAATGGTAAACATAATTTCATCCTGGCCATTATGCTGACACTTTCCATAATTGTTCTCTTCTCACTTCCTTCTATGAGTCTATCCACTTTGGATTAGAAAAAGCATAATCCTGAATATTTTCTTAGTAGTTCTATATAAAAAACATTCACAATAGTTGTTTGGTTGAGTCCCAGTTTATCATGTGATAAATTCCTGGAGTTTGTTATTCCTTGCTTATTGTGACGAGAAAACATGTATATTTCTCCTTTACAGTGCTGAATGTTAGACAGATGTTTTGGGTGTTTATGATCGCCCACCAACAGAACCTGATGCCATGCTTCTAGGGGAAATTGGTGAGTGTCTCATTCTGGGTCAAGTATGTGGAATGATTGATCGAACATGATATTTGCAGCTGTGCGTGAAGATGGGAGCTGGTCGGTATTGCAACCTAAACTGCAAGACGTGAGCAGACAAGGTCAGTGAAGAAGCTTGTCGTTATAGCTTCAGTCCAGGCAGCTTTTCATAATCCCCCCATGTTGATTAGTACTAACCTGCTCTTGTATGAATCTTTGCTACTTGTGATGAACTTTGAAGAAGCAACATCTCTGTTAACTTGTGAAATTTGTTTTCAACAGTGGAAATAACTGTAGCAGCACATGATACGACTGGAGGCATGGTCACCAAAATAACAGAAGCTGCTATGATTGCCAAAATGGGAATTGATGTCTATATAGTGAAGGTAAACTTCAAAGCAATCTGCTCATTTCCCTCTTCATTTTTTTTTGTAAACACAATTCATACAAACATGCTCATCGGCCCAACCATGCAGGCAGCGACGGAGCACTCTGCAAGGGCTCTACAAGGACAACTCCCAGAAAATATACCCCAAGACTGGCTTGGGACAGTCATCCGCCTCGCCAAATAAAAACACAATCTTTCAGATGAGGGAAAGGAAAGATGAGCTTTTATCCTTTGATATATGTCGAAACTCTGTCAAATCCAAAGCATGAACTGAAATTAAGGCTTTACCAAGATTGCTCCGTCTCTGGGTTCACCATATCTATATCTTCACCTTTCTGGTATACATGTGCGTCCACCGCATTGATATGATACATTACTTTGCACTACTCCATAGTGGTTATTTTTTGGTATACTGTAATGGGATATGGTTTCATTCCACAAGGTAATAAAAATCACATGGTTTTTCGATTGCACATCATCCTCGAACATCATTGTGTAAAAAGTAATACGCAATACAGCCAGCCATTCAAACATCATAGAGTAAAAAGGAATCAAATATTAGTAAACAAGAAGGTTCAACGAGAACAAAACTGGAAACACCAAAAAAATTATATAGAAACAAAGAGATGCTCTCATAGTAGAGGAAACATGGTCAAATTTAAAAACAAGTAGACAGTCTCACAGCAAATCTCAAATTTAAAACCGTCACATCCTCTTGTCTATTTAAGACAATGCAAGTACATTGATTATTACTTGGGACCAATATCCTTGAGAGCACAGATCTGCTCCTCCCCCATCGCAGACATGACACTCACAACAAGATCCTTGCCTTCAGCAAATCCATCCTTAATCTGCAATCCAAACCCAAGGGAAATGCATAAATACTTCAGGGTCAAAAAATTGGGAAGACGTAGGAATATGTTTTTACCTGAGTAAGGAGAGTCTCGTCAGTTGGGAGTCTGAGGTCATCCTTAGTGCTGCCATTCTCAGTCAGCAAGCTCACCTATGGTTCACTCAGTTTTAGTTATAACATTATACACTTAAAATCCATCGTAAATTCATACTCAAGAGATGCCACTCAATTACTTCAAATGATTGCTTTATCACATCAGAAAGTTGGCACGTTAACTCTTGCCCGAGTAGGGGAGCATTTCACTGTAAGCAATATATGCTTAACAATGGGTACAAGTAAATAGTGACATAGAAATCCAGATGACACTTAGAGTTGTCACTCAATTAGTTGTCTATGTAAACCACATAAATAGTTGTTTGTGCAAACAATGTATGTTTAAAAATTGAGAGAAAATAAATATTCACACACAAATCCAACCTCAAACATGTCACGAAATAATTGTTTATATAAGCAAAATAAAGGGTTGTTGATGCAAACAATAGATGATTAACAATTGATACAAATAAATAGTCACATACAAATCCATCTTCAGATATATCGATGAGCTGGTAGTCGGTACGGTTAACGTGTGGAACCTGCACATTAAATTTGTTGATTTCAATCAGTGTTCAAGAAAATACCAAAACTAAACAGATATTAATAAAACAAAAACAATATACATACATCACAATTATGGGAAGACGGGACTATATCCTCGAGCTTCTTGGAAGTGAAAATGTCAATAGCAACAAAGTGACATTTGGCGTGACCATGCTTTCCAGTTTTGGAGGTTGAAACTTCGACAACCTGGATTAATGAATAACGTATTCATTCATTTTCAAATAATTAAGGTCAACGAAATAAATAGAGAATATTTTTATTAGTTTTCAAATAATTTTATTCAGAATATTTTCCATCTAAATTGTTACTAGAAAAAGCAATTATCTGTTTGTTCTCGAATAATTTCAAATATTCAGAAGTTTTTCTATTTACTAGAAAAAGCACTTCTTCAGAAGAATCATAAATCACAATCACAGTTGTGTAAACTCTAAAAAGAATATTTATGATTAACAAAAAAAAAAAGAAACAAGCACAGAGGGAAAAATATCAATTCAATAAAAAAATTTAATTGAATACAAGAAATACTTTCAAAAGATAAGAATCCAGAAAAACTCAGTTAAAAATAATTCTTATATTCTGAAACACAAATAAATAAACAAAATAATTTAAAGTTAATCAAATCACAAATCACTAAAATCGCCTAACTTAAAATTGAGATGGGACATGAATACAGAAACCGCCACAAAATTTCATCTAATTAAAGAAAACATAAATCAAACCTTGCACGGACGACCTTTGATGACAATGTAACCATTCTTACGAATGGTGCCGGCCTGTTGGGGAAAAGTTTTGGAGGCGCCGGCGTCAGCCTTCGACTCGAAATGATGCTCCTCGTCCGACATCCTCAACGACCGCGATTTGAGAAAACCGGCGAGAACTGAAGAATGAGCAAAAAAAAATAATTTATTGGAAGAGATGGAGATGTGTTTTAAATATATAGGGTTTTGAAATAGAATGGGAAGCGGTTGACGGATGAGATTTGTTTGCGTTAAAACGACGCAGTGTTTGATGAGGGCTTTTTTAGGGTTTATCCACAGCCGCTCATTCCTGACTTTTATACTGTTATACAGTACAGTTTGGCCCATCGAGTCTATCGTGGACCCAATAGCTACTGCAAGTCTATTTTGATTTTAATTTTAATTCAACATTAAATTATACTCCTTAGTAAAGAATAAGGAATATTTTTGTTTAAAGAGAATATGGAATATAAGTTTGATTTGTATGACTTTATCATATTGAAAGAATATTTATTATTTATAATCTCGACCTACTATTTACTATTATTTGAATACACGCAAACTTATTTAAAAAGCTAAGATTGGTTTTTAATTTGATAAAATCACATATTATTAAAGTAAATAAAACTCAGTGTATACCTTTTTTAGCAGGATTTGTATTATTTTCTTTTTTCCACTCTTTTTTCTATATCATTGTCTATGTCCCATAGACTTGATCATGTAAGATTTAACTAGAAAGATGGGTTCCCGATGTGAAATAAATTACTAGCTATAAAAATAAAATATGTATCCCACAGCTCAAATATTATATATTTATATATGTGCTTGTTCAGCTCTAAACAGTGTCACCAAAAAATAATAACAATAATAATAATAATAATAAGTGATAATTTTTTTCGGCACACAATCACAAGATAAGTTAACTGAAAATCAAGATGAAATGTAGGTAACAACAAAACAGCAAGCTCGATGACTATGGTGGTGTTGATGTGCAAATAATCATGTCTTCCTTGAACCACTAGCAGAGATTGATCCTATGCGTTCAGCATCAATGTGATGTATAAGTATCTGAGGCTGTTCTTCTCTGTTACACATGGGAGTCAATGCTTGCTTAACTGAATGGAAGTGAGAGAATGTTTATGCATGGACTGCACTCTCAGTTATTAATGCTTACTTAACTCTGTATGTAGGGCTGAGTTTTGAAATGAAAATTTCACAGGCTTATAGAAACTCTAGTTTGGAAAGATAATACCGGTAACATATCAGTTGCTAAGGATGTGGGGATTAATTAGTCTCCATCTCGAAGTGCAAGTGGTTTAAGCGTCTTGTCTATATCGAATAGGTCATGGATTTGAGCTTCAATAAGGACATCTACGTGGGTGGGATTTAAATTAATACATTATATTTATAAATAAAAAAAAGATGTGGAGTCAATAACTTGGGGGATGTATATACCAGACCAACAGAAACAGAAAGAAGTGGAGTGACCATACACACCTTTCACTGGCCTCCTGGTAAGTATAACTTGATGCAACAGCCAAAAGCTGCCCCGCATGGTTATATGCCAAAGATGCAACACTATTGGGATATTTCGGAAGCTAAAATCAAGCAAGATTTGTATTAAAATGAAGCTGGATTCTCATAAAGATGCAACACTATAGCTAAAGGCTAGGTATCCCAGTTGTTAAGATTAAGTATACCTCCAACAACCGTTTCCTGTTGAGAACATCCCATATTATAGCATAACCCTCATCATCACCGGTGACAACAACTCCACGTTTCCTGAATTAGGGAAAGATATAGTCATGTGGAACTAATTGTTTGTAATGCCAAGCTAAAAGTTAATTAGATACATACGACGGATTAAATGCAATGTCATTTACTGCCACAATATGCAGTCTTCCATTCCTATCCTTCGGATAGCATCTGAAAGCATATCTGCAGAAGTTCAAACCTGTGTGAAAGCCTCCAAGTTTCAGAAGAAAACAATCTCAAACTTGATGAGAACATAATATTAAGGCAAGGAAAAATAGAAAGAAAATCTGGAAGAGTATGTCCACAGGACTATAAAATTCACTAATCGTAAAATAATATCATATTTGCACGAAGTTGAATTTGGTAGTAGCTTCAATACGACAAAAACAAGTTAAATAATTGCAGTATTTCCCTAGGGAAGATGGAGGTGAGAAAATATTGGAATCCCTATACTGCACCAAGGACCATTCCCTTTCCTGTACTTCTTTTATAAATACAAGGATCATTTCACGATAGATCTTCCGAAGAGAATGAGATTGTAAATGAAAAGGTAAGTTATACTGACCCTTCATTTGTGTCCACTTGACCAAGATATCTTAATGCAACCCGTCCATCTACTGATCCAACTCCAAATCCTGCATGAATGAGCATCATCATTTAGATCAATCAACACGTAGATTAGAAGAACAGCTATGATAGCGCAGAAGCATGGTGAATCAGCGTTACCCTAGAATAAATACAAAACGAGTTAAAATGTTGCCTGTAAACTTAATTATAAAAAGTCTCTAAAGAAAAGAATGTGAGAACCAAGAGCATGTGATCTTTTGAGTTTACAAGAGAATCTTCAAATGCAATATATATCTACCAAGGACTGAACTTGGCCATTGCTGCAATTACCTTCTAGTTCTGAATTTGTGCGGACACAATTTATTTGAATATCCATGGAGTATTCTTTGGTTTGAACCAATCTATCTAAATAACGTAGGTCGTAAAGCTGCACTGATGACTGATGAGCAACCATCAGATTTAATCCTGCTAGAGACATAGATTTTACATCCATGCCTAAATTAATCAAACACGCAAGAGAGTTAGTTGAGCGCGGATCCCAAAACTTTACTCTTCTATCCCAACTGGCAGTGATTACTTGATCTGCAGAGATAATTAATGAGTTTCAATCATATTTTTCAGAAATTTGTAACAGGACAGCACTTGAACATCTTATCGATTCAACAAATATAGATATTTGATGTAGTTTGAGGGATAACTATTTTCCATTAGTTATATAAACTCAGACAATTTCAAAAGTGTTTTATAAACAAAATATCTATCACTTTCATTAACATCCCAAAGACGGAAACTCAATAAACTCATCAGTCATGCATATCCTTCTGACTTCATAAATGGAAGTAGCTAGAATAAATACACTTCTCAATCAAGCTTTCATAGAATTGCCAACAGCTTTTTAAGAGGCAATGAAGACCATAAGAATAATCATGATAATATATCAGTAAGATGTTCATTGGGGAAAAGGTCATATATTTCCTGACCAAGACATTTATCACATTATTTTCCAGTGAACTGATAAACACAGCAGCGCAAAATATATGACTTGATCTTTTGCAGATTACGAATAGGATCACATGCTGCAAAAATCTTACGTGTTTCCTCGGAATATTCAATAGAAGTTGCCAAGTCTTCATGACTTCCTATCTCTTTGCTGTTACCGACACGCATGTCATACCTAACAAATATTAAATCAAATTCATCACCATATCAAACATTATCAGTTAATGAAGGAAGTAAATGAACATGGAAATGTAAGAGAGTCTGTTTAGTTGATTCCAGAAAGCTGCTGAATGAATTGCAATATATCTTTGGTTGCATTAGCAGTGATTCTCATTCATCATTCACTACAGGAAATTCCTGAGTTTAGCATCCCATACAGACTTTTTCAAATCTTGTTTGGCAACAAATTGTTTCAGAATCAAGTTCAATTTAGAGATACTAAAACTAGATCATTGAAGAACCGAAGGTAATATTATTGAAATTTTAACAATATCAACTTTTGAATATTATCAATTATAACAATTTAATAGTATCTTTGCCATTCATATAAGTTTCAACGGATCATATGAAATTGCAGATGAACAACCTATTTCATCATGTCAAATGCTGCAAAACTACTTTTCATTTCAGACTCAGCTAAGAACAATGAAACGACTGCCCAATTTCAAACTAACAGTACTCAAAGAGGAAAGCTACACCAACTTTAGACATAAAAACACACAAATGCATATGCATATCCCAAACGTCTAACCTGATAACAGAACCATCAGAATTTGCGCTTAGAGCAACTGATTCGTTCTCAAAGCAACAATCCAGGAGTGCCGGACCTTCATTATGAGCTTCAAATCTGAGCTCGCATTTATCCACATCGTAAAGTCGAAGACTCTGCTCAAGGACACAGCATGCCAACTCTTAATTGCTTAATACACAGGTGCAGAAATAGTGAATAATTGGGGGGAAATAGGTTTGCCCTAGTTACCGAATCCCAGGAGGAAATAAGTAGATTGTTGGAGGTTGGAGCAAACCGAATCCTCGAAATGGCGTCTCTAATTGGGTTGTCGAAGTTCAAGCAAGAACCGTTCATCCTGCAAAAGAGAGCTGGAGCAGAAATGGGGGGAATGATTGGTAACGGTGGGACGGGGAAGTTGTGGTTTTTTGAGTCCCAATTCAAAAATATTTTTAACCTGAAAATTCCCGCTATGTGGAAGAGGCCAATCATGAACCAACAATAATTTAATGATACACTAGATTTGTTCTGATTTCGGTTCCTTTAGTTTTTGAACCGGAACCACCCGTCAAAATACAGTAATGACTACAGTTTGGAGTCGTAAACTTTCGATTTCACAAATTTTTAATATATAGTATTTTATTTTTTTTTTGTGGAAAAACTAGTCTTTCAAACAAATCAGGTGCGAAATCACTTATTCAAATTAATATGGCACCGGCCAGTGTTGTAAAAATCTTCGCCTAGGTTCGATTAGGCTCCGCCTAAGTGTTAGGCGATCCTCAACCGAACCGATTACCCACTAATCTCTGTGCCTACTGCCTAATCAATCTGGCGAGTAATCGGCACCTAGGTACCGCTTAGGCCGCCTAATCCGCCTAGGTGCCGATTTAGATGGCCGGCCAAGCTCGCTACGCGCCACTTAGGTGGCAGACTAAGCATGCTGCATGCCGCCTAATTAGTTTGAGCAACCTATTTTTTTTATTTTTTAAAAAAATAATTAAAATTAATATAATTTTACTTTTTATTAATTGATAAATATTATATTAAATATTAAAACTAACTTACCATTAACTACCGCCTAGAAAATGCCTAGTCCCCGCCTAAACCGCCTGGGGGCTAGGTCCCACCTGAGCGCGAGACTAGCGCCTAGCGACTTTTACAACCATGGGACCAGCTCATTCATCCAATTTATATATATATATATATATATATATATATATATATATATCCACCAATTTTGAACTGTAATTTTTTTTATTTAACTTTCAAAAATCTTAAAAATCCTCGATGGCTCAATGGTTCTGATTCGCTGATTCAATGGTTCTAAAAATTTGGAACCCACCCATAAAAATACAATTCAAATTCAGAATCATAATTGGCAATTTCAGTTCGGAACTATTGAACCGGCAGACAAGTTCCAGTTCTATTTGATCATTATTATAATATAGTACTCCCTTCGTTCATGGGCGGAGGCAGACTTCAAGTTCCAGGGGCTCGACCATATCACGATTGGATCGAGTCTTATAATTTTTTTGAAATATAACTAAAAAATAAAAATTCCGGCCGTCGGGGGGTCGGCAGCCCCCCTAGCCCAAGGCTGCCTTCGTCCGGGGCATTAGGCTACCCACTGTGGTGGTTTGTGGGATGAGGTGGAAAGAAAAAAAATAACAACTGAACACCTTGTGCAACTTCCTGCAACTTAATTGTGGTTCAATTAGAAGTTGTCACTTGGCAGCTTCTGGTTGAACGATTATATATTATGTAATTTAATTTTAAATTGCAAAAAAAAATATATAATTAATAAATAATATATATAATTTATATCAAAACTCATCATTTTTGTTCATATAAATAGAGCTCAATATTGATGTATTTTCATAAACAAACCAAATCTCTCTTTTTCTTCCTTTACTTCTTAAAATTCTCAATCTTAAGTTATGTATCCAAATCATCCAAATTATTTCTTCTATTTATAGTATCTTTTAATTGTACTTATGAATTTAAATTATATTTTGTAAATTTATAAAAATTGAATTAATATTAATATAAATAATATATATATATATATAAATAAAATAAAGAAAAAATAAAATAAAATAGATTGTAGGTTGTTGAAAGTTATTGTAGTGAATGAAAATTAAATTAGATTGTGGGTTGTATATGTGGAGGAGAGAGAGATTTAAAAAGTTAGGTTGTTGAGGTTATGATAATAGGTAGTCTTAGTCCCATTTGCTTTTGGCATAAATACCAATGTTTGTGAGTGTAGTTGAATTAATATTTTATTTGTACGATGAAATTTTTTTCCATTTTAAGAAATGAGATTAATTCGGCAAGAGAAGCGAAAATGGAAAATGGAACTATTGAGGCAGGACAGAGGTGTACATTTTTTATCCATAGAAATTACAATGTCATTCCTGTTACTGACATAATAATTTTGATGACTCCTTTTGATTGAAAATTTTAGAATATAAATTGAATAAAACCCAAAATTTCCCACCGCAGATTGCAGAACAACCATGACCATTTCCATTCCTTTTCCCCATCATGAACCAAGTACTCCCCTTAGAGCAGCTTGTACAAACATAAAGAAGAGCATCTCCAATTAGCCGTTTCCAAACAACCTAAAGAAATAACCAATTCCAAATATATACAAAATACATTCTGCTCCACCCAGAGAAGTAGGTGCACGATGATAAAGAAGAAAGAGGAAGTTCTCCATGTCTCAGGCTTCACCTCATTTCAGACACGAAAATCCTTGAATTCCTCACTGGGAAGGTAAAAATCAAACTTCACATCAACAGAGCCTGAGCTTTCTCCAGTGTCTTTGTATTCGATATTTGTAATCGATCCAGTTTCGTCATCGATTTGATACTCTGTTCTCACTCTCCGCACAGGCACTGTGACTGAATAAATGGTGCCAAGATCTGGATCCGTCGACACGCTCAATTGAACTTTGTCCTGTGACTCAATCTCAACAAAGTCAGACAGTGCACTGACAACATTGCTTACTATCTTCTGTTTCGCCTCTTCGCTGACTGCACAGCGATCAGAGAAAAGAATCATCTTCAGACGTTGCTTGGCAATGTTTGCATTAGACTTCCTTCTGGAAACGGGTGATGGAAATATGATCTTCCACGCCAAGTTCAAACGTTCAAAGAAGTTCATGTTGACTACGTTGAGGAGAAATTTTTCAACCTCCTGGCCGATGGGATTTTCAGAGAGTTCATAACCTCCCAGAACCCCAAGAGGCCGTCTAGAGTGACAACGGGTATTATTGGCATCAAGTGCAGCACGTGACCATCGTGGCATTGCCTCAACAATACTAGATGCTCCATTAGCAAAGACATTGTAATCTACCTGTAGAAGAACTAATATTAACATTTCAGAAAAGTGCAAGCAGTAATACTATCCTTAAACATGATTAAAACAATTTATATTCCCTTAGGCGAGATGTAAGCCAGCAAGATTCATTCAGCCAGAAGTGTAGCTTATAATTCTGCCCTTTTTCTAACCTAAGCTAAAATGTTCATAGCCGACTCCAAAGATATGAAACGTGGAGGATCCCACTTTTACAATGCATGACAACAGGGTGTATGAAATACTGTTTCCAGGCTAGACATGGATGGTACTAATATGAACAATGCACAATCGTTTCTCCAGCAACAACTTAAGATTGCCAATTTCCATATACATGCTAGTGTTTAATCCTGCCTCAAGATAAGATTATATCAAGCTATTGTAATGCAAACAAAAAAACTTCATATATATAAATCACAAACTGAATACCCATATGAAAGTCTTATAGATTTGTCGCCACAGAATATCAATCCGTGTACCATATTTCAAACACACATCAAGCAAAAGTATGAAAGATGAAAATTTTATCAATCTAATTCAGGTTCAACTATACCAAAATAATGAAGATTTAATGCCACACTAGCAAGAACACGACACTCCTACGAAAAACCCGCACAAAAATTTATACACGCCATAAAACACATAAAACTCTCAAAGAACTAAACATAAAATTGAAAATGAAAAAAATCTTCACAAGGACACAATAATCTCTCAAAAAGATCCATAACAAATGTATCTCACCACACACAAGAGAATGATTAGTCAAATTCTTCAACTGAATTTCACAGCAATCGTTTACAACATTCATGGGCATAATAATGCAGCCGTTTCTACACTTTCTACAAAATATACCCAAAATGCTAAAAAAATATGCCACAATCGGCTTCAATATTAAACCATGCTAAACCCCAGACAAATATATGAACAGAAAAGTAAAAGAAACGAGGAGAAACCATAAATGTATAAGACAGTTTGAGGAATTAGAAGAATTGAAACAAAACCTTAGAAGGGGAGAAATGCGACGTCGTGCGAAGAGGATTGAATCTGTATGAATTCAGAGCCGCAGAAACCCTAAGATCCCCTGAAATCACCATTTTTCTACCAAAATTCTAGTTCTCTCAGCTCCGGTAAACGGATTTTGTTGGATTTCGCTATCTATTACACTAGGGCTATGCTATCAGTCACTCTTCCCGTGCTGTAAGGCACTTTACGACGTCGTTCGAGAAAGAAAGATACCGCTGACTAATAAACATATTAATTACGGTATTAATATCACCATTAGTTATTACCTAATGTTTTGGGAAATATAATCAGCGCCTCTCTTACATTAATTTTCAGTTAATGATCTCTCTCTAGCATATTCAATTAGCTGACGAGTTATTCTTTTTCTCAATTCTCACACACAATATCTAAATAAATTAAACGATAGATTTTGATTAAATAAAGGATAACTTAACTATCTTGAAAATATACAAGTATTACTTTTAAACAAATTATATATTATACTTGTAATAAATATAATGTTTTTTTTCCCGAAAGATTGAGTCAATATAGTTTTTCATAAAATTAAAATAAAAAATTAATTTTAAATTTATAAAACCAGTTTAAATACATGAACTTTGAAATATTAGATTATAAAACTTGAATCTCTATTGCGTAATAGGCAATTCAAACTTAAATATTAAATATCTTAAAATATCAAGTTTATTGATAAATTGTTTATAGTGAGAATAAATGTTAGAAATTTTGTTTAGTTTTGATGATATGTTCAAAACAATCAATCAAATTATTCAAGTGGTATGGAGCTGATTAAACTAGAAATGATTTTAGAATGTAACATAAGAGGCTCTTTATTTGTAATAGTTTATGTCCAAGACTCAAAGAGCTAAAACCAAAGATCAAAATTGACTAATGTCCATAATTGGTTCGCCAAGAAGAAGAATAATAAAACTGACAATTAAGGAGAAAATGGCAGTTGAAAAGATTGGAGACAAAGTATAAGATCAGCTAATACTTTAGTTTGTCAGTTGATTCTTTAGAAAGTTATAATATAAAAAAAATAATTTCAAATATGAAAATTGATCTGTAAAATTAAAATATGCTAAAATAATAATACATATTATATATTAATATTGATATATTTGAAAAAATAAGCCCTAAGCAAATTTTACAGCATTGTGAAGGAGGCTATGAATGAATGAGAAACAAAAATATTTCGTGGTGAATAGCAATGATATATGATCAATTTGATGCAATGAATATCACCCAAAAATTCTGACAGCTTGATTCACCCATCCTTCATTATCAATGAAAGAGATGTCTGTAAACTGCTCCACCTCTCCCTCACTCAGCTTCTTCTCCCCGAACTCGTCGCACCGGGGCCGCTGCAATTATACTCCGCCATCGTCAACTGGTTCCTGCATAAATTGAATGAATCACAACAACAACATTAATGATTTGCATGGGAATTAATGAAGATTTTTTTTTAGTACTCTTTTCCGGTGTTGAACCAAGCATCCCATCCCTGAGGAACAACGACGTCGGACACCTGTGTGTTGTAAAAGACGACTGTAGCGTACTCTCTCCACGCCCTTCCATTCCCCAACTATGTTGCATGACTTGAACACGAACCCGCTTGTATCTTGGGGAGCCCCTCTCCCCTGAGCGCTTATGAACCCGGATATCCCGTTTAGATATCGTGCACCCCTGTCAAAAACCAACTCAATAACTTTGAAGATCAAGATATATGAATATGTTTAATTTTCCAATATTAGTGTATATTATATAAAACAGAATATATTTATTGATTGAACCTTGATTTTAGTACCTCGTAAATGGACTGGCCTGCACCGTAGATGAAATCTACGGCACCTCTGATGGTGCATTCTTTGAAGTAATGTCTGCCTCCCACATCCCACAGTGTATCTTGCAGGCTGATGAACCCACGCCGTTTTATTGCCTAGTATCCTCGCTGCTATAGCTCTCCCCATTCGATTGCTGCTGTTTATGTTGTAGGAATTCTGCAATATAGTGATTCTTGTTGATGAAACACATACGTACATGAAGATATTTATATATATATAAAAAAAAGGATTGATAATTGATAGTTACAATAAATGTGATGTCCTTGGCGAGAAAGTTATCAGCTTCGGTGTTGAAAGTGGCTGCACCATTATCATCAAGACCGCTCCACTCAATCAAAGTGTTCCATTGAGGTAGATGAATGGCTTGTCGTTAGGAATCATAACTTGCTCTCTGCAACAAAATAATGGACATATATAATCAAAACTCAAACCCTAACAACGACTCACATTATATATATTGCAATTTTTATTCTTTTTTTTTTCACCGATAAGTGCCGGCTTTGATGTCAACACGAGTCCATGCTTGGTTGTTGGAAGGGACGGAATCGATGGCAGATTGGATGGTTCTGAACCCACCGGCTTGGCCCGATTGATCAACGACGATCCTACGAGAGAAAGATACCGCTTGCATCGGCCTCAACCTGGCGGCAGCAGAAATGGCTGGGAAGAGAGCAACACGCAGAATGCAGATACACCATTTGCAAGACACCATTTTTTTTAAAGGATTTTATAAAATTAGATTGACCTTGGAGGATATCGATCGGAAATCGGAGCTGATCATATAGATTTATATATAGTGGATTTCTAGCTACTCTTCAGAATCTTTGTTTTTCATATGGATTCTCAAAATCTTTCTTTTACTATTCTTGGTTTTCTGGAATGGGAAGTATAATCGCGGCTTTAAATGCATTGATTCTGCCTAGCTATTTGAATACGCCGCTTCACTAAAATTGTATTATGTTTGAACTTTTAACTTAAGGGAAGGTCTTGGGTTAGGCAGGCCTAAACGATTTAGGCGGGTTTTATCCATTAACCCAAGATTTAGGCGGATTTTATCCATTAACCCAAGCCCAAACCCATATAATATACCCTATTTGGGATGGGTGAACCCATTTGGGTAGGATAAAATCCGCCTAAACCGTTTAGGCCTGCCTAACGCAAGTTTTTTCCTTAACTTAATGCTTTGTGAGAAATATTCGAATAAGAATCTAATATTAATTGTGTAAAAATAAAAAATTAATTACGTACAATAATTGAAGGGTAAATAGGAAAAAATACCCTAAATTATTGACGTTTTCGGGAAAATACCCCAATTTATTTCCATAAGTTAAAAATACCTCAATCTTTATTTCCATTTATGAATTATACCCTGATCTATTGATATTTTGGGAAAATACTCCAATGTATTGTTATTAGTTAAAAATACCTCAATCTTTAATTTCGTTTATGAATTATACCAAAACGAGAAATATTATTGGCTCACAGAAAAATGGCGATCAAAACAACTATCATCGTTCGTGTTAAATTATTGTACTAAACAATTAATATTTTTTATATATTCAAATGCATTTATCTTCCAAAAAGTATTTAAAACTTCAAGTTTTGCTCTTTTTTTGTTTCCTTCGGTTGCTTGAATTCCTTATTTTTTTCTCGCAATACGTATTTTGATGTGTGATCTTGTATCTAAATGTATGCACCTTCATCTTGGATTGGACGTCACACCAATAAAAGGAAACAAGAAAAATAGTAGAACAAGAAGTTTAAATATTTTTCAGAATATATGGAAAATATTGATTGTTTAATACAAACAAAGATAGTTGTTTTGACTGTCATCTTTGTGTGAGTCAATAATATTTTTCGTTTTGGTAAAACTTCAAATTAAGGAGGGAACTAACAAATAGATTTGAAATTAATGTCAATATATTTGCTTTCAAATCATTTTAACCAAATTCTAATGCATAAATTAGTACTTTTAGCTAAATTTGTGAGGAGTAGATAAAAGTGGCTAAAATTGATATGTGTTTTACTAAAATGGCTATTCTAAATAATTAAGACATTATCTATCCACACTTAGCAATTTATGGAATTCTATCTCATAATTTCAAATTTATGGATTTCTATTCCACACTAAATTCAATTATGTAATTTCATCACACCATTAATTTTTTTGTCATATCAGCGCCACGGAAACTGTTAAGGCTTGAACGCTGTTTAGTTTTGATTTTCATTTAGATAATGTTCATGATGTGGCAATTCCATTAAGAATTAAAGTTAAACTTTAAATAATTAAATTTCATAAATATTTGAATTTATATAATAAGACTTATTAAAATTTAAATCTAATCATAATTAAAAATCATGTGGATAAAAAAATAAAAGTTTAAATCAAGTTATATTTTAAATAATATAATTAAATTAAGAATCACGTAATTAAGTTAAGACTAAATTGAATTTAAAATTTAATCATAAAGAATACCACATAACTAAATATAAGAAAAATGATGAAATTTAATTAAAATTGAGATCTAATTAAATTTTAAATAATGTAATTAATAAAAAGTTTTGCAATTGAACTAAATTTACGTAATACGTAAAACTTTTGTAAATTAAATCATATAGTTAAAAGTTGTATAAATTAAATTAAATGTTAAGATTATTTTTAGAGAATTCCTTCCTTACTTTATGATGTTTTGGTGGGTCAAAGATTGTAAGCCATCTTAGTTAGTTTTTTCAGTTTCTAGAGTTCTAAATTGTAATCCTTGTATAGGATCAAATTGAGTTGTAGTAGAACTTAGGCTGAAGACCGAGCAAGGAGAATGCTCGAGAACTGACTATCATCACGCCTAGCCTTGACTAAACTATGTTAGAGCACTCAGTTTAAGGTCCTACCATACTGACAAGGAGAAGTCAGTATGAGGGCTTTTCCGAACTGACTAAGTAGAAGTCAGTTCAAGGGATTTCCATATTGATAAGGAGAAATCAGTATGAGGGCGTTTTCCATACTGACTATGGTTAGTCAGTATGAGGGTTTACCATACTGACCCTGGGAAGTCAGTATGAGAGCAAAGTTGTACTAACTTTTATTAGTCAATATCAGAGTCTCTATCTTTAAAGAATGAGCATTTCGAAAGATATCGAAGCTCAGTCAGACTCAGGCATTCAAGCATGCCCAAGTCAGTACGAGGGTATCCAAACTGGGATCCCTCGGGTAGGGGTGCTCATGAGCCGAGCCGAGCCGAGCTTGGCCAAGCTCGAGCTCGAGCTCAAGCTCGACTCGCTCGAGCTTAGTTTTTTAGAGCTCGAGCTCGACTCAACAGCAAACTCGTGAAGCTCGAGCTCGACTCGAGCTCGAATCGTATTTGAATATTTTTTTAGATTTCTGAAGATCAAGCTTTGTCAAGAGTGGAAAATCTCTGTTGAGGTGGTTTTGGGCTTTTTAGATGATGATGGCTCTTGTTGTGTAGAGATGGTGAAGGTTGAGGGACGAGGCAGAGGTGCTGCTGCTTTTCTGAAATGAAATGAAACGGCAAAGGGAAAGCGAAATGAAATGCTTGTTTTGGTGGTAGATGTTGTGGGGTGTTTTTTTCAATTATTTCACAGCATGAGGCAAAGAAATGAGAGATGCAGGAGAGAAATTGGGAGGAGATAAGCGGCGCTGATAAGAAATGAATGAGAATTAGGTTTTATTTTCTCATTTCATTGAGATGCTAAAAATGTAAATAATAAGAGATTAAGGGGTAAAAATATAAATGTGAAAATTAGGGTTAAGCTCATTTAAGCTCGCGAGCCTATCGAGCTAGTTATAATTAAGCTCGAGCTCGAGCTCGACTGCTACTCGAGCGACTCGAGCTCAAGCTCGACTCGACCAACTACGAGTCAAATTCGAGTTTTTTACGAGTCGGTCCCGAGTAACTCACGAGCTAGCTCGGCTCATGATCACCCCTACCCTCGGGCTGAAAAAAAGTCTGACATAAAGTTAGTGTAATGTACACTGACGCTGCAGAGCAGAGCAGAAAAGAGACCTATGGTATGGGCTACGATTGGATAATATAATCCATGAGTGTAACGTCTGGATTTATGTGTCTAACGGATAGATTTTCAAATTGCCATAGGTCTTCCTCTATATAAAGGCCAACCCTTCCAACCTTAACAGGTTACCTGAACAGAATTTAAAGGCATAGGTTTTCAAATTGCCATAGGTCTTCCTCTATATTGCAACCTATCGAAAATCCTTTTTGATTCTAGACTTGTCTGCACATTCTAGCAGTGGAGATATTAGAAAATTTGCAAGCCTGTGGTAGAAATTTCTTCATACATGTTGTTGAGTGCTTTCATCTATACCTTAAACACTTGACAGTTGAGTGATACACTTCCTATGAGTTCTTCCACGGTTGATGAATTTTCTGTCTCTTTCGAATTGCTTGTGTGTAGTGGATTTTTGACCCTTGACTTTGATGAATCTTGTGAGGCATTGCACTTTAACTGCATGATCTTTTGATTTCTTTCTTGCCTATTGATTGAGGACAATCACATTCAAGTTTGGGGGGTTTGATAAGTTCATAATTTTACTCACTTATCTATATTATTTTCTACTATTTTATGTAGTTTTATTGAGTTTGTGTATATATTTTATTCATGAGACAATATTGGGTGGTATTGTGCGTGTCATGGTATATTTTTACAGGTTTTTGGCCAAATTCAATGGAAATCCGTACCGAAAGCAGTTGATGTTCAAAGAAGCAGTGGAGAATTACTACACACATGGAATTTGAGATAATGGAGCATGGCAATAGAAAGATCTTTGAGTTAGCTTTTCAATGCAAATGTAATCGGGTCAATCGGAGTTTGGGAGAGGAAGTTGTGACAAAAGCCGTGAGATCGTGCAGAAGGAGCGAGAAATGACCAAGTCTGGAAAGTGAAGGTTCGGTATCGATCAATGTGGAATTCACGTCGATTGACATAAATGCTTTGCGTCGATCGATGCACGACCATGTCAATCAACACGAAACCTGATGACCTACGACAATGGTTTAAAATTGTTGTCGTATTTGTCTACGACAACAGTTAAAAACCGTTGTCTATAAGCTTATTTTTTCTACCCCTACGACAACACCACTTATGACAACAATCAAAATACCCCTACGACAACAGCTTTAAACTGTTGTCTATTAAAGTTTTTCTTGTAGTGTCAACTCATATATAGTCGAACCATTACAGTCCAGACAATTGAGGCTAGATAAAAGAGAGAGAGTACACACTTCAGTAATCACTCAAAATCATTCTTCACATGACCGAATGATATGTTAGGAAGTGAGACAAACTAGTATTATCATGTGGTTAAAGGTATAAATCCATTAACAGTTGGGTAAAAAACAGAAAAGCCACGGATAGTAAAATTCCGTACAACAACGAATACATGCAATGTAACACCCCTCAGCCTTGTTAATAGTTTTTTTTCAAATATTTAAATTAATTTCCTATCTCGCTATGTATATTAGATTTCATTCATCAATGATTACAAACTTATTGATCTAAGTCAAGCGATGCACGACTAATTGTGGATCTAATTATACGTACATACAATTAACTCAAGAATAAAATCAAGCCGGTGTATTCTTACAGTCTTAGGTGCCAATGACAAATAGGAACTGAGTTCGGATAATCTTAATGTTAAATGTTACGCATGCTAATGAGTAGGGGAAACTTTACATAAGAATAATTGTTAGGAATATTATAACCTCTTGGTCTTAATTATATTAGTTTTGGTGCATCAAAACTCAAGTCAATTTAGTTTCTAGCAACTTAGTATCGAGTCAAATTGTAAAAGTCCTATATAGGATTACTCGAGTTATAATAGAACTAGAATAAAAGATTGAAGAATGCTGAAGGAATCAACACATTTGAAGATCGAAGAATGCTAAAGGAATCAACATATTTGAAGATTGCTGAAGACGCTAGTAAAAGGCTAGCAAACTCTGAAGAATGCTGGACACGCCTAAAAGAATGCTGAAGGATTGAAGCAAATATGTTGTTGAAATCTCAGCAAGACTGTTGAGATATTAGCAGACCACCAACTGCCAGCAAACGCACAACATCAATCAACACACAATTCGAAGTCGTGAATAAGAAGGATCCAAATCTTAAGGAAACCCGATGAATCAGAGTAAAGGATAATCAACAGACACAAGGAAGGTTTTCAGATTCAAATTGAAAGATCTGTTCTGACAAAGATGACTAAATTAAGGAGATCGCCAATCAGAGAGAAGGGAAACCTGAAGAGTCTATGTCCTTCGCAGGAAAATAAGAATGGAGATTGGCGAGCAGACACTCTGAGTCTAACAGATAAGATTCAAATGGTCATTTGAATCTTCATCTATAAATAGGTGTCATCAAAGAGAGATTCAGAGATTCGCGAAAATTCTACTACAAAAAAAATAGAAGAGATCTTAAAACTCTCAAACCAACGCGAACTCGCATCTGAGATGGCTGGTGATGCAACTGGTAATGCTGAGGCCATTCTAAATCCTCTCAATGAGCTCACGTGTTAAGGGGGAACTCAAGAAGGAGAAATTACTCAACAAAACGGAGACGTTGCTAAGAATCCCCAAAATCGCGAGAGGACTGCTAAAGACAACACTGCTGAAAAGGACTAGGAGCAGACTGCTCACGACAGGCGTATTACTCCAGCAAATACAGATCCAACAAGACGATTCATTAGAAGACAACAATTCAGCAGACGACAACCCAACAAGTGTAGCTGAAAGCTTGAACAATCTACAACTTGCTGATGTACTTGTTTCTGAAAGTCAAATTGGAGCATCCAACAGTCAAACCATTCCAGTTACGGAGCTGCAAAGACCAAAGTGGCTACTGAGAGATCACCCTTCAGAAGCAATATTAGGAGATGTTGTCGATTCAATTCGAACCAGACACAATGCAATGCTAGCCTGCTACATATCTCAGGAGGAGCCGACCAAAAATGTCAACGCACTCAAATCCGCCGATTGGATCAACGCGATGCAGGAAGGATTATTAAAATTCACACAGAATCACGTATGAGATCTCGTAGATCGACCAACACATCAATCGGTGATAGGCACCAAATGGGTATTCAAGCACAAGCGTGACAAAAATGGACTTGTCGTGCGCAACAAAGCAAGGCTTGTAGTTAAAGGATATGCACAGTGCGAAGGAATTGACTTCGACGGAATGTTCGCTCCAATAGCTCGACTGGAAGCAATTATGTTATTCCTTACATATGCTGCTCACCATGGTTTCACTGTATTTCAGATGGACGTCAAGAGTGTGTTCCTAAATGGTGAATTAAAGGAGGAAGTCTACGTGGAGCAACCTCCAGGATTTGAACGCGGAAACAAAGTGTACATGCCAAGGACTTAGCAAGTGTTTATCAAATGTGGTTAAACTCGAGTATTCGTTAGATTGATTGCAGGTTATACTTCAACACTTGATGTGTTGAGTTTCTAGAATGCACAATACACAAAGTATTGAAATAAAACAGTAAAGAACACAGGGTTTATAGTGGTTCGAAAAAATGTTCTACGTCCACTCTTCAGTCCTCCGACTGAAAATTCACAATCGATTGAGTACAAGGTCAAACATGATCTCTAGCGTTGAGCAGCTCCTCCGTCTGGTCAGCGCGCACCTTCAAGCACCTCGGTCTTCAATCTTCACCTTGTCGCTCCTTAGAGTGAGGACAAACCTCCCTTCTCCTTGGACGTCGACTCTTGGGACTTTTATAGTTCTTCCCAGAACCTTTCCTTGTGTTTGGCAGTTGCCCGTGATAATCACGCTTGCAGCAAGGTGACTGCTAAATTCTTTCTAGGATAGAAAGAATCCCTAAATTAACCTTAGAAGTAACACTTCAGAGATCTTGAGCTTCAAATATGAAAGCTTGTGAAAAGCTTCAATCAAGTACAAGCTCAGATGAGTTCGCGTGAGTTTGAGAGTATTTGGATTTTCTTTTGTTTTCTCTGTTAATGAAATTTCACGAACCTCTGAATCTTTTCTAGATGACATCTATTTATAGGTGAAGATTCAAACGACTGTTTGAATCTTATCCATTAGACTCAAAGGGGTTGCTCGCCAATCTCTGTTCTTCTTTTTCTGCAACGCACAGTGACTCTTCAAGTCTCCTTCGTCTCTGATTGGCGTAGCTCCTATTTGTAGCCATCTTTGTCAGAACGGATCTTTTAGTTTGAACTTGAAACCTTCTTTGTGTCTGTTGATTGTTCTTCTCTCTGATTCGTCGGGTTTTCTTGTGATCTGGATCCTTCTATTTTACGACTTTGTATTGTCTTGATTGCTGTTGAGTGTTTGCTGACAGTTGATATTCTGCTGACAACTTAACAATCTTGCTGAGATTTCGCAACATGCTTGCGTTATTCTTTCAGCATTCTTTTGATCGTGTCCAGCATTCCTTTGCGTTTGCTAGCCTTTACTAGCGTCTCCAACAATCTTCAGGTCTGGTGATTCTTTCAGCATTCTTCGATTCTTCTTTTCTAGTTCTATTACAACTTGAGTATATGTATCCTATACAGGACTTTTACATTCCGACTCGATACTAAGTTGCTGGAAACTAGATCGACTTGAGCTTTGATGCACCAAAACTAATAAACATACAATGAAGAACAAGCAGATATAATATTTCTAACAATATTCCTAACACAATCCGATTATGATTGAAGAATAATGGCTCATGAATACTTGCGTTTGAAAGTATTTCGGCAAAATAACAATATAGTTTTAGAGATGAGAAATCGTCCCTATTAGTGTTCTAGAATCACTTATTAGTTATAGAGATATAGAGCCCAAGATTTACAATAAACCTTAACCCTGGATCATAGTGGCAATTGCACATGCCCCAACAATTTTGGGGTCGTTGCAAGGATACAGACGGTTGCTGGGGTCCGACTTTTGCGAGTCATTGAGACTTTCACGTATCAATCATTCGGTTCAACATCTACGAACTGGTTCACCGGAGGGACGAAAAATGGGTTGAAACTGGCACTTTGTGTCCTTCATCCCTGATTCAGCTCCTTCGTTTCTGCCTTTGTTCTATTGATGTTTGAGCTTGGCACGACCCAACTGTAATTTTGGCTAAATCATCTTGCGAGCCCAACAATACCATTATATATTTTATCGATATTGTATTCAATTAATATTAGTTAAAGTCTAATTATTTATGGTACTGAACATAAAATTTCACAATAAAATACTTAGTCTTGGATAATAACACAATTTTTTTTAACTTTTTCTATATAATATTTATTAAATTCTTTTTCAAAATACTCATTTGTAAAAAGTAAAATATTGACTCAATTTCATTATTTCCTTGTAATCAATAAAGTTAATTTGAAATTAGTATATTTATTACTAATTTCAGCATAAGTGTTGATGGGTGTAAAATATATATTATATCTATCTATATATATATATATATATATAAAATCAGAACCCTCACTAAAAAATTTTCCCGCCTAAACAAAATTGCCAAATATAATTTATCAATATATTAGGTAATTTATTTTATATATGATCATTACATAATCATTGCTATAGGTAATTGATTGTTATTTCTTTGTGGATGCCTTTGAATAAATAAAAAGTTGTATTAATAGTCTAAATAATGTGAAATGCCAATGATTGTGGTGTAACGGAAATTTAGAAAAAAACTTACCAAATATGCGTTAAATAAATTAATTTAGATGCAAAATCATAAAGGTAAATTTTGATGCATTAAGTTTGATATTATTAATATATACTTTCTCAAGCTGTATAAACAGGGAAGAAATGAAGTGATGAAACGTAAGTTATTTCGGTATTGTGAGAATTTTCTTTTTCTTATTTTATAGTGATTGTTTAGGCACTAAATTATATTAGATCAATGTATTTTTTGTTGATTCAATGTTTTATTGTTTTAGTTATATGAATTTTGTATTAGAATATCTTTATTCAAAGCCAAGTATGTGTGATTTCTATGTGTTTTGCAAAATGAGTTTCTACTGACAGCTGAAGGGAAGAAAATGGACAGGAACAACTCAACTATTGGGGCACGAGTTTCTTTATGTCACTGGAGATGCAACCAAACTTTGTATTAGAAACCTTTTGTGAAGGTTGAGGAATACATTTTTTTTAAAACAATATGTACTATTTTATTTTTCGACTATGAAACTCCCACCTTTTATTGTAATCGTAATGATGAATGGATAGCAAATTAGTTATTATCTTTGTTGCGCAAACTAATTCCACTCACATATCATTTTTCTATAAAATAATGAAATTATTAAAATCGAGTCCAAATAAATAAAATGTTATATTTTAGTGATATTAACATTTTAATGAATTATGTTCATTATATAATTTACGGTGACTAATGTATTTTTCATTTTTAAATATATAATGCACATGTGGTTTATATAGTGCCCTCAATTTGACATAAATAAATAAAATGAATGCATAAAATAATGACATAACTAATATGAAGGAAAAAAAATAGGAAATTTACTTTTAGTTTTAGTTAATTTTGTCCTAAGTTAATCTTATTCCATAAATTTGAGTTTTAGTTAATTTCATGGTCAATTAAAGACATGAAGAACCAATTGAGGAAAAACGAGAACCACGTCTTGAAGTCTGGAACTTTAACTGATATAGTTGTGAGGAAAGTTGATGCGCAATAAAAACTCATACAAATTCTCACTGCACACTCAAGGTTTAATTATCAATCTAGGTCCTTCTTCGCTTCGCCCGCTAGAATACCGGGATACTATAGCAAAGTCTAATAGCTAGGCAAGATAAAATCGTTGAGTAATTTCTATCAACTAGGCAATCAAATGTAAACCTATGCTAACAACATATAGCAAGTAATGAATTAAACCAACAATCAACATTCAATCAATTCTCTCCACACATTGGTAAACCAAGACAAACAAATACTCAAATGAGGTAGATAGGATGTTGAAATAAACGTAGATGTAATCCAATTAGGTTAATCATTGATGTAAACGAATTTTAATTCCTATGAGGTTGAGCAACCGACTCTAATGTCGCTAGTCACTTGCTACGGATAACTAGCGGTAGATGACACTAGGAATTGCAAACAACTACGTTATTAACTCCTAGGCCACTCCCAATCGACCGTCAATTATCGCCCTACAATCCTCGCACAACACATGGATTGGAACTAGAATTATAAGATTATGCACTTATCACGACGATTCCGTCCGCGTGTTGGCTGCAACGTTCACGTCAACTACCTAAAGGCTGGCTATTACCTACACCTAATAGGCAAGAAACAAGCTCAAGTGCAAATCAACCCCTCATAGGAAAGTAAACAAACATTTATCAAACCTAATCTTCATGCATCCTTGTTCAAATCAACATCCACTTTGAATTAGAGCAACTTACCTCTCAATTGTAACAATACAAAGTTGAAATCAAATACATCCATTACAATTGATAAGTAGAAAGTGAAATCTTCCCTAATTGGATTTGCTAGGTCTTGATCTACCCCCCTTGGATCTTCAATTCTCCTCCAAGGATTGATGATTTAGCTCCTTGATACCTTGGGTGAGGTTTTGGAAGAGATGGAAATGAGAATCGTAGGGAGAATTTAGGAGGTGGTTATTCAAAATTATCAAAAGTTATGAATTAGTTGTCAAAATAACCATTTTTCCCTCTTTTATAATGAGCAAACAGGGCCTTAGACCGCCCGAGCCAAAGTTGGCTCGCCCGAGCCATGCTAAAAACTGCCAAATGCTAAAAATCATGTTCTGGCTCGGCCGAGCCAATTTGGCTCGACCGAGACACCTCTCTGAAGGGCTTGGCTCTACCGAGCCAAGTTGGCTCGGCCGAGCGAAGTCTCTGAAATGCCCCCTGCACCCCTCCTGTTCTGCTCGGTCGATCCTACTTCCTTTTGACTCCTAGCTCGGGCGATTTTTACCCAAAACTCATCCAAAAGTGTTGTTTTATGCCCAAAACACGTCCTACAACATTTCAAACACGAAAATACGAAAACAAGACAAAAGAACAATGAAAGCATATTATATGAGGGTAAAATGGACACAAACATGCACGCGCACACATCGAAAAATAGGTCATTTTACGCACATATCATAATCCCCCAAGCTTGAACCTTTGATTGTCCTCAATCAAAAAAAAGTAAAGCCGTTAATCTACCTCGTGCAATACCTCATAGCTCATCAAGATTATCTTAGCATGTTCAAATAAAATGAGATTATCACCTAATTTTGTGACAAGGTTAATGCTAAAGACATGAACCACTCATCAAGAATGGATACAAGAAATGAAAGCACTCCCTCAAGTGTTTAGGGAAGATGAGATTCACACAATCACAAGATATCGAGCTTGATTTCCATAAGCTTGCATCCATTCTCACCACTATACTACAACGAGTTAGTTTCTAGAATCAAAAAGGTCTTTTCACGGGTTGTAACGTGGCTAACTAAAAGGTGGGTGGTTTTGGGCCAAAGTGACTAAACTTCTCAATTTCCCAAAACCCCCAAACTTGTTCTTTTCGAACCACTACAAACCCCGAGGCTTTTTTCATTTCACAACACACTTTTTTTTTTCTTTTTCTCTTTTCTTTTCTTTTTTTCATAATTTTTCAATAGCACCATCATTCATTCATTTTTTGCGTGCCTCTCCTTTCAAACACTTGCACCAAAATTTTGTAGGGGTTCATTTTCTAGGATCAGCAACAATCCTTTATTTCATATATTTCATGCCTCAACATTTCCCATCAATACAAATCCAATCAATTCCCAACCCAACTCTCATCACCGTATTCACCCTCATACACTCTTTCCCCCCAAACTTGGTCCTAATCATATCAAAGAAAATTCACCAATAAAGCTCAATCACGAGGGACAAAGATATGAAAGGCAAAATTATGATAACAACCACCTTATACTCCCGGTGTGAAGAGTAGGACTAAGAATCGATGGCCTAAGATCATTTTCTAGTTACACACTCATGCCAATAGATAGAGAACGGATGGAAGTTCTAGATCTCGTACTCTCAATCTTGCCACTCACAAACAATATAGATATGACAATATTGTAGGGTTTTACCGTGAACCGAATCACCAAAATCAAACTGAACCGGATCGATTTATGGATATTGCTCATAATTAAAATTCACAAAAACCTAGCATGCTCCTATGAATTTAATACATATTGTGGATTGAGGAATTACCGTTATTCCGTCGTGTCTGAAACGATCTTTTGCGTTTGAATTTCCAATTTGAAATCAACCACGCAATCCGATTTAATCTGCGGAAACAGAAATTAGAGATCTAATTTCTAGATTAAAATCGAAAACAAAAGGGAAGAAAGAAAGAAATCTGTTCTCCAGATTAGATCTTCAGATCTGTATCCCGGTGCTGGTCAGATCTACTACTGGTGAGGACTCCGTAGATCTGTGGCTTGAGCAGGACCAGAATCGAAATTCTCCTCCTCTCTCCCTCTGAAGTCGGCGCCTCTCTCTCACGCTCTTAGATCTAGGGTTTTTCAAATTGTGTTATGAAGTGGCTAGGGTTTCAGAGAGTGAGAGGTCTATTTATAGACCTAGGGTTATAAAACCCTAGTGGGCTCCTGGGCTCAATTCAGCACACTTATTTGGGCCAGACCTGGGACCTAATGCAAATAATAAAGTGGGCCTATAAATTAATTAATTCCCATTTCCACAACCCAGGACACAATTAATTAATTAATATTAATTCTTTTTCACCACAGAATTAATACTGACCTACCCCTGTATTACCACATTATGAGAACGGGCTGCATTAATTGAGAATCCCCATATTTAAGGTTACCGGACATCCATTAATTAATCGGAGCCTCTGACAAGCTCTAACTAAAATTAATTAATATCTTATAATTCCTGAGTAGTACCACTCAAACCTTATCACTCGTGCCTGAACTTAATCAGCCTGCAGGACTTTGGCACGATGAATGTTATTGAGCTCCTCAGGGAATGTCCCCATCCTATTACTCGAATATGGTTACCTAAACCCAGTCTCAAGCGGTACTACACGAACTGCTGTTACCTAAGATGCGAATATACGAGCACATTACTTAGGCTCTCCACCATGGCAAGTCAAAGCAACAGTCAACCCGTGCAAACCCCTGAACCTTCGTTAGGGTTTGGACTCAATCAATATAACGAGATCTTGTATTCGCTGATGTCAGACAGACGAATACATCTCACTGCGGTCCATCAATACGCCACCTCTGCGTACCAGCATGTCAAGTAACCAAGACAGATTACTTATCCCGACAATGCCGCAGCCATCCGGACAGACGTATCCTCATACGCTGTTTCTGCTGTGATCAGGTTTATGTCTCACTAGGTCAAGTGATCATACTGTCTTCTGCGATCTACAACACGCCGTATGATCGTCCCTATCGGTGAGACAAGAGGATACCATTGTTCATACATGTACGATTGTTAACAGACAGGAGAAATAAACCGTTGTATACTCATTATAATAAATGCTTTCAGTATTCAAAACCCATCAAATATCATGGCTCAAACCTCACAGCTTTTTGTCAAGTCATATGCATTAACCACACACAAAACTCGGCAATTCAAAAGTTCAACTAAAACATGCCTTGACAACTAGATTCCGCTCTATCATTGGTTAAAGTAGATATCAGGCTCACTAAGTAAATCATGATTCAAATCTCAAGCTCTTGTTTGGGTTCATCACACACACACAAGCACACTACATGCCATATAACAATGTAATGCATCTAATTGGTAGAAGGAACGATAGAAAGCGTTACCCATTGACATACACGATCAAACCGCTCTCCTTGCCTTTTTTGTACCTACTACAAATCAACAAAAACACCATCAAACTATTGAGCATAATCAAGCCAATTAAGTTCTTATGTCCACCAAACTATCCACAAACAAAATATCAACAATGATAAGATCATATCCAATAGCTCCACCATTCAAACCAAACCAAAAATCCAAACCACAAACCATGCATAATAGGAAGTATTCAATCATGCCAACTCATTAACAATTCTATCCACAATCACAATCAAACAATCCTCAACCAAATTCACTTCCAAAACCTCTTTCCACCATCATTCCACTATCCAAAAATCTATACAAATAAATCATTTTTCCACTAGCTCCACCAAACATACCATCAAAACCAATGTTCAACAAACTCAAACCCATGAAAATATCCATACATATCATCAAGATGAGCATAGTCCAAAACATTCATCCAAGGTAGAATATCAATATAGGTACAACCAAATCGAATCAAATCCAATAAAGGGACAACATCCAACAACTAAACTAAACTAAAGCAAACTAGGATAGAGGAAGAGAGGAGAGGAATAAACCAAGGCACCGGCTACCGGCACATCCCCCCAAACTTAGTCAAGTAAGACTAAGTTTGCAAAAACGGTGGACGGTGCATTGTCACTCCTCTTGATCATGTAGTTCCTCCTACAAACACAAAACCAAACAAACTAGGCATTTATTCAAAATCAAAGCAACTAAAAGCAATTAAACAAAAGAAAGAAAATTGGTTGGGTTGCCTCCCAACAAGCGCTTCCTTAACGTCGGTAGCTAGACGACCTTACTACATCACCCATTGTCAAAAATCTTGTGGGTTTTTAATACACCTTTCTCCCTTAATCTGCATTTACTTGGGAGCAATTTGTCCAAGGCGATTTTTCTTTCACCCCTATCATCTCTCCAAGGAGGATTGATTATCTTGTCGAACTCGAATTGCATGAATGAGTGCTCCTTCTTTGAAGTAATCCTTAAGACATTCTCCAATCTAATCCCCACTTCAAGATATTCATTAATCCATTCATCCAATGTTCTCACCCTTCTCTCCTCAACCTTGCTTACTTCCCAAGTTGACATTCCCCGCTTCAACCTATCCTCATTTTCCTTGCTTATTGTTGGCTTTTCCTCTTCTATGAAATGTTCCAACGTCGGTATTGTTGGAATCTCTTCAAGTGAAGGCTCCTCAATTCTTCCTCCTTCAATATTCTTCACCATCTCCTCGGTGCCTTCCTTCATGAGCTCTTCTTGATGAACACCCATTATCTCTTCACTAATGATTTCTTCGGTTACCTCATTTTCTTTGCCATCTCCTAATGTTTCCTCGGGTTTCATCTCTATACTCGCACTCTCATCCTTCTCCATACTTTCAAAAATTTGTGCCGGCTCCTTGATATCTTCATTTACCTCATCAACTTGAAGTATTACTTCTCTTTCCCTTGCCGGTTCATCTTCTTTCTTCACCTCTATTTCTTGCCTTTCCTCATGCTCTTTCCTTGATCTTTTCAACAATTTAAGTTCTTCTTGCATGAGCTCTATTTGTCTACTCCACAAATCATCATCATGAGATTCCTTTACAACATTCACCATTTAAGAAGCTCTTTCCTCCTCTGGCCATTGGTTACTACATTCAAACATTTCCTCATACACGTTTCGGATAAACATTCGCGGTCTTTGTCTTTGCATCATGAGGTCTCTCATCTCCTCCAATTGCCTTTGCACATTAATAAGTCTCTCCATGTTAGACACCTACAAAAGTCCAACAAAGGCAAGTCTCCAACAAAAACAAAAATCCAAAAGAAAACAAAATTAGAACAATTATCAAACAAATATTAGTAACAATATTCACATAAACAAAAACACAAACACCTAGCCTACAAGCTTCACTTTTCCCCCAATACCTAGCAACCTACTAAATGAAGTCCCCGACAACGGCGCCAAAAACTTGGTGCGCAATAAAAACTCATACAAATTCTCACTGCACACTCAAGGTTAAATTATCAATCCAGGTCCTTCTTCGCTTCGCCCGCTAGAATATCGGGATACTATAGCAAAGTCTAATAGCTAGGCAAGATAAAATCATTGAGTAATTTCTATCAACTAGGCAATCAAATGTAAACCTATGCTAACAACATATAGCAAGTAATGAATTAAACCAACAATCAACATTCAATCAATTCTCTCCACACATTAGTAAACCAAGACAAACAAATACTCAAATGAGGTAGATAGGATGTTGAAATAAACGTAGATGTAATCTAATTAGGTTAATCATTGATGTAAACGAATTTTAATTCCTATGAGGTTGAGCAACCGACTCTAATGTCGCTAGTCACTTGCTACGGATAACTAGCGGTAGATGACACTAGTAATTGCAAACAACTACGTTATTAACTCCTAGGCCACTCCAAATCGACCGTCAATTATCGCCCTACAATCCTAACACCGCACATGGATTGGAACTAGAATTATAAGATTATGCACTTATCACGACGATTCCGTCCGCGTGTTGGCTGCAACGTTCACGTTAACTACCTAAAGGTTGGCTATTACCTACACCTAATAGGCAAGAAACAAGCTCAAGAGCAAATCAACCCCTCATAGGAAAGTAAACAAACAATTATCAAACCTAATCTTCATGCATCCTTGTTCAAATCAACATCCACATTGAATTAGAGCAACTTACCTCTCAATTGTAACAATACAAAGTTGAAATCAAATACATCCATTACAATTGATAAGTAGAAAGTGAAATCTTCCCCAATTGGATTTGCTAGGTCTTGATCTACCCCCCTTGGATCTTCAATTGTCCTCCAAGGATTGATGATTTAGCTCCTTGATACCTTGGGTGAGGTTTTGGAAGAGATGGAAATGGGAATCTGATACGATCCTCACCAGGAAGGGTTAGATCGCAGCCCAGGAACTCGAACGAATGGACTCAGACTCGACGCAAAAGCAAACTGAACACTGAAGATGGAAGGATCCAACACCTTTGGATTCGAACACCCTCAAGTACCGTAGTCCAAAATAAATTATCCTACGACCCAAGAAGCAAATTGATCCAACAACGAAGGATACGAATGAAGACACCACCAATGGATATGACTGTCCAATTGATTAGTCGAAATCAAAACCCTATGGAAGAATAGGAATTTCGAAAGTTTGAGCTTTCAGAAATAAAGGAGATAACCTCACAAATTTTATTAAACTGAAAAGTGAATATTGTTCCATAACAAGGCCTATATATAGGCAACTCAAACCCTAAACTAATAAGGAAATAATTTCGAAAATTAAAAGGAATTAAATTCAAAATTTAATCTAAATAAGGCCTAAACATGTTGGCCCAAAATAACTAAATAAATTAAACTAAGCCTAATTATTACACATAATTAAATTAATAACTTTTGGGCCTTCGTTTAATTCTTCAAACAGCATCGATTCTTTGGAAACATTGGCAACCCAAATATCTTTAATCAATAAACTCAATCCAGCCATCAAAGTCCTTGCTCGAGCTCTAGTCATCGGCCCACTCGAAATGTAGACTGGATCGTCTCTCACAGCTACTACTTGGGCTCCATCATTCCCCTCCTCTTGAAGAGGATTTTTCCTCAAATCCAAGCTATCACCTACATCAAAAGGACTTAAATCAGCAACATTAAATGTAGCACTAACATCATACTCACCTGGTAAGTCCAACTTGTATGCATTATCATTCACTTTCTCCACCACTTGGAATGGACCATCTCCTCGAGGTAGTAACTTCGATCTCCGCTGCAAATGAAACCTCTCCTTTCTCATATGCAGCCAAACCCAATCTCCAGGCTCAAACAACATCTTCTTGTGCCCTTTATTCACCTGCTTGACATACTGCTCAGTACGGCGCTCAATGTTCTGCCTAGCCTTCTCATGAATCTGCTTCACAAAATCAGCTCGGTTCTGCCCATCAAGGTTAGTAAACTCTTGCACAGGTAAAGGAGACAAATCTAAAGGAGTCAAAGGATTAAACCCATACACAATCTCAAAAGGAGAAAACTGAGTAGCAAAATGAACTGAACGATTATAAGCAAACTCAACATGAGGCAAACATTCTTCCCAATTCTTAATATTCTTCTTAAGTACAGCTCTCAACAAAGCAGATAAAGTCCTATTAACTACTTCAGTTTGACCATCAGTTTGTGGATGACAAGTAGTAGAAAACAACAACTTAGTTCCCAACTTACACCACAAAGTCTTCCAGAAGTAACTCAAGAACTTAGAATCTCTATCAGAAACAATTGTCCTAGGAATACCATGCAATCTCACAACTTCCCTAAAGAACAGATTAGCAACATGTGATGCATCATCAGATTTATGACAAGGAATAAAATGAGCCATCATAGAAAACCTATCAACAACAACAAATATAGAATCACTACCACGCGCAGTACGTGGAAAACCCAGCACAAAATCCATAGAAATATCAACCCAAGGTGCAGTAGGAATAGGTAAAGGTGTATACAATCCATGGGAGCTAGACCTAGACTTAGCTTGTTTACAAGTAATGCATCTACCACAGATCATCTCAACATTAAGTTTCATGCGAGGCCAAAAGAAATGCTCATGCAACACAGCCAAAGTCTTAGCAATACCAAAATGACCCATTAAACCACCTCCATGAGACTCTAACAGCAATAATTCTCGTAGAGAACACCTAGGAATGCACAACTTATTTCTCCTAAACAGAAACCCATCATGTCTAAAATATTTACCACTAGTAGATGTCTCACATGCAGCATAAATGTCACCAAAATCCTCATCAGATGCATACAGACTCTTAATGCATTCAAACCCAAGCAACTTAGCATCTAAAGTAGAGATTAAGGCATACCTGTGAGACAATGCATCAGCTACCACGTTTTCCTTACCTTGCTTGTACTTGATGACGTAAGAAAAAGTCTCTACAAACTCCATCCATCTTGCATGCCTCTTGTTCAGCTTATGTTGCCCCTTCAGATGCTTCAGCGACTCATGATCGGTGTGAATAATGAACTCCTTAGCCCACAAATAGTGTTGCCACGTTTTTAAGGCTATCACCAAGGCGTACAACTTCTTATCGTAGGTAGGATAATTCAGCGTCGCACCGTTCAGCTTCTCACTGAAGTATGCCACGGGCCTCTTCTCTTGCATCAAAACTGCACCAATACCAACCCCAGAAGCATCACATTCAATCTCAAATGTCTTAGAAAAGTTAGGAAGAGATAATACCGGGGCATGTGTCAACTTATACTTCAGCAACTCAAAAGCTTTCACTTGCTCTTCTCCTCATCTGAACTCCACAACCTTCTTAATCACTTCAGTTAATGGGGCTGCAATGCTGCTGAAATGGGGTACAAAACGCCTATAAAAGCTAGCAAGTCCGTGAAAACTACGAACATCGCCAACATTCTTAGGCTGCGGCCACTCCTTGATTGCTCGAACTTTTTCTTCATCCACCTGTACTCCATCTGCACTAACAACAAAACCAAGAAACACCAACTTATCCGTGCAAAAGATGCTCTTCTTCATGTTAGCAAACAGTCTCTCCCTGCGAAGTACATCCAAAACAACCTTCAAATGCTCAAAGTGGTCATCATAACTCCTAGTATAAATCAGAATGTCATCAAAATAAACCACAACAAATCTGCCAATAAAAGCTCTCAAAACATGGTTCATAAGACGCATAAAAGTACTAGGAGCATTGGTTAAACCGAAAGGCATGACTAACCACTCATACAACCCAAGTTTGGTTTTAAAAGCAGTTTTCCACTCATCTCACTCCTTAATCCTAATCTGATGATAACCACTTCGCATATCTATCTTAGAAAACACACAAGCACCATGCAACTCATCTAACATGTCATCTAAACGAGGGATAGGATGGTGATACTTAACCGTAATATTGTTGATAGCTCGGCAGTCGCAACACATCCTCATAGTCGAGTCCTTCTTGGGCACAAGCAAAACTGGAACTGCACAAGGACTCAAACTCTCCCTCACGTGCCCTTTGGCCAGCAACTCTCCAATCTGCCTCTCCAGCTCCTTCGTCTCCTCCGGACTGGTTCGGTAAGCTGGTCTATTTGGAAGGGTAGCTCCAGGCACGGAATCTATCTGATGCTCAATCCCACAAATGGGTGGCAGCCCGGCTGGGGTATCATCTGGAAAAACATCCTCAAAATCCTGCAAAAGAGAGGAAATAGAAGGGGGTAGAGAATCAGGAATGTTAGTTAAAACCATATTCTCCTTGTAGATCAGCAACACCATTGTTTTCTCCTCCTGAACCACCCACTTCAGATCCCCAACCCTAGCTAGATAGGATTGTTGCACCACCCCTTTTTCCTTATTACTTCGTGGCTGCATCTCATCACCCGACTCCTTCTGCAACTGGACTTGATCCTCATAGACTTGTTTAGGGGTCAGAGGAACAAGTGAGATCTTTCTCTGCTTGTACTCGAAGGTATACTTGTTCGTGAAGCCATTATGCTTGACACGCCTATCAAACTGCCACGGACGCCCCAAAAGTATATGACTCGCCTGCATAGGAATCACATCACACAGCACCTCATCCTCATATTTCCCAATGCGAAACGGCACCTTGACTTGCTTCACTACTTTGATGATGCCACTATCATTCAGCCACTGCAGCTTGTATTGCCTAGGGTGCTTCATCACCTGTAACCCTAGCTTCGTCACTATCGACTTACTCGCCACATTGGTGCAGCTACCTCCATCTATAATCATGCTGCAGACCTTATCGTTGATATGACAATGTGTAAGAAAGATGTTCTCCCTCTGCTCCACATCTCCGGCTGTAGGCTGTGCATTCAAAGCCCTTCTCATCACAAAATTCAGCGCTGCAGGCGCCTCAATCTCTTCTACATCTTCATCAGGATCATCCAAATCAGGCATCTCCGGGTCAGTCTCTTCATCAGTCACAATCTCTCCATCATCTCGAATCACCATGACTCTCCCATTTGGGCAATCGTTAGCAATATGCCCAAAACCCTGACACTTATAGCACTTGCGATCTTTATTACGAAAATCAGTGGTAACGGATTTACCTTGAGCTGCGGAATCTGGCCTGGGCTTCACAAATGGCTTCTTCTCCCCTCGAGACTGCTCCTCCTCCTTCTTCCACGGAGCTCTCTTAGGTGCTGAACCACTTCCAGTTTAATATTCTCTCCAGCCTGTGGAATTCTGCCTCGAATTATTGTCGTTGCCCCTCCTCTTGAGTTGTCCCTCAATCTTGATCGCCATGTGGACCATGTCATCCAGCTCAACATAATGCTGCAGCTCCACTGTATTCCGGATCTCCCAATTCAGACCGGCTAGAAACCTAGCCATCGTTGCCTCACTATCCTCCACTACATTGGCTCGAATCATAGCCACTTCCATCTCCTTATAGTACTCATCCACACTCCGGGTACCCTGCCTCAAACTTTGCAGCTTGTTATACAACTCTCGGTAATAATGATTTGGCACAAAGCACCTCCTCATCACAGCCTTCATCTCACCCCATGTCTCTATAGATCTCTCCCTATTCCTCCTCCGACTACTGACCAACTGATCCCACCACACAAGAGCGTAATCAGAGAACTCTACTGCAGCTAGCTTTACTTTCTTCAACTCAGAGTAGTTGTGGCACTCGAACATCATCTCCACCTTTCGCTCCCACTCCAGATACAACTCGGGGTCATTCTTTCCCTGAAAGGACGGGATGTTCATCTTGATTGTCCCATATTGTTATCATATGACTCCTCCTCGGCATAATAATCGGCATCCTCCTCATACTGAGGATTCTTTCTGCTATACGAATCTCTTCGTCCACCTCGGTTGGCACGTCCTCCTTTTCCAGTACTCTTATGACTATCAGATGAGTCTCGTCGAGTCTTTTCTGTCACAGAGATCTCAAAGTCATCCATTCGCTGATGCATAGCATTCATCTCACTCTTCACCAACCTAACCAATTCATATTTCATGGCCTCCATCATGTACTTGACCTGACCACCACCAATAAGCTCACCTCCTTTCACCTCCTCAGAATCATTAGGTTTAGACATACCTGCAAGAAAGGTTAGATAAACAAACAATAGAAGGACCTCACCACCTTACGTACACTCGTGTATCACTCAGTTATGTCAAAGCACTCACACTCGTGTATCACTCTCAGTATAAATGGTTTTTTTAATCCCTCTATTAATCTCACACACTCTTGCCTTTTACCACTCTTTTCTCCTTTCCAAAAAGCTCAAAAATTCTTATAAAATTCCACGGACTTCAATTCGACAGACCAACAGGACTGGAAGACTCTAGATGACTCTAGTAAGGTAAACGACCAAAAACGAACAAAAATTTTTTTCAGAAAAACTTTCGAAGGGCAATAACTGCTCGAAAATAAAGGAATTTGGCCAAAAAATACCTTATGTCACGGCAAAGCGGTGAGTCTTGATCGTCTCGCCGAGACGTTTTCGAAAAGCACAATTAAGCTAAAAACGGACACCGGATGCAAAAGTTACGACAAAAATGACCAAAACCGACAAAAAAGGCACTAGTAGAAATCAAAAAATTAGGGATTTTTGATTTAATTTTACTCCCCTTCGTTTTTTTCTTTCCCAACACTTTTTTCAATATTTTTTTTGACGAATATTTTTTTCTCTTTGAACTCTAACTTTTATTTTTTTGTTCGAATTTTCTTTTTTTTTTTCTTTTTTTTTTATATTTTTCGCCCTTTTTTTTAACTAATTACCAATACCAAATTGTTTGGTAATTCAATCAAGAAGGAAATAATATGGACACCAAAGAAGGAAGATATGAATAAGGTAAAAAGGTATAAGGAAAGATTTGAATTAATCTAATATGGTAAGAAGGCTAATTAAAATCTTGACACACAAGGAAACTCAAATTTCAAACCCTAACACTCCCTAAATTTTCGACTCTCTCAACCAGGAACAAGACACGAAAAAAATACGAATCACAAAAGACAAGAAACAAGAACAAGAACAAGACTCGATTTTTTTTCTTTGAGACACAGACACGAAAATTGAAGACAAAGGAAAAGGAAGGGTACGACCTGGATATTGATACCAAAATGATACGATCCTCACCAGGAATTTTAGATCGTAGCCCAGGAACTCGAACGAATGGACTCAGACTCGACGCGGAAGCAAACTGAACACTGAAGATGGAAGGATCCAACACCTTTGGATTCGAAAACCCTCAAGTACCGTAGTCCAGAATAAATTCTCCTACGACCCAAGAAGCGAATTGATCCAACAACGAAGGATATGAATGAAGACACCACCAATGGATATGACTGTCCAATTGATTAGTCGAAATCAAAACCTTATGGAAGAATAGGAATTTCGAAAGTTTGAGCTTTCAGAAATAAAGGAGATAACCTCACAAAGTTTATTAAACTGAAAAGTGAATAAATTGTTCCATAACAAGGCCTATATATAGGCAACTCAAACCCTAAACTAATAAGGAAATAATTTCAAAAATTAAAAGGAATTAAATTCAAAATTTAATCTAAATAAGGCCTAAACATGTTGGCCCAAAATAACTAAATAAATTAAACTAAGCCCAATTATTACACATAATTAAATTAATAACTTTTGGGCCTTCGTTTAATTCTTCCAACATCATCGATTCTTTGGAAACATTGGCAACCCAAATATCTTTAATCAATAAACTCAATCCAGCCCTCAAAGTCCTTGCTCGAACTCTAGTCATCGGCCGACTCGGAATGTAGACTGGATCGTCTCTCACAGCTACTACTTGGGCTCCATCAGAATCGTAGAGAGAATTTAGGAGGTGGTTATTCAAAATTATCAAAAGTTATGAATTAGTTGTCAAAATAACCATTTTTCCCTCTTTTATAATGAGCAAACAGGGCCTCGGATCGCCCGAGCCAAAGTTGGCTCGCCTGAGCCATGCTAAAAACTGCGAAATGCTGAAAATCACGTTCTGGCTCGGCCGAGCCAATTTGGCTCGACCGAGCCACCTCTCTGAAGTGTTGGGTTTTGTATACTGAAAGCATTTATTACAATGAGTATACAACGGTTTATTTCTCCTATATGTTAACAATCTTACATGTGTGAACAATGGTATCCTCTTGTCTCACCGATAGGGACGATCATACGGCGTGTTGTAGATCGCAGAAGACAGTATGATCACTTGACCTAGTGAGACATAAACCTGATCACAACCGAGACAGCGTATGAGGATACGTCTGTCCGGATGGCTGCGACATTATCGGAATAAGTAGTCTGTCTTGGTTACTTGACATGCTGGTACGCAGAGGTGGCGTATTGATGGAACGCAGTGAGATGTATTCGTCTGTCTGACATCAGCGAATACAAGATCTCGTTATATTGATTGAGTCCAAACCCTAACGAAGGTTCAGGGGTTTGCACGGGTTGATTGTTGCTTTAACTTGCCATGTGGAGAGCCTAAGTAACGTGCTCGTATATCCGCATCTTGGGTAACAGCAGTTCGTGTAGTTACGCCTGAGACTGGGTTTAGGTAACCATATCCGAGTAATAGGATGGGGACATTCCCTGAGGAGCTCAATAACATTTATCGTGCCAAAGTCCTGCAGGCTGATTAAGTTCAGGCACGAGTGATAAGGTTTGAGTGGTACTACTCAGGAATTATAAGATATTAATTAATTGT
The DNA here is from genome assembly GCA_026898455.1 of Plectranthus barbatus. NCBI lineage: Eukaryota > Viridiplantae > Streptophyta > Magnoliopsida > Lamiales > Lamiaceae > Plectranthus > Plectranthus barbatus. The sequence continues at coordinate 199,846 of JAPKLW010000309.1, forward strand.
AGTTAGAGCTTGTCAGAGGCTCCGATTAATTAATGGATGTCCGGTAACCTTAAATATGGGGATTCTCAATTAATGCAGCCCGTTCTCATAACGTGGTAATAAAGGGGTAGGTCAGTATTAATTCTGTGGTGAAAAAGAATTAATATTAATTAATTAATTGTGTCCTGGGTTGTGGAAATGGGAATTAATTAATTTATAGGCCCACTTTATTATTTGCATTAGGTCCCAGGACTGGCCCAATTAAATATGCTGAATTGAGCCCAAAATGGCCCATTAGGGTTTCCAACCCTAGGTCTATAAATAGACAGCTCTCTCTCATAAGTTATAACATAGTTGAAACACACTAAACCTAGAGAGAGAGAGGAGGCGCCGTTTTCTGTAGAGAGGGAGGAGAATTTCGATTCTGGTCCTGCTTAGAATACAGATCTACGGAGTCCTCACCAGTACTAGATCTGATCAGCATTGGGACACAGCCCTGAAGATCTATTTGAAGAACATATTTTTTCTTTTCTCTCCTCTTTGTTTTTCGAATTTAATCTAGAAATTAGATCTCTAATTTCTGTTTCCGCATATTAAATCGGATCGCGTGGTTGAATTGAGTTTTGGAATTCAAACACGAAAGATCGGTTCAGACTCGATGGAGTTACGGTAAACCCTAAATCGACAAATCTTTGTATTAAATTCATAAGAGCATGCTAGGGTTTTGAGAATTTTAATTATGTGCAATAACCATAAATCGATCAGGTTCAGTTTGGTTTTGGTGATTCGGTTCACGGAAAAACCCTACAATTGGTATCAGAGCCAGGTTTCTGATTTATGGCTCTGTTATTCATAATTAAATTCGATATGCATGTATGAATTTATTGTTTTGTGGACGTTTGGTTTTTGTTCCTCGTGGCAACCCGTTGATTCAGCCCGCGGTGGTTTATCCGTGTAGGGCTGAATTATTTTTGTAAAATCACGAGAAAATCCGTGATTAGTGTAGATTTGAAAAATTGTAATTAGAATAGTTTTTCTGTAATTTTTCAAATTTGTATTTGGACGGGTCGAGGACAAAGGACGAAGACGGAGCCGACGAAGGGCGGTGCACGGCGGCGGCAGGAGGCCGCACGTGCGTGCATGACGGACGACGGCGGCGGCGCGGCAGGCGCGCTTGGGCTGCACCCACGGCGCGCAGCCTGCGCACGGGCGCGAGGCAGGACGAGCGCGCGCGCGCTGGGTCCAGCGGCGACGGCGGGCGGCTGGTCAGCGGCGGCTGCGGTCGTCGTTGGCAGCTGTCCCATCGCGGTGGCTTGTGGTTTTTGTGGTTTGTGCAATCCTGTGTAAACCCTAGGGTTTGCGTTAGGGTTAGGGAAAATCATCAGATCACAAAGGCCTAAAAATCCAAAAGATTTGGTGTATCCAGATTTGAAGGCCCTTGAAGGTTTGGAAGATTTGAAAAGATTTAGATTTATCCAAATTAATTCAAAATTCAAATTTGTAATAGATAGATATTATTTTCTATTTTGTGGGGCCACGAGGAATTTTCGTTTGCCTTAATTATCCTCGTATGATATGTGATTTATTTATGTGCGCAATTAAGCTTGTGTAGATAATAGGAAAAGCATGATTTATCGCTTTTATTATTTACAGCTTTTCAAGCATGCTTATGTGATTAATTTCTTTTGTTGGATTATATTTTGGGAATTTTTGGGCTTGTTTAATCACATGCAAAAATTTGGAAAATATAATGACAAAGAAATTATGTGTGCGCATAAAGAAACCTTTTTAAAAGAAAAATACTAAGCAGATTTTTTAATTAAAATCAATAGACCTCCACAAAGCGGTCCTAGGCTGTAAGTGTATCTCTCGTTCTAGTAAACGTCTACGAGTGTAGCTTGCTAGTTCCCGGAGGTGCATGGGTACGGTTGTTGGGATTTCTAGACAAACAATTTAAATCATGTGAATAGTGGGAGGGCTTTGCGTAAACGTCTACGAGTGTAGCTTGCGTAGACCTCTTTCACAAGTATTCTAGGATTGATTTAAATTATAGATAACAAAAGCTTTAAGGGCTGTGCGGTATGGTTACGTGCCATGCTAAACTGTCTCTTTTGGCCGGAGTTAAATTTGTGGTTAATTGCTTAGAAGCATCTTAGAATATAATGCAAGAATTGCATCCCTGTTCTTGAGAGATGGCTTGGTCTAAGGTTTTCACTAATTATTAATTTCTAGTGTCAAAAGCATCCTGACATGGTAGTGAAATTAAATGGATTGGGGCTTAAAACCCGCAATTCTGGTTGAGGGTGACAACATAAACGTCTACGAGTATAGCTTGCGGTGGGAACTCTTGGGCAATTAGTGGAAAACATTTGTATTTGATTTATTAAAAGGTTTTCAATGCATTTGTTTTCGAAGTTCAACATGTATGTTCTTATTTAAGATTCTTTATTGTTTCAGATATGTCTATGTCTACTGTCGATCATATACTTGCTCTCAATCCTCTAACTGGTCAGAACTTCCATGAATGGAGTTTCTGCATCAAACACATCCTTTATCTAAAAAATCAAGCACATGTTCTTTACATGGATCCACTGTTGCGTTCTCAAAGAGGAGTGTGCGAACTTGAGCTTTAATTCTATGACAGATAGGAGGATGCTGATGAGTTTGCCTTCTGGCTCATCACGGGTTCCCTGTCTAGAGAATTAAGGCATAAGTATGAACACCTCGAAAGGGCTGGAGAGCTTTGGAAGGAACTCTCGACGACCTTTGGCAAAGTGGAGCGAACTATTAACTGTAAGCTTGTGCACAATCTTGTGTGCAAGAAGATGGTTGAAGATAGTTCAGTGACTACGCACATGATGTCTGTGATTGATCTCATGAGACAGTTTACTGTGCGGGGTGGTAATATCAGTGCGCAAGGCGAGATTGATATTATCTTGAATTCTCTTCCGGAATCTTATCATGACTTTAAGGTAGTTGCTGCTGCAAAGGGAGAGTATGCTCTGCATGAGCTGCTTGAGGATCTTGTAGTGGAGCAGTCTACCTTGCGAGCACGGAAACCTGTTTTGTCTGGTTCTAGTATTGGTTCGACAACCTCTATGGTTGGAGACGATGGTGCTGAGAGCAAGTTCAGGAAAACAGGAAGTGATAGCAAGTCTAGGAAGGGGAAGAGAGCCAAGGTCACTCCAAAGAAGAACGAGTGTGCTGGATGCGGAAAGGTGGATTGTCCGAATGCCAAGGGATAAGGTACGTCATTTGCATTTGTAACGGAAACATGTTTAGCATCGGTTTCTACTCATTCGTGGGTAGTGGATACTGGAGCTACTGATCATGTTTGTTACATTTTGCAGGGGTTCACACCGAGGAGGGTGCTGAAGAATGACGAGGTTACCATCTCGATGGGGAACGCAGCACAAGTGAGTGCAGTTGCCATTGGAGATTTCACCTTGTACTTTGATGAGTCTGTTTAACATTGAGAGATGTTTTATACATGCCGGATTTTCGGCGAAACCTTATTTCAGTTTCCAAACTTTATGTTGATGGATATTCAGTTATTTTTGATAGTGGTGTTTCTATCATTGGTAATAACGGTGTTATCTATCGTGGAATGCTGAATAATTCTCTCTATGTTGTTAACTGTAATCACAAGTCCTCCGCAAGTATTGCATGTAATTCATCCGTAATTGATAATCCTAGGAAGAGAAAACTTACTTCTTCTGATGAGGATCTTACATATCTCTGGCACTTGAGACTGGGTCACATCAGCTTGAAGCGGATTCAGAGACTTGCAGATGACGGTACATTGGACCTAGTCCGTGCTGTACCTTATCAAGTCTGCGAATCCTGCATCGAGGGCAAGATGTCAACTAGGTCTTTCAAGGCTAGTCAGTCTCAAGCAGAGGAAGTGTTGGAATTGATCCATTCTGACTTATGTGGACCGATGTCCACGCAGGCTCGTAGAGGGTACGAGTACTTTGTCACTTTCATTGATGACTACTCAAGGTACGGATACGTTTACCTGCTTCGCTACAAGTCTGAATGCTTTGAGAAATTCAAAGAGTTCAAGGCTGAAGTAGAAAAGAAGGTCGGGAAAACTATCAAGTCACTGCGATCTGACCGCGGTGGCGAATACCTCGGTAACGAGTTCCTGCAATATTTGTCAGAAAATGGGATTACATCCCAGTGGACTGCACCGGGTACTCCCCAGCAAAATGGTGTAGCTGAAAGAAGAAATAGGACTCTTCTAGAGATGGTAAGATCAATGATGAGTTATGCAAACTTACCAATTTCGTTTTGGGGCTACGCATTGGAAACAACAGCTTACGTGCTTAATGTAGTGCCTTCAAAATAAGTTCCTAAAACACCTTCTGAGCTCTTCCTTGGTCGCAAACCTAGTTTGTGCAAGTTTAGAGTATGGGGTTGTCCGGCACACGTACTGTCGAAGGAACCTGATAAGTTAGAAAGCAGGTCAAAAGTAATGCTGTTCATAGGGTATCCCAGGCAAACGAAAGGTGGTTACTTTTACTGTCCTGAGAGTCAACGAGTCGTTGTTAGCACCAACGCTAGATTCTTGGAGGACGAGTATGTGAGTAATCACATGTCAAGGAGTGATATCGTTCTTCAAGAAATTGAAAACGAAAATGCAATTCCAAGGGAAGGGGAACGCGTAGATGTGGGTGCTCCTGTGAGAGGCACAACACCACAGACACTTTCTTCAGTGCGAGGTGCAGGACCACAAGTCACTGCACCTACTACTGACACGACACCGATGCCTCGTCGCAGTGGGAGAGTTAGTTTCCAGCCGGAAAGGTACATGTTCGTGGGTGATTCTTCGGACTTGAGCCTCGAAGACGGACATGAGGACTCTGACCCACTGACTTACGAAGAGGCAGTGCAGGACAAGGATATTTCCAAATGGCGTGTCGCCATGGATTCTGAAATTGAATCCATAACTGCTATGGATGTATACCAGAAGAGTGATTTGCTGGATGGCTTTAGGGCCATAGGGTGCAAATGGGTATACAAAAGAAAGAAAGGGGCGGATGGAAAGATCACGGCTTTTAAGGCCAGGCTGGTGGCAAAGGGTTATAGTCAGAAAGAGGGCATTGACTATGACGAAACCTTTTCACCCGTAGCCATACTCAAATCCATCCGGATACTCCTTGCCATAGCTGCGCATATGGACCTCGAGATCTGGCAGATGGATGTCAAAACCGCTTTTCTAAACGGTTACCTTGAAGAAGGTAGGGACATCTATATGCAGCAACCCGAGGGTTACATAAGCAAGGGTGAAGAACATCTTATCTGGAAGCTTAGGAAGTCCTTGTATGGACTTAAGCAAGCTTCAAGGTCGTGGAACTTACGTTTCAATGATGTGATTAAATCCTATGGATTTGCACAGTTGGAAAACGAAAGTTGTGTTTACCGACTTTGTATCAGTGGGAGAGTGGTCTTCCTTGCACTTTACGTTGATGACATACTCTTATTTGGAAACAACGAGGGAGTGATGTCCGAAATCAAAGTTTGGTTGTCCGAACAGTTCCAAATGAAGGATCTGGGAGAAGCTGGCTACATTCTTGGGATTAAGGTCTTACGAGATCGTAAGAGAAGAATGTTGAGCTTATCCCAGGCATCCTATGTGGATACTGTGATAGCCCGGTTCAGCATGCAACTCGCCAAGAAAGGCTTACTACCTTTTAGGCATGGCGTTCGTTTTTCTGGTGGGCAGTGTCCTCAGACACAGCGGGAGAAAGACGAGATGAGTCTTGTACCATACGCTTCGGCTGTGGGTAGTCTCATGTATGCGATGCTGTGTACCAGGCCAGATATCTATTATGCCGTTGGCATGGTATCAAGATATCAGTCTAACCCTGGACAGGCGCACTGGACTGCTGTAAAGCACATCCTCAAGTATTTGAAAAGAACTAGGAATTTCTGCCTAGTTTATCAAAGTGAGGATTTGTGCCCTGTGGGTTATACAGACTCGGATTTCCAAGGGGACCAGGATGAGAAGAAATCGACCTCATGATATGTGTTTACCCTGGGAGGTGGAGCTGTATCTTGGAGGAGCTCAAAGCAGAAATGCATTGCTGACTCCACCATGGAGGCGGAATATGTCGCCGCCTCCGACACCTCGAAAGAGGGGGTATGGCTCCAGAACTACCTTTTAGAGTTGGGCGTGATCCCGAGTTTGCCAAGGAGCATCACAATTTATTGTGATAACTCTGGTGCAGTGGCAAACTCAAAGGAACCGCGGTCTCACAGGGCAAGCAAACACATAGAGAGAAAGTACCATATCATACGAGAAATCGTATCGAGGGGCGATGTGCTGAT